>JAUKNK010000110.1:730000-1330000 GCA_030765055.1 Mantis religiosa | reverse complement strand
CCGTCCAGTTGCTCTACCCTTGAGCTACCATGGTCAACGTGCCTTCCCGACATTAAATTCTCCAACTGACTCACCATATTTCCCGGTAGACCACTTTAGGGTTCTCAAATTTGGGACAACCACTTGTGGCATAAGTACTTAATTACCAGGATTTTTATCGTAGATTATTTTTTTATTGTAAATTTATATTGAGGAATTAATCCTTAAAGAATTAATCCTTTTAAATACATTACTCCGGTATATGGGTGATTTTTTATTAATTAGAGCCAACTGAAAAATTCAATGCCATGGCCGGGATTTGAACCACGGATCTACTGGTTTCCGTCCAGTTGCTCTACCCTTGAGCTACCATGGTCAACGTGCCTTCCGGACATTAAATTCTCCAACTGACTCACCATATTTCCCGGTAGACCACTTTAGGGTTCTCAAATTTGGGACAACCACTTGTGGCGACTTACTATTGTAAGTACTTAATTACCAGGATTTTTATCGTAGATTATTTTTTTATTGTAAATTTATATTGAGGAATTAATCCTTAAAGAATTAATCCTTTTAAATACATTACTCCGGTATATGGGTGATTTTTGATTAATTAGAGCCAACTGAAAAATTCAATGCCATGGCCGGGATTTGAACCACGGATCTACTGGTTTCCGTCCAGTTGCTCTACCCTTGAGCTACCATGGTCAACGTGCCTTCCGGACATTAATTTAAAAATCACCCATATACCGGAGTAATGTATTTAAAAGGATTAATTCTTTAAGGATTAATTCCTCAATATAAATTTACATTAAAAAGACGTCAAATACCTAAGATTTTGAAAACTGTATTGCCTACTGGGCCAGTACTCAGAATTAGTCAACACAACAAATTTTTTATTTATAAACGAGTGCTGAAACCTGTATGGATGTACCAGTGAAGCCTGGGACTCAAGTACTTACAATAGAAACTCGCCACAAACGGTGTATCTCGAAAACGAGAGCCCTTAGTGCTTTACCGGAAATGTGTTTAACGCCCGCTTTTACTATATACGGCACCGCAGGCGGTGACACTGATGGTATATAAGATGAAGATTGAGCACAGCTAGAATGAGATGGCGGGGGAAACCGGAGGTCCCGGAGAAAACCCGCCCCAGCGCCGTGTTGTCCACCACTAATATCACTTTGCCGTCGCCTGGGATCGAACCCGGGCGGCCTTGGTGAGAGCCAAGCGGTCTAACCACTGAGCCACGGCGCGGCCTAGTGGTCTACCGGGGTAATATATGAGTGAAATGGAGAATTTAATGTCAGGACGGCAATTTGGCCATGGTAGTTCAATGAGTAAGAGTGACTGTACGGAAACCAAGAGATCCGTGGTTCAAATCCCGGCCGTGGCACTGAATTTTTCATGTTGACTTCATCTATCAAAAATCTTAGCCTATATACGGCTAGTGTGAAGAAATGATTAATTTCCATCAATTAACTAAAATAATAAGAGTAAATGATGAAGCCTGGGACTCAAGTACTTACGATAGTAAGTCGCCAGAGACGGTGTATCTCGGATGCGAGAGCCCCTAGTGGTCTACTGGGGAAATGTATGAGTCAACTGGAGAATTTAATGTCATGACGGCACGTTGGCCATAGTAGCTCCAAGGTTAAGAGCGACTGGACGGAAACCAGGAGATCCGTGGTTCAAATCCCGGCCATGGCATTGAATTGTTCATGTTCACTCTATCTATCAAGGAAATCTCTTCTCATACCTCCACGATAAAAGTGGGTAACTCTTAAGGAAATATAGGCTACGAAGTGGCTCAGTGGTTAGACCGCTTGGCTCTCACCAAGGCGGCCCGGGTTCGATCCCAGGAGACCGCAAAGTGAGATTTGTAGTGGATAACACGGCGCTGGGGCGCGTTTTCTCCGGGATCTCCGGTTTCCCCCGCTATCTCATTCCACCGGTGCTCCAACTTCATCTCATGTATTATCAGTGCCACCGAAGGCGGTGCCGTTTGTAGTAAAAGCGGGCGTTAAACACTACACACACACTTAAGGAAATATACGAGCTGATTTTGGAAAATCTCCTAACACGTTAGGTTAAAAAAATATTCACGTTCTTACCTACGAGGTTTCAGATAAGATACAGTGCGATCCAAATAAATCTGAACCATTTCAATGGGCCATAACTCTTGAACCAATAACAGGACACACGTGCAACTTTGGGAGAATATAATACACAATTGGGAGATTACATTACACTATTTACATCTCAGAGAAAATGTTGGAAGTGTCCTCCACCAGCATCTATACATGTTTGTACTCGTCTCACCATATTCTCTGAAGTTTTACGGAGAGTATCTTCAGCATTGTTACTTATTTCGGTTAGAATGGATTCCTGGAGAACATCAATTGTCCGTGGCCTATTCTTGTACACTCTATTGTTTAGATACCCCACAAGAAAAAATCCGGTGAGGTTAGTTCAGGGGATCTGGGGGGCTACAGACCTTTAGAGATTATTCGATTATCAAAGAAACTGGTTACAAGTTCCGTGGTGTCATTAGATGTATGGTACGTTGCTCCATCTTGCTGGAAATAACCTGCTCTCCCCCTTTTTTGTTTGTAATTTACGTCGTCCAACATTAAGCCACATCGGACGAAGAATGAAATGGGTGAAATGATGCTCAAATGAACCCAGGGTCCATAGAGCTTAGAGTTACCTGATGTTCGTCTTCAAGGATAAGGGAAAAATCCGGAAAAACCCTTATCAAGGTAACGTACCCTGACCGAGATTCGAACTCGGAACCTCTTGAGTCTGAGGCAGACATGCTGAAAGTGATGCACTTGTATCAGGGTTTCTGCCAGTCTTCAAAGACATGCTGGAAACCATTTTTTGAGAGATCCTTCAAAATCTCCTCCGCAGCCTTCACCACTGCTTCTGATGATGGATAATGCCTCCCACGAAGGCGTTTCTTCAAGTTAGAGAATAGAAAAAAGTCACATGGGGCTAAATCCGGACTATAGGGAGGGTGAGGGATGCACTTCACGTTGATTTTTCCAAGATCCTCAGCAACAACATTGGCAATATGCGGCCATCTTGGAACCCATCGCGCACAAACACGTCTCATGTGTAATGTTTCTGTCACCAACGTGTGGGTGGCACCCAATGAAATGTTCAGTGTTTCAGAAAGTGATCTTAAGGTAATTCGTCGATCCTCTCTCACAATGGCAGCAGCAGTGTTGATGTTTCCTTCCGTAAGAGCAGTAACTGGAGCACCCGGTCCACCTTCCTTTGAAATTGATTGTCTCCCCTCTTTAAACATTTTAAACCACCTTCGAGCTGTGCTGTAGGGAAGAGTAGACTCTTCATAGGCCTCCTGTAACATTGTATAGGCCTCAACTGAAGATTTGTTGAGACCAAAGCAAAATTTCAAACCCGCATATTGTTCCTCGGGTGTTACCTCCGTTGCAGCGGTAGGCGATACTGAACATGTCTGAACTTGCCTTGTTCTCACAGGCGGGAACCAGGAGTGCCAACAATGAAACTACTACGGCGTGTTTGTTTCACATTAAGCTAACAGAATATAATAAGTTTGAATTTTAGTGCGAAAAATCATGATCATTCTTTATTGAAAGCCCTCGTAGATTCTCTTCTCCAAATTTCTGATGTCTATTTAGAAACTTTTGTACCAGGTACAATTATTTTCCATTGTTTCAGCCTGGAACCTAGAAGTTTAGATTCTTCATTTGACAAATTTAATTCGCGTGCCAAATCATTTAAGTCTACTTCCTCTACAAAACGTCTTTCACTTACAGCATTTTCTGGTTGAAAGTCTAGAGGCCTGGTCAAACTGTACAGCATGTTTTCATCTTTACATTTTGTAAGTACGTGCGTAAGTCATTGTTTAGGACAAGGGTGGGCAACCTATGACACGCGTGTTACTGAATAGTACGTGAACTCGTTTTCGAATACGTTTAACTAAAATATCTAAAACTATTGAAGTGATGTGCCATTTTAAGGATTATTTTCACAATCTGCTTGTGAAGATGGATTAAAACTGCCTATTATCTTTGCGGAGGTAAATTTAATTTTGTGTAGTGTAGGTATATAATTAACATTTCACTGTAAATACAAGGTGTTCATTTTTATCTATAACTTTACCACGTAAAATTTGACGTCATCAATAGCATCGCTGATGGAGCGGGTTTATATACCGTTCCCATAGTGGCTTGCGATCGTATTAGATGTGTTAACAGCAGCTTTGAGGCCTCCCTCTACCTGCAGGTAAATATACTATATGAGAGGTGGGTCCTGCCCGCGTAATATAAAGGTGCGTAATTTCGCCTGGTGCATAGATACTGTGACTTTTTGGGTTTGTAGATTTAAAAGGCCGTGTTGCAGAAATTATAAAGCTCGTTTATTTCCGTAGCGATACACCGTTCAATTCTCAAGTAACAACATGACATCACATATACACAGTCTTCCAAGGTCGATGACAATAACAAACCGTCACAGCTGATTACATTAGCTCTCATTACAACAACACTCTTGTTACACAACTACTGTGTACAACTGGCCTGCTGGCGTGTCACAATCCCTTATATATTGTGACGACCTGTTCTTACTTTGTGAATAATTAAGGAACACGTGGTCAGGTGGAACACTCGGGAGCAAACACTCAGAGCAGAACTACATGCTTTAGCGAGAGGTTGGGATCTTTTCTATAATGGTTCATTTGTAAAAAGGTAGGGTAAAGCTAATTAAAAGTGCAATTCACTTAATAAGAATATTTACTACAACAATCAGATTTACAAAGGCGGTCATAACGGCGGTTTACCTGTCCAGAAGTGGAGCTGCCTACAAAACCATCCTACCCCATCAGCTGGCAGTTACAGAGAGAGAGTCTCTCGCTTAAAGATTATTCATCTAGTCATAAAGGAGGGGAGGGAGTGACGTCACCTACTACTTGAGTCACCAGGGAGTAAATTGATACAGTCTGTGACAATATCACATTCATGATTACCAGACTGTTCTGTCAATCACTAGAAGTTTCTGGAAAACAAGGCATCTAATGACGTATTCCAAATATTCTATCATATTGTAGAAGCGTAACTTAATCTATTCCGGCGAGGCCTTTACCTCAGTTAACTTCGCTTACCGGCGCTTATTTACTCTAAACGCGCTATCGTTAACTGCTTAGCAAGGCTCATTATTACCTGCGCGTTGGGGTAGGCGTGGGCTAAATGCCTCCTGTCCCCCACACAGCTGCCGGTTGGTCGTGCCTTCCGATAATTGGGTGACAATATATATCATAATTAGTATACCATAAATACAATATCTCACATACCGGTTATTTTGGAGTTGCTTATTCCCATGCCCCAATACAATTAACCCAGGTTGTGTATATAATGGAGCATTTTAAAACTTGGGATCTCGATTTTTGTTTCCCTTTATACCTTATCTAATTTCCCTAGTTGTACTCATTAGTCTTCCCTGTTTTCCAAAGCCATTTTTGTCTCACCTTGCCAATAAATTTTCCCAGTTTTATTATGTTTTATTCTGATCTTAGACTCAAGATTCTTTTGCCTCTTATTTTATTTGATATGTTATCCCATTTATGCAAAACAAATTCGTCTCTCCAATATTTGTTTTGACAATCAAAAATATAATGCCAAGTACTATCTTCTTTTTCACACATTGGACATCTTCCCTTAATATATCCATTCCTTACACTCCTTAAGTATATTACTCCTGTTCTAAACCATGCCAAACCTTCTCTTCTTATTTTATCACAGATGTCAATATATTTTTCTCCCCTCCAATCATTTGTTAGTGTTTTATATAATTTCTGAGATATTTTGTTATTAAGATTAGCCCATAATTCTTGTTTTTCAATATCTTCAATTCTAGTTTTTACTTCTTTCCAGAAGCCCTTTTCTATTCTTCCAATATTTAACCATAATGAACCCACACAGTTAATAATGGACGGTTACGAAGCAAAATATTCAGGGCTGCCATGGATCAAATATAAAGGAAAAATGGTTATTATACGCGATGTAATGAAGGGAGGGATAAAAACACATTCCAAGTGAATGAGGTTGCAATCAGCGATCCGTTTGGGATCAATATGTACTTTAGTTGTGTTTATTAGCTGAAACAACATCAAAGGGAACTAACTGCCTCCATACATCATTTATTGAGCTTCATGCAGCGTGACTCGGCGAACAGAGTCCTGTGTTTGAGCTTGGCCTCCAGTCACAATCTGCCGCTCTGCTCTGCTCTCCTCTCGCTCTCTCTCTCTTTCTCTCCTCTTTATCACTTTTAAATTCACTCCGATGCAATGAAAGCACGTAACAAAACTTGACAATAAACCTCTTTAATGGATATGAACTCTAAAACTGGTCGTACTATTTTAAATCCCTTCATGAGACTAAGTTCTTTGATGTTTTAGATAAAAGGCTTGCCTGACACATCAGATTGATGATATAGATATTGTCGTGAGAATTGCTGCGGCCGACACGCACAGACCGTGCAACGCGGAGATAAAAGTTTGCCGAAACAGATAAAGAAAGAGACAGATAGCTGTAGCGTCCTTGGGCCCCTGCTTTCCCTCGCATACATAAACACACTTCCAACCCTAAGAGGCTGCAACTCTATAGTAGCCTGGTCCATTCCATCCCACGCAGCATCCAAGATTTCCCTTCTGACCACGCTTCCTCACATGTAAGCAATTATAAGGGTCTTCCACCCTAAAACATATAGGTGGTCCTTCTTAATACGTTCACCAAGTTGCAATTTTTTTCTTGTGTCCTCAGAAATTAGCTTAGACTGTGCAAACGTGCTTCCTATGTGTGTTAATTAAACTTCTTACATTTACAGAAGTTACATAGTGTTTTACTTAGTATAGTTTTATAAATGTATTAGTTTTAGTTAATTGATGTAAATTAATCATTTCTTCACACTAGCCGTTTATAGGCTAAGGTTTTTGATAGTCAACATGAAAAATTCAAAGCAATGGCATAGTGGTCTACCGGGGAAATATACGAGTCAACTGGAGAATTTAATGTCTGGTCGGTACGTTGGCCATGGTAGCTCAAAGGTTAAGAGCGACTGGACGGAAACCAGGAGATCCGTGGTTCAAATCCCGGCCATGGCATTGAATTTTTCATGTTGACTCTATCTATCAAAAACCTTAGCCTATAAACGGCTAGTGTGAAGAAATGATTAATTTCCATCAATTAACTAAAATAATAAGAGTTAAATGATGAAGCCTGGGACTCAAGTACTTAGAAGTCGCCACAGACGGTGTATCTCGGATGCGAGAGCCCTTAGTGGTCTACCGGGGAAATATACGAGTCAAATGAAGAATTTAATGTCAGGACGGCACGTTGGCCACGGTAGCTCAAAGGCTAAGAGCGACTGGACGGAAACCAGAAGATCCGTGGTTCAAATCCCGGCCATGGCATTGAATTTTTCATGTTGACTCTATCTATCAAATGTATTAGTGTTTAATAGTTATTCGCGTTTAGCACTTGAGTAATTTAATTAAGATGTGGAGACTCTGGGAGTCGAACCTAACATGGATATGCTAACATGGATTTCCATTCATACTTGTAATATACACCTAACAGTATTTCTAACCTTTCTCGAGTTCTAAAGCGTTTATGACATTTAATTATTATACGGAATATACGTGATTATTTATTTAAATTGTGTTTAACAGAAGCCCCCTCACCACCCCCAAAAGATTACACTGCTTAACTTTATCCAAACTTGTAAAATTAGCAGACATCTTTGTAAACAGCTTCCAGCATTTAAAAAGAGTAATAGAATTTCCTTACTAGTTTTCCTTTAACACCTTGTTTGAAGTATTTATTGCTTTGTTAAATCAACTGAAATTCACCAACTGTAGCTGCCATAGAATAAAGAAATGTTTTAGGATAAATCAGCTCACGATTGCAATAAACAAAGCTCTAACGTGCAATCTTTGCTTATAAATTATTGTTAACTACCAGAATATCCAAAGTGCTTCTTTAGTTTGCAAGTAAATATCCTTAGCAAATTCATGCACACTGATGCAAAAAATGTGTAGTGTTTAACGCCCAGTTTTACTACATACGGCACCGCAGGCGATGACACTGATGATACATGAGATGAAGATGGAGCACCGGTGGAATGAGATGGCGGGGGAAGCCGGAGATCCCGGAGAAAACCTGCCCCAGCGCCGTGTTGTCCTCCACATAGCTCACTTTGCGGTCGCCTGGGATCGAACCCGGGCCGCCTTGGTGAGAGCCAAGTGGTCTAACACTGAGCCACCGCGCGGCCACACTGATACTATTTAACCCTTTTAAAATTGTAATGATATTTTACTAAACTTTCCTTAGATATGCTAATAATACGCGTTTAGTTCTTGTAGGTAATATCTATTGGCGATTTCCTCTGAAAGGAGCACGCTTAATCGTGATGATGGATTTCAGTTCAACTCCTCTTGGAAACCGGCCTTAAAAATGGAAATCCGTCGAATTAAGAAGCAAAGATCAATAGGCTTGATAATCAAGTAGTTACGTTTCTTTGACACAATTTTCTATACTCACGCCATCTCCTGACCTGGCATTTAATTTACTGAAAACAGTATTTTGTTCAGTAATGCGAATTTTGATAGTGTTTTGTCTTTGTTTATAGTTGTGTTATATCCAGTATTTCATTTGTGGTTATAAAATTTTATAGGTAAATATCCTGATGATGGGAGAGATGCACACTCCCAAAACGTTGACATCTGATCATCTTTTCACCTGGCTTGCTGCCCGAGAAGAAAATGAGGAGTTTAGTTGTTTTTATTCACCTGTAACACCCTGTATAAGGAAGGATGCTGCTGCTTTCATACACTCGGAATGACGTAAGTTCGTAAGTCCGACTTGGAACGTTCCTTCCACACAAGAGATCGATTGTCGTAAGTGATGAATATTTACCTCCGTGACTCTCTCCCTCTCCCCCACTTCTAGAACGCTTACCAAACGTGTTCTTGGTACTCCGGAATTAACACATTTAATCTCCTAATGTCGCAGTTATGGCCATAGAAAACAGACGAACTCTTTCAAGTATTCGTTCATCTCTTGGGGCTCAAAATACTCTCCTCCATACCAACTCGTGTTTGTAATCAAAGCCCTCATAACATAGTAAAATAACTACAAATTATCACTCCTTATTCATAAATAAAATTAATTTAATTAATTGTTTAAGTTTGGAATTTGATCTGATTTGCTTTAATTTCATTTATTTTGAAAGTTAACTCAGCTGCTATCTGCCTCTGTTCCTTATTTCCTCAGTAGCAAGCTGATTTTGTTTGATTATACCTTTAGCTATCTTGGTTATCCTAAATTAACTTCTCTGCTATGTTATCTTGCATTTCCGACATTTCCTTTAGTTTCTTACTTATGGTCACTATACTCTGATTTAATTTTCTTATTTACCTGGTTCATCTGACTCAGTAAAATTATTATATTCAGATGTTCTTGGTTACTACTATGAGGTTCAGAACTAACCTGAGTGCCTCCGTTTAAAGTCTGTTTAGTTAACTCGTGTGTACGTCGGCCCACTCCTTTGACGAACCCTTATAATCGTTTTACAACCCCGACCCTCCTTCTCCCAGTCCTTTCTGCAAGGTTGCCACCTTTCTCGATACGTCATGGGTATCGCACGAGGTTTCGTCTAAATAAATTATCTTATGTCTATTACTGCAAAACTTCCTTAGTTTTGACACACACGCACATTATATATATATATATTGTGACTTTGTAGTGTTCTGCGATGTTCCGAGGTGAAGTCGTACTCCTGCAGCCTCTGGACCCAACGTGCTGTCTGGCCTTCCAGGTTCTTAAAGCTCAATAGCCAGGTTAGGGCGGAATGGTCAGTCCTCAGGTGGAATGGCTGACCGTACAGGTACTTGTGGAAGTGCTCCAATGTCTTTACTACCGCCAGTAACTCCCGTCGGGTGACGCAGTAGTTCTTCTCTGCCTTGGATAGCGTCTTGCTGTAATAGGCTATCACCCGCAAATGGCCGTCCTGGATCTGCGATAGGACACCTCCAATGCAATGGTCGCTGGCGTCGGTGTCCACAATGAAGGCGCCACCCGGTTGTGGGAAACCCACAACTGGAGCACTGCACAGGGTCTCCTTTAGGTGCTGGAAAGCGTTTTCGGCGTCCTCTGTCCACACATAAGGCCGGTGTTCCTCCATCAGGCGGGTGAGGGGTTTTGCGATGTTGTCGGCCTTTTCCTCTGAATCATTAAGGCGGTCGTCTACTTGATCCATCCGCTTGCCCAGATTCGTGACGTCATCCCTCACGCCGGCCAGTCGTTCCTCAAATTTCGCGGCGAGGGCCTCGTTCGCAACCTTCATTTCTTCCATTTCTCCGCGAGGTTACCGTTAGCCGTCATCATTTCTTCCAGCTTTGTGGCCAGGTTGTTATTTGCCGCTTCTATTTTTGTTGTTAACTCGTTCATCTTCGCCAAAAGCATTTCCACTGCGGATTCCATGGCTGTAATCCTCGGTGCTGTTGTCTTCCTGCTTCCTGACACCAGTGTGACTTTGTGGGTTCGTGAAATGAAAAGTCCAATTTCACCACTCAAAAAATGTTCTTTATTTCCACCGACTTACAGTTTAGCACTTGCCAATTACATCAAATTACGTGCTGCACACAATTACAATTCACCAGTTCGTCCGTTACAATTCCACTTGTCCTCGCGATTACGTAAACTCCGATACACATACACAGTTACGTACAGTCTTCCGTTGCACAATCTTCTCGTTCATTAACACGTCACTGACTAACTCTTACACCAAGAGCTGCGACTGTCTCCTCACTCCTCGTGCACGACGTGTAGCTTATATAGGGTACGCTTGCCGATCTCGAAGGTTCTCCAGTAGATGAAAGATCCCGTAATTTCCAGAACACAGGTGGAACAGAAACAGACGGCACAATGATGTTTTTCTCCCGGCCATCGCCTGTCACCACTATAAGACAAACGAGGGGAGGGCGTGGCTAACACGGACCTCCCTTGCTGTCCGCTCCCAGCTTCTTCTATAGGGTGTTCCAACGCTCGCGTGACAATATATATATATCGCCAAGCTACAATTCTACTGGATGCCATAATAACCCTTATCTTATTCGAAGTGCGGTATTTGAAACCCAGCTGCTTTAGGAGGCCGCTCAAAGTGCAGTGCCCATAAGGAAAATCAGAAATTTCTTGCAAATGTGCAACCAATTCGTCTAAGGTGGGCGCTCTCCCTTTTGCATAGAATCTATAAATTTCTCGACGAATTAAATCGCATGTGAAATTATCTAATTTAGAGAGACGTTTCCTTTTGTTTTCACACTTGATCGGCGTCTTTGGTATTCCATTAGTCACAATATTTCATACTGTATTTCTGTGAATACTCAGAATTTATCAGGTTCATTGCACCATCCGTTACCAAGATTATTTGTCAGCACATATTTATATGTGTTCAAAACAAGCGCTTGAATTTGCTTAGAAACGGTTCCAGTTATAACTTTGTTTTTTGAGGCTTTTCCAGTAATATAACTCGGCCCAGTTATTCACACTATTGTCATCACTTTGATTATTTTCACTTGACTGAAAGTTATCTACTACTTCATTTGCATTTATCACTGCATGTCCCTCCCACGCTCTCCACATCGTGACACACAACGAATTTCTGCACGTAATGAAACAGATCAACTGGAAGTTGGAACTTTGTCAACTGAGACTCCACGTAGAGTAGACATGCGACTGTCACTTTGAGAAAATCAGGTTTGCTATTGGTCCTCAACGACAGTGTTCCATTTCTGAAGTGTGGAGATAGATTTATGACGGTCATTAGTGGGCGAGAGGGTAGTTTCCTTTGAGGGGCAACTGCACTCGCGTTCACTAGTCAGACTTTACATGGATAGAGACTTCCCTCGAGAGGCCAGGACAACGAACTCGCTCCTCTACAGCGGGACGGCAACGAGCTCAGCAGCCGAGCGTAATGGTCCCAGGCAGGCGATCCGAGCCACAAAGGTCCCTGGCTGGCGGTCCCGAAATGGTCCCAGCAGAGGAGCTGTGGCCGGCAACCGACCTACCGGAGGAGGAAGTAGTTTTCCTCAGAGCATATCATCCTGCCATGCACCGCCGAGACACCCGCCGACACTTCTACCATGAAAGAGACCACCAGATGAGAGATGACTGAAATGATAATGGAGATGAAATGGAGGGACAGTAAATTCGGGGGATGTAATTAACCTACCCAGCATTCGCCTAGCGACCCGGGAAAACCCCGAAAAAAACATAGGTCAGGTAGGTCGGCCACGGGAATGGAACTCGGGCCTCCTGAATGCGGGCCACAGACGAAACCGCCTGAGCCATCCCGCTCGGTAACTTCATTTGTGAAGATTACGCCTTTCAAAAAACTTTCGTCATAATCAATTTTGTTCAGCAGTTCAGCAAAATAGCGTGTAAGATAAGCGAAGATGTCACAAATAACGTTGCATCCTCTGAAAACATTCCTTAGTTTTGCCCACGTCAGCTCAATTGCATTCAGATCACAGTTATACGGAGGTAGACGAATAATAATGTGTCCCCTTTCGAGAGCCATAACATCAAATATGTTCATACAAATATAAACCATTTTAAAGTAAATGCTGATGTACATTACCACCACACTCGTAACGAGGATAAACTGGCAATTCGAGCGTACAAAACGAGCCTTTATGAAGGAAGCTTTAACTACAAACATCCAAATTCATTTAAACAAGCTGCATCAGTAAAACACTTTAAGAATAAGGTTAAGAAATTTTTGCATGTACACTGCTTTTATACAGTTAATGAATTTTTAGAACTATAACCATGTAAATGAGCACTGGGAGCATAGTACATTCACAAACCTGTAATATTTATATTATGACATTTCTTGTAGTAAATTAGTCTATGGAAATACCACATGAAACCATAGAAAAGCTGCTTACTATGTATATTCTATGTAATCAATTTGACTTTATGTATATTCTGTATTTATACATTTTGACTTGTCTCATAACATGCATGTGTTGCCAAGGACGAACTAAAATTCCAATTCTAACATACGATTGTTGTAAACTGGTTAGCTAATTAACCTCGAAATTGATCAAAACTAAATATGGCGGACATGATAAAGCTTAGCGTATTAGCCACTAGATGTCAGTGTATAGCGCATTTCAAATTTCAAAGTTGTCATCTATGTTTTGGGGCGTTTTTTCAGCTTAATCTCTCTCCATCTTAATCAGCCACATATTCAGGAGCCAAATTTGTGGCGTTATTCCTCCACTCGCAGCAGATAGGAAGCACGCCAACTGTTTGGAAGATGCAGGTCGAGATTTGATTAAATCAAGAGTCATGAGATCTTTTCTCAGGTGTGGAATTTTGGTGACAGAAATAAAATTTTATATGACTCCGATTTCGTAATATATTATTTAATTTTATAATCTGAATTACAATTCACTCATTTCTATTACGAATACAGAATAACTGTTTTTGAAGGTTATTAACTTTCCTTTACAATTATATTCACCGCGACATTTTTCCCTCGTCATGAAACAAGACTGAAGAACATATATCTATCTCAAGATTATTGATTTTCTGTAACTATCGTTACTCATCTATTAATTTGGTGACTGGCCGATGTACTGCTACGTCACCGCATTACGTAATACAATTATTACTACGGCCAGTCACAAAATTACACATATATTTGTTTTTAATATTGTCATTACATGGCCTACTAAGTCATATCAGAAAACAATATTCATATAAAAAGTTCTAACTAAAACATATCGTTACAGTTTACGGAGTTAAACGAAACTTACCGAATGAGGACTTGGTATCCGATCGCTCTTCCTATCGCGTGGATATACTATGGAAATATCTGAAACCTGCAGTATAAAGTTTTCAAAAAATATTCCAAGCCCTGGCGGGGAGGAGGGCTTTTAAAATATTTTTGTCTCATTCTTGATACCAATTGTAGTACTTAACCGACTCTTAGTTGTGCCTGTTCAAAGACACCTTTTTTTTAATTCGTTTCCTTATTTCCAAGAATTTCCGGAGCCGTTTGTACACAAGCCAAACCTTTGAGAGAAATTGCATTTTAACAAATTACAAAAACATATTTTGGACGTGGCTGTACAGAAGTCGCGCTTTGCAGAAGAGGGGCACGTGAACCATTAATCACACATTAAGGAATTGCTAAAAAGTTTTCTTCGGACAACTCACCACTTTCTCCGGCAGAGTCCTGGACTCCTTCCAAATTCATCGGTACGGACTTCATTCCTGAAACAACAAAATTATCTTGCTGTCTACATCCAACTAAATTAAAACTAATGTAACTTACGCTGACCTCACATTTTCTAATTTCACTCTTCTACAAATATTATTACAAAGCCTTCCAGACAAACTTTCAGTAATACACTTACTTGCACGATACAGTAGCTGTAAGTTTATACAAAATAAAATAAAAATTTGCAAAAACACTGGAAGTCAATTTCTTAATCTAGAACTAGTATACTCTACTTTTAATTTTTTAGTTAATTGATGGAAATTAATCATTTCTCCACACTAGCCGTATATAGGCTAAGATTTTTGAAGGATAGAGTCAACATGAAAAACTCAATGCCATGGCCGGGATTTGAACCTCGGATCTCTTGGTTTGCCTCCAGTCGCTCTTAACATTTGAGCTACCATGGCCAATATACCGTGCTGACATTAAATTCTCCATTTGACTCGTATATTTCCCCGGTAGACCACTAGCCTATTCATTCTACACATAAATACTTTATACATCATTTACATATAACTACGAAGGCTGTGCAAAAAAGAATGATCATAATTTTTTACGGTCATAACTTTTCGCACTAAAATTCACCCTTATTATATTCTGTTAGCTTAATATGAAACCAACACGACGTAGTAGTTTCATTGTTGGTACTCCTGGTTCACGCATGTGAGAACCAGGTAAGTTCAGAAATGATCAGTATCGCCTACCGCTGCAATGGAGGTAACACGTAGTTAGAGGAAGATCCGGAGTTTCTTTCAAACGTAATCACTGCTGATGAAACTTGGCTACATCATTTTGATCCTGAGAGCAAACAGCAACGCTCAGTGTGCAAATCTCCTTCATCACCAACCCCCCCCCCCAAAAAAGTGGTTTCTTCTGCTGGGAAAGTTATGGTCATCTCATTCTTTAATATTCATGGGATGGTTTATCAGCATGTTGTACCTGCACACACATCAGTAACTGGACAATACCACAGGGATGTCCTGAAAACATTGCAACTCCATATCAGGCGCAAAAGACCACATTTACGTAAAGCAGGCTGAGTGCTGCACCACGATAATGCGCGGCCGCATATTGCCAATGTTGCTGAATATCCTGCAAAACTAAACGTGAAGTGCATCCCTCACCCTCCCTATAGTCCGGATTTAGCCCCGTGTGACTTTTTTCTATTCCCTAAACTCCAAATAAAGGTATCTATCATTAAAATACAAAAACCCAAATCAAATTTACAATATATAAATCAGGTGAGTCACCTGCCCCTATTTATTTTTTAATTTATGCAACCTCCTAAGCGACATACGTGACTTACGCCTTTCTTGAATGTCTTCTAATGGATGATTTTCAGAGCACTTTATATAGAAAGAGTAGATAACTCAGTGCATAAGTGTTGTATGGGACAAAAAGCAATCACTATTATGTCGATTCCTAAAACATCATACCCAGATAAGAAAGCTGCAGTAATAATTTTAGAGAGTTTACAAACCTTTATTCATTAGCATACGTTCACGCACACCTTTAAACACGCCCCTGAGGGAACAATCTATGACATGCATCAGTTGACGATAACATAGGAACACAAAATGACAGATCTACATAGTGGGACCAACTGAACTTAAATCTTCAGCCAACACTGTAAAGCCGTGTCAAAAAAAATGCTAAGGATTATGTAGATAGTTTTCGCTTGTGTCACAAATTACGGCATTTTTTAACTCATACACTAATTATAATGGAAGATGCAGTTTTTTATCTGTGTTTAAAATACCAAAACGAGCTCAAAACACTGTATAAAGCTGTAGAAAGCGTGTAAATTTCGAGGTGGGTCTTATGTGCGCGGTTATTTAATTCATACAGAAACCTTCCTTAGCAACGTAGCGTTGGCCAAGTGGTATCATACAGGTTACTTCACTAGTACACTCGTTTGACTTGGCTTCAAATCCTTCGTGATTACCTCGAAAATTTTATTACCCTTTGTTTTATCTCTTGGGGTCCATAATTTGGTATTATAATACAAATAACACTTTGACATTATAGGTGTTTACAAAATACAATAATAGTCATGTTTTCCGCTGGGAGAGAGTTATAAATGTGTAGTTCCTAGTAGATATTTTATTATGTGCTTGACCCATTCAACAAACTTTCAAACATTTCACAAATGCAAAGTGAAACAAGATATAAACATGAAACAAAAACTATTAGATTTAATGGAAATTAATTGTTCTTTCACACTGACCGAGTGTAGGATAAAGTATGGAAAGATAGAGTCGGACTGAAAAATTTAATACCTTAGCCGGGATTTGAACTACGGATCTTCTGGTTGCCGTCCAGCCGCTATAACCCTTGAGCTACTATGGCCAACGTGCCGACATGCCTACCACGAAGGTGTTTCTTCAGGTTAGGGAATAGAAAAAAGTCACATGGGGCTAAATCCGGACTATAGGGAGGTTGAGGGATGCACTTCACGTTGATTTTTGCAAGATATTCAGCAACAACATTGGCAATATGCGGCCGCGCATTATCGTGGTGCAGCATCCAGCCTGCTTCACGGAAATGTGGTCTTTTGCGCCTGATATGGACTTGCAATGTTTTCAGGATATCCCTGTAGTATTGTCCAGTTACTGATGTGTGTGCAGGTACAACATGCTGATAAACCATTCCATGAATATCAAATAATGAGATGACCATAACTTTCCCGGCAGAAGCAACCACTTTTCCTTTTCGGGGGTTGGTGATGAAGGAGATTTCCACACTGAGCTTTGATGTTTGCTCTCAGGATCAAAATGATGTAGCCAAGTTTCATCAGCAGTGATTATGTTTGAAAGAAACTCCGGATCTTCCTCTAACATCAACTTTAACTGCATGTTACCTCCATTGTAGCGGTAGGCGATACTGAACATGTCTGAAATTGCCTGGTTCTCACAGGCGGGAACCAGGAGTACCAACAATGAAACTACTACGACGTGTTTGTTTCACATTAAGCTAGAAGAATATAATAAGACTGAATTTTAGTGCGAAAAATTATGTTCGTAAAAAATTGTGATCAATCTTTATTGAACAGCCTTCGTAATAATTAATAAAATAAAAAAGAATAAAAAAGGTAACAACCAAGGGCTGAACCCTGGACTTGGTACTTACCTGTGGTCATGTAGACGACTAGAGCGGCCGTGGCGGCTGCAGCAAGGATGCAGGATACAAGCAGAAAACAACAGAAGGCAAGGACTCGTCGCCTTGCCGTGTGTTCAGTTGGTATAAACTGCAGCTTCGAGCCTCCAGCCCGCAGCTTCATGAGCGTGGCGCCTCTACCCTCGACACCCTCACCAGACTCCCGCAGATACCTGGAGGTTCGCCTCATGTTCTGGCGGTTCTCGGCGTGGGGTCGAGGCGACGGCGGCGCTACGCCCTGTTGAGAACCTCCAGCAAACCTGCAATGCCAAAATGTACATATTACCAAATCTGTTTCTGTATACAGAGCAATCCCAAAAATCACTCAACTAATTTTGATAATTTTTCCACCAATAAAAAGAGCAATAAGTATTTGCAAAGTCCTTGTAGTGACTGCAGACACAGTGCAGTTAAAAAAACTAATAAAAAAAGGATACTCATGATGAAGGCATCGACAAAGTTAAGAACATCATAAAAGTAAGACCTGAAGCTTTCCTGGTGCGCAATAGCTCAATTTCTTCTCGGGAAGCAAGTTAGGTGAAAAGACGATTAGAAATTGACATTTCGGGAGTGTGCATCTCTCCCATCATCAGGATATTTATTAAATGTTATAACCACAAATGAAATACTGGATATAACACAACTATAAACAAAGACAAAACATGGAAACATAGAGTCAGACTTAAAAATTCAATGCCATAGCCAGGATTTAAACCACGGATCTTCTGGTTGCCGTCCAGCCACTCTAACCCTTGAGCTACTGTGGCCAACGTGCCGACATGACATTAAATTCTCCAACTGCCTCGTGGTTTTTCCGGTAACCCACTTAGGAGTTCTTATAAACACATGAGACAACTACCTTAATGGCGACTTACTTTGCTGTAAGTACTTTAAGGCCCGGGCTTTATAGTTCGGACCACTATTAGGTCAATTAATGGAAATTAATTGTTCTTTCACACTGTCCGTGTGTAGGCTAAAGTATGGAAAGATACAGTCAGACTGAAAAATTCAATGTCATAGCCGGGATTTAAACCACGGCACTTCTGGTTGCCATTCAGCCGCACTAACCCTTGAGCTACTATGCCCAACGTGCCGACATGACATTAAATTCTCCAACTGACTCGTGCTTTTCCCGGTAAACCACTTAGGAGTTCTCATAGGGAAAAGCACGAGTCAGTTGGAGAATTTAATGTCATGTCGGCAATTTGGGCATAGTAGCTAAAGGGTTAGTGCGGCTGGATGGCAATTAGAAGTTCCGCGGTTCAAATCCCAGCTATGGCATTGAATTTTTCAGTCTGACTCTATTTTTCCATACTTTAGACTACACACGGCCAGTGTGAAAGAACAATTAGTTTCCAAAAACAATGCACTATCAAAATTCGCATTACTGAACAAAAGACTGTTTTCAGTAAATTAAATGCCAGGTCAGGAGTTGGCGTGAGTATAGACAGTTAATTGGGTCAAAGAAACGTAACCACTTATTTTGATTATCAAGCTGTATTGATCTGTGCTTCTTAAATCGACGGATTTCCATTTTAAGGCCGATTTCCAAGAGGAGCTGAACAGAAATCCAGCATCACGATTAAGCATGCTCCTCTCGGAGGAAATCGCCAAAGCCTCCTTAATTCTCCGCTCCCAGTAACTGTTGCATTTTGCCAAGATGGTTGTCTCCCGAAAATTGGCTCTATGGTCGTTATCAAAACGATGCTCTGCCAGCCCAGACTTCTCAGGTTGCATTAAACGAATGCTCCGTTCGATGTTCGATTATTCTAGTAGCGATGGTCCTTCCGGTTTGTCCTGTATACGGTGTCTCACATTCACAGGGAATGCGGTACACTTCCGGAACTTGGAAGTCCAGTTTGTCTTTCACTGGTCTCAACACATGTTTAATCTTCGGAGGTGGTTTGTAGATGGTCCTGATATTGTATTTTGCAACAGTTACTGGAAGCGGAGAACTAAGGAGGCTTTGACCATTTCCTCTGAGAGGAAATGTGTGTAGTGTTTAACGCACACTTTTACTAGATATGGCACCGCAGGCGATGACAGTGATGATATATGAGATGAAGATGGAGCACCGGTGGAATAAGATGGCGGGGGAAACCGGACATCCCGGAGAAAACCCGCCACAGCGCCGTGTTGTCCACCACGAATCTCACTTAGCGATCGCCTGGGATCGAACCCGGGCCGCCGTGGTGAGAGCCAAGTGGTCTAACCAATGAGCCACGGCGCGGCCTATCTCAGAGGAGCACGTTTAATCATGATGCTGGATATCAGTTCAGCTCCTCTTGGAAACCAGCATTAAAATGGGAATCCGCCGACTTAAGAAGCACATATCACTACAGTTTGATAATCAAGTTAAGTAGTTACGTTTCTTTGACACAATTTTCTATACTCACGCCATCTCCTGACCTGGCATTTAATTTACTGAAAACAGTGTTTTGTTCAGTAATGCGAATTTTGATAGTGTTTTGTTTTTGTTTATATTTGTGTTATATCCAGTATTTCATTTGTGGTTATAACATTTAGTATATATTCTGATGATGGGAGAGATGAACACTCCCGAAACGTCGACTTCTAATCGTCTTTACACCTGGCTTGCTGCCCGAGAAGAAATTGAACTTAAGAATGCCATGTTTATGTAGAAACACAACATGAATCCTAAGACAAGAGTTTCAAAAATAGCAATCGTTTCTGGTTATACTTATGTTTATAAGTCTTTGGAAGTAGATGGGTATATATATGAAATAATAACTGAGAAGTAAAGAGGAGGTTTTATATAAAATCTTCTAGAATATTCCATAATAATTTCATAAACATCGTGAGGTAAATGAAATTAACTCCTTATTCGAACTTAAAATGCTATCCTTTTTTAAGTTTTGCACTTTGTTTAGTTTTTAAAAACTGAAAGACCAGATTTGTATAAAGTGTTCCATTATTTTTAGAATAATTTCTCAGAATTTTATATACTTTTGTGTCCATATGCTACTTACTCTAAGTAGGACTTTACACATTCTGAGCACCGTAACTTTCATTGACACTAGAGGAAACTTCTGTGGTTGATCCTAAGGTCGAAGAACCATCTCTTACCCTGACAAATTCACAGAGACGCATACAAATTGTTGATCATGGAAGTTGAACTTCAGTATTGACAAGTTTTCCCTACCTGGTCCTAGCATTGTAGAAACTCCCTTAGAAAAGATAAACCCGTGGCACTACAGTCCATATCGGACCAGGGTTTGTCTAACCGACTGCCGGCCTTACGACCACTTTCGCACGGCAGAGGTGGGAGATCATCCAACCGATATGGAGAGGAGATGTGGTCAGTATCTCGGCACCCCCAGCTAGAAAGTTGCCTACCTTGATCACGGTGGCTTACCAGTCGTAAGCTCCGTAAGCACCGGTCCTATACCCGGAAATTAAAATCCGCACCCTTGCCGCATTCCGTGGCAGGGAACCTAGGCATAATGCCTTAGCCCACTACGCCACGGCGAAGGACTTGTTGGAACACTCTTACCTTGACAAATTCCCACAGACGTTGATGTTGGACTTGGCTGCTGATAACTTTTCCCTCCCTAGTCCTATGATGAAACATCACTTACCCTGACACGTTCCCATAGACAATGGACACCATAATGTAATTCGTGATAATGAAATCCACCGAGGTATTTTCCCTATCTGGTCCTAGCTTTGTTGATACTCCCCTACCTGGACAAATTCCCAGAGACCTGGATGTTGGACTTGGCTGGTGATAACTTTTCCCTCCCTGGTCCTATGATTGATAAAACATCACTTACCCTCACACGTTCCCATAGACAATGGACACCATAATGTAATTCGTGATAATGAAATCCACCGAGGTATTTACCCTGTCTGGCCCTAGCTTTGTTGAAACTCCCTTAACTTGACAAATTCCCACAGACGTGGTAGTTGGACTTGGCTGCTGATAATTCTTCCCTCCCTGGTCCTATGATTGATGAAACATCACTTACCCTGACACGTTCCCATAGACAATGAACACCATAATGTATTTCGTGATAAGGAAACCCACCGAGGTATTTTCCCTATTTGGTCCTAGCTTTGTTGAAACTCCCTTGCCTTGACAAATTCCCAGATACATTATTGATCGTTGACGTTGGACTTTTTTACTGATAATTTTTCCCTGCTTGGACCTAACACTCATAAAACATTTACCCTGTCAAACTCCCAAAGACAGCTTTCATTGTTACCAACAAGTGTGCCAGGGAAATATCTTGGGGTGCTACTAGACACTCGATTTACTCGGAACGCCCACATCTGTCGGTGTGTTACACTTGCATCTGCCCGGCTATTAAAACTGTACCCTTTACTAAACAGACGCACCTTTCTTGGTTATGAATCCTCCCTTCCTCTTTACACATCTTTAATCCGTCCTATTCTTACCTATGCAGCTCGAGTCTGGGGTGGCATTAGCAAGACTAATCTCCACCAACTAACTGCAGGTGTTAGAAAACAGGGTGCTACGTACAGCTACAAATGCTCCATGGTTCGTCAAAAACCAAGAAGTTCATCACGAGTTTGGTCTTCTACTCGTTCACCAGTACATCCGCCGGCTGGCAAGACCTTTCTTTTACCAGCTCCAGGGGGTCCCAGGAGCTGTTACCTACAATCTCAGCGCTCGTACTCACCAACCTCCCCGCCTAAAGCGCAGAATGCCACAAGATCTTCCCCCAAATGACCTCTCCAGTACAGACGACCCAAAAGAGTGATAACTATCAAACTTAGTCCTCAGTTTGTGTTACAGTGATCCTGCCCTATTTAGCTAGAAGAGTCGTTCACGGATACCCCAATTGTTATGTATACTTTTATAAACTTTCTCAATAACAAACATCTGTAAAACATATTTGCTGATCGATGAATAAAAAAACTCCCAAAGACATCTGAATACCATATTATTGGTGATAATGGACCGTACTGAGTAATTTTTACTGGCTAATGCTATGATTATTGAAACATTACTCACCCTGGGTAGAAGTAGGGCACATTCCCGGAGACACTGGGCACCATGTTATTGATCGTGATGGTAGGCAGTGTTGTGGACCTACTGAGGACCTTCCCCTCGCTGCTTCTCAAGTTGTTGAGCCCCTGCTGATGTTTCTTGAGCAGCGTCGGGCTCTCAGGGGTATTACTGCAATACGTATTGTTGTTGTTCTTGACGAGACACTTGGGCGAGAGAATGTCTAGAGAGGTATCCCTGACCACCTCGTTATTATTCTTCTTGGGGGAGCACGAGGAAGGCACGGAAGACGAGGATAGCTTGGGAGTATGGGTGGCCGTGAGTAGCCTGGAACCGTCGGTGATCAAGGGGAGTAGGGGTGGACTACGTGGGGCAGCTTCGCCTCCCATTGCGAGGGATGCTTCTTCGTGTTGAAAACCCAAGTTATCCATCTGCAACAACAGAGAAACATAATTAGCCCTATGCATACCTCACCAAAGCCACAATGTCACTGTCAATTGGATGCAGCTTGAATAAAATTCACTACTCTTTCCTCGTTTACAGATTCACTCTTATCTCTCAAAGTTGATGTATCACAGGTCTTTGAAACAATACGCTTGGACTAAAGAGAAACGTCCCGCAACTAAAGAAAGTTAGACTAGTTAAATATTATGTGTTTCAAATAGGAAGGCGTTTATTCTTGAGCGCTACTAGCTGAGCAACCAATCGGAGTACTGTGGTGTTGTCGTATTGCATTCCCCCTATGTGGTGTGTGACGAGTGCCAAACTAATCAGTCTCTAATAAATACTATCCGCGGTAAGACAAAAATTCACATTTTGCCAAAACTGATCCATGTGGAAGGAGAGAGTAATGTATTTAACATAACCGTAAAAATCCCATATTTTTAGCTCAAATAGTGTTTCTAATACAAATAAAGTAGATACCATTATATTATAACAATGAATTGCGACGTAAGTACTGTAATGAATATCATTATTGGTTGGCATGTATACGTGAACGTATATTTGAAATTACTCAGAACTGAAACGTAAACATTTGACAGTTATTGGTGCAGAAATATCTGTTCAGTGTTACAGAAGCTATGATCGATTTTCTGAAAGTTTACAAAAAGGAGCGTGGCAACAACCTAACACCCACTAATATAATTAGCAAATTAGGTACAAAATATTGCTCCAATGAACTTTTTAACCATATATGTGTAATCTAGAGGGATGACATGAAATGTAAAATAAGTGAATTTTAACGCCTTCTCCCCTCAAGGACCGCGTTTGTGTATGTTACGTAATTTCGCTGCTGTAAGGGGTGTACAAAGTGTGTTTTTATACATGTAATAAAGAGCATTTTAATTTCTGCAAATAGGACTTGCAATTTTACTAACCCACAAAGTCCCAATATTCTTCCGCGCTGCAACAGTGGCTTTATAATCTTGTGTCCAATACTGTTTTAGAAGAACTCTAAGTTCGAACTTTGTTGTCTCCATTTTATAATTGTTTATTAGTAACTGAAGACTGATACACGCTCACAATGTATGCAGTACTATCCATGGCATCCTGTAAATAGCATCTCAAAAACAAAGAAGCCCGATAAATTTTCCAAAACAGCAAAATAAAAAACCGATATTACTAATGGTACTACTTAATAATAATGTCGCGTTGACGGGCATGAAAGTTTCGGCGCAAATAGATAACAGACGTATAGTGTTTCACGAAGATAAACAGCTTGCATAAGCAGATAAACATAGCGCCGGAGATAAAGGACTTGCCGGCAAAGATAAAGTTACGCTACTGGAAGGTGATATAACAGTCCATTTCTTGTTTGTTACAGAAATCTCTCAAATTTATCATTGAGGTATTTAAAAAGGCGACGACTCGACTCTTAAAGTCGTAAACAGTAATAAATACAGTAGATTAGATTAGATTGATTTGCGTTTAGTAGGTTCACTTGTAGCCAGAAAAGGCTGTGAACATTGAACATGTCCAGAGGTATAAAGTTTAATAGCATATATATGTACAAAAGTTAACATAAGACACATATTATAATATACAGGCAATATGAACAGCAATATGGAAAACAAAGCAGGGATAATTATACGTGATACAAAATCAAACACTTTTTAAATCAGTTTTCACTTGGCTTATGCCAGTACGTCTCAACCTTTTTGCAATGGATACCATTCTTGTTATTTCTTAAATACATATACATTAAAAATAAACTTTCAACATGCATCAAATATTTATTAGTAATGATTTGTCATTGGAGCGGTTAGATACTACTTATAGAACTACAGAACCATTATCAGGATAATTTGTCATTCAGATAATCTTGTACAGAATAAAAATATTTTGAGCAAAGGTACTCTCTAACAGCATTTTTAAAAGCACCGAAATTATCAATTTTTTATTTAAGAACATTAGGAAGTGCGCCAAATATAACAGAAGGGCAAAATAGGGTGAAAATCGAGCTGGCTACAGGTAAATACGAAGCAAAGAAAGGTACTTCAATGACTGAGTATTTCCTGAAACTCGCAAATAAAAGTAAATTGGTAAATACTGAAATGTCGGAAACTGACATAGTAAATGCACTAATTAGGCATTTTCCTCCACATATAAGAAATCATTTGATTGTAGCAAGACCTGTGGATTTCTCTGACGTGATATAATTACTATCTTCTTTTGAATCATATAACACCCAACTTAATGTAAATAATAATACGACCGAAGGTCATTACTCGAAAAGTAAACAGAGAGACGTAACAGGAATGTTGTAAACAGATGTAATGAGAACGCTGTGTGGTCATTGACCTTGGTAGATTGTGTTGTGTATGTGACGTAATGTTGTTACGTGAGAATTGAACAGTGTATTTCTACGGAAATAAACATTTAGAATTTCTGCAAATTGGAATTTTAATTCTACGAACCCACAGTCACAGTAATAATTACTAAATTCATTCATGTATATCAAGTGAAACCTCGATACAGAATTTTTGGGAGCCAGAAGGGCATTCTGGGGTGACATTTTTTTCTTTAAGAAAAGAGGTATTGCCAAAATAATCTTCCCTGATGTTTGCAGAAGTGAATAACAATATTTATTTTCCTGTCCCATAGTTTTAAAAGTGCTAAATGGACTCATATTGAAAAGGCTGCACTGTGTGCCACGCCCCCTATTAGCCATTTGTAACTGTGTTCTCTCCTTGGTTGTAACCTTACTGAAGATATATTCCAGAGCACACCCTTATTAGGAAAGGAAGTCCTTTTTTCTTCTATTAATCTGTGCATCTGATGTTAATTCTTGCATGCTTTGTTTAGTATGTTTTGAATTACTAGTGCTGTTTTCAAGATGGGAGGAAGCAATAATTTTGGTGTAAGAAATCAACATGGGAAGCAGTATAAATAGTTGAAGTAATCCCAATTATATAATAAAAGAGTTACAACCCCTAAAATGGAAAAAGTGTAGTAACACATGTCTATATATTGACTTCGTCAAACATAACCTCAGACATTGTCAATAAATGTGAAGTGAAAATTGAATTTTCAAGGAAAAAATTGGTTTCTTCATTGTTTAATGGTAGTGATGACAATTTAACTAAAGTAAATAATGATATTAAATCTACAAGTTTTCAGTTAGTAGATATAGAAACTTTGTACAGTGTAAATTTTGTGAAAATGAAATTGTTGACATATCAGACGACACCGAGAAAAGAAATGGATTATTAGCTAAATTATCACTCAGATGGCAAAAGTGTAATAAAGAATATACATTTGAAACATCCAGAACTATTGAAAGTGGTGCAGAAGTAAACGTAAGGTTTGCTTGTCTTGAGAATCATTGGCAAGGGAATTGAGGAAGGTAAGACATTAGCTGCTGTTCTCAATTTACCAGCCCCCCCACCCCACCAAGTTTAACAAAATAATTAATAATACCATAGAGCAAGTGACTATAGAACCTAGGAAGAACAGAAGAAGTGAAAATGGAAAGAAGAAGAATGCTGATGATGAAAAAGATGCACAATATTGATCTAGGGAAACTCTTGAGGTGTAGTTCCGACATAGCATCCAACATCTCTGTTTTATTTTTTTTTAACTTTGGGTGCGCTCATCTATAAAACTACTGCAGCTACAAGTCAACGTTCTTTTCTGGAATTAAAGCAATACTTAAACTGTTTTTAAAAGGTGCTTGTAGAGAGGTATGTGAAAATTTTAATTTAAAAGTAAATAAATCTTGAACATTTTTGGAAGTAAATTCAAGACATTTACTTTAAAAAATCACATGTCCTTTATTTAAGGGGATGTAGTACCGAAAACCCCAAATCCAGAAATTTTCAACCAACTTTCCTGAAATTTTTACTACTTAGTTTTAATGCATAGTGGACACAGAATTCAAAATTTGGTTTTTATAGCCTCAATAGTTTTTAAATAATTAATTTGTGAAGTTCAAAATTTGGGCAAATTCAAACCACTCCAAGTGATGAAAATTTTCAAAATTTTAATTTTCTATTTCTGAAAATATTCAGATGGTTATGAAGCAAAGATCTATCATATAAATTTCTTATACTGCTTTTAGTTCCAGAGGGCAAAAATAGGTATGGAGCAAACAAAAAAGCCAAAAAATGATTAAACCTTTGACTTTTTATATCAATAACTTTAAACATATAATGAATATTAAAATTTCATATCATAGAAACCTTTGTTTGCTTTCTAAGAACATGTGCTGAAAATTTTAGAGGGACTCAATCAAAACTGCATCGTGTGGAACATTTTGCATGACAAAAAATGTTGAAAAAATTGTAACTGAGTAAATAAAATTTTAAAATCCAAAACATTTTCCTTCTTAGCTGCATGCCTTGAAGTAGACTAAAACCCTCCAGATAGATAAGTTGGACCCTCCTGCCTCTTCCTTCTCTTTTCTGCAGCAGTGTTCTTCAATTTCAGTTTTCTTCTGGATGTTTTAGAAGTTACCTTCGCAGAAATTGCTGAATGAAGTAAGCGTAATTGGTCCTTCCCTTGGCTAATTTTTAGAGATGCTGTGAGATCTGTGTCCATTATGTCTGACTGCAGCTTGAGTGAGGCAGAACAACCAAAACTGAATTCATTGATGGTTGATGTCACAGCAGCCTCAAGTCTCTTCTTTGAAACAAATATTTCTTTTGGGCAATTATTCCATATCATGTTATGTAAACTTTCATTTGTATCTTGTGTCTTACCCAATGTACATCTCCTTAGGATTTCATCTTATGCCAACTAAACAGGCATAAGTTTTGTTAGCACATCAGGCCTCAAGTATGTTCCCATTGTTGTGATATGTTTAGGTGTTTCTTCCCATGTATCGTAGCAGTCAACAGGTCCGTTGTTTCAAAGAATGTTTTACCTATAACCTATATAATAGTTATATGCACGTTTTGATGTATAAAATAGCTTTATAAATGTTAAATGGCACAGTAAAACTCATCAGTTATATAGAAACAGTATGTAGATTAACGAGAAACACAAGAAAATCACGACCAAGCTAGAAACTCACCCAAAAGCAAAAATATAAACATTATTATTTGCTTTCAGTGTTTGTAGCCAGTGTTTTGTTTCCATGGTGGCACATATTGTAAGAACTAACCATTATACCAACACACAAAATTCCACCAGAAACTTTGCTCGCTAATTTCAAATGTATTAATTTAGTACATTCAATCGAACTCAAATGACAAAATTCTGTGAATCCAAGGGCCGGAATGCACTCGGGCATGGGCATTTAAATTGTCATGTGAGGGTATTTAAATGCCTGAAACTCATAAATTTAGTTGGGTTATGATACTATAAGGATCAAAGTATTTTATTAGCTCAAAATTAAAAATTAAATATTTTCCCCCATATTTTTAGGCAATTTCGGTGCCGCATTCCCTTAAAACTCCAAAATAACCTCTATTATCCTTAATGAACTGTGAAAGTGTTGTACGAGGGCTGTTCAATAAAGAATGATCATAATTTTTTTACGGACATAATTTTTCGCACTAAAATTCAATCTTATTATATTCTGTGAGCTTAATGTGAAATAAACACGCCGTAGCTGTTTCATTGTTGGTACTCCTGGTTCCCGTCTGTGAGAACCAGGCAAATTCAGACATGTTCAGTATCGCCTACCGCTGCAATGGAGATAACATGCAGTTAAAGTTTGTAGGTAGGCCGCCCGCCAAATGCGTACTCCAAAATATCGACCAAGCAGACACATGGACTATGAGAATGTTCTTTTTTTTTTTGACACAACTAACGATGCTGACGGCAGATAAATACAACTGACCATTAAAGGCAAATGGCGATAATGCAAACTAGAGTTATATTTAGGTTTAGCAAGATAGCATTAAGTATAATAGACTACAACTGACAAGCTTGCGAATATTACATGCAGCGCCAATGAAACACCTAAACTTAAGACACAGCGCCACGGCGTGATAAATTACCCTAAACTTCCCAACAAATAACACCTGGAGTCCTACCAAATACCAGCCACAATAAGCAGTGGATCAGGCTGTATCCCTGCACCAGAAACCCACTCTGCTGAATCGCACTGCGAGACAGCTAAGATCATCTCCTGGAATGCGCGGCTGCTTAAGGCGGTACGGCAGCACATTTCTCCTTTCCAATCCGGTGGAGGTTTTTTAGTGGAGTAGTACCCTTGAGGTGAAGCCCACATACCCCACTGTGCCCTCCAACACAGTGGAAATCCATAAATGGATTTTTCCTCCACTCGACAAAAAAAAAAAAACAGTTAAAGTTGATGTTAGAGGAAGATCCGGAGTCTCTTTCAAACGTAATCACTGCTGATGAAACTTGGCTACATCATTTTGATCCTGAGAGCAAACAGCAAAGCTCAGTGTGGAAATCTCCTTCATCACCAACCCTCCCCCCCCCCAAAAAAGCAAAAGTGGTTGCTTCTGCTGGGAAAGCTATGGTCATCTCATTCTTTGATATTCATGGAATGGTTTATCAGCATGTTGTACCTGCACACACATCAGTAACTGGACAATACTACAGGGATGTCCTGAAAACATTGCAAGTCTATATCAGGCGCAAAAGACCACATTTCCGTGAAGAAGGCTGGATGCTGCACCACGATAATGCGCGGTCGCATATTGCCAATGTTGTTGCTCAATATCTTGCAAAAATCAACGTGAAGTGCATCCCTCACCCTTCCTATAGTTCGTATTTTGTCCCATGTGAATTTTTACGATTCCCTAACTTGAAGAAACGCCTTCGTGGGAGGCATTATCCATTATCAGAAGCAGTGGTGAAGGCTGCGAAGGCGATTTTGAAGGATCTCTCAAAAAATGGTTTCCAGCTTGTCTTTGAAGACTGGCAGAAACGCTGGGACAAATGCATCGGTTCAGGGGAGACTATTTTTGAGAAGAACCATCATAATTATGAGGATGAGTAAAGGTACGTTGTCAAAAAAATTTGTGATCATTCTTTATTGAACAGCCTTCGTAAAATAACAAGTAAAAGTGTCAAATTGATGCGTTCAGTTGTTTAACATTGTTTGAGATAGGCTGTCCCGTGCTTCCATTAACTGTAAGTAGGTAGTGGAAAATATATTTTTGACCAACTATGGGGACTATTTGCAAAATAATACAGGAAACAATGTGAGGGTAACAGATTTGGATTGTGCCTGTGTGATTGGGCAGGCAGGGCAGCAACTGAGCCAAGAATCGAACCTAATGCGCCCCCAAATTGGGCGCGCACACACACTTTCTCCCTTGGGACTTCCAACTACTCCATGCTGATAAATGAAAAACGCCCGTGACGTAGCGTTAATACCGCGTCCCTAAGGTTTTCGCTTCGTGCCGGCAGATCGCAGCACAGGAGAGTTAATCAAATGAACTGAAGCGCATCTAGTTTTGATAACACAGAAGGGGGGAGGGGGGAAGTAAAGCAAAAATAACAAAACAAAAATTGGCGGTGCCTTTGTTAGCAGAAACTGTTCCTCTAAAACATCAACAACGACAGTACAGTAGACAAACAAATGGAGGGGCAAATAAACAAAGAAAGAACGAAATTAATTTTCAAAGCTACATTTTTGTTTTGTTTCGCTTCTGCTTTTTACAAGCAACAATTTGATTTTGTAATGATATATCTCCGACCTTACTTCGCATATTCCTTTCCCTGCAACACATACATATGTTGGTTGCTTTCTAAATTTTTTATTTACTCGATCTGTTGTAGCTGCCAACAGTGAATGGCTTTCAGTAAAAATGCAAAGTGCATCACTGACAACGCTCTGATTAACCAGTACGCGCGCGCGTGTGTCCAGACATTCAGAAAACATAGAGAAATCTTTATTAAGTGGTGTGACACGATTTTAAAAATAGCATATTTGCCTTCCCAAATGCTTATACGAGGGCTGTTCAGTAAAGAATGATCATAATTTTTCGCAATAAAATTCAATCTGATTATTTAAGTCATATCGGACGATTAATGAAATGGGTGAAATGCTGCTCAGATAGGTCCGGTGTCCATGGAGCTTAGAGCTACCCGACATTCGTCTTTCAGGATAAGGGAAAACCCCGGAAAAACCTTATCCAGGTAACTCACCCTGACCGAGGTTCGAACTCGGGACCTCTTGTACGTGAGGCAGACATGCTACCATCTACGCTATCGAGGCGGCACAATCTGATTATATTCTCTTAGCTTAATGTAAAACAAATACGCCGTACCAGTTTCATTGTTGGTACTCCTGGTTCCCGCCTGTGAGAACCAGGCAAGCTCAGGCATGTTCAGTATCACCTACCGCTGTAATGGAGGTAACACGCGAGGAACAATAAGCGGCTTTGAAATTCTGCTTTCGTCTCAACAAATCTTCAGTTGAGGACTATACAATGTTACAGGATGCCTATGAAGAGTCTGTTCTTCCCCACAGCACAGCTCGAAGGTGCTTTAAAATGTTTAAAGAGGGGGGACAATCAATTTCAAAGGAAGGGGGACCCGGTGCTCCAGTTACCACTCTTACGGAAGAAAACTTCAACACTGCTGCTGCCATTGTGACAGAGGATCGACTTATTACCTTAAGATCACTTTCTGAAATACTGAAAATTTCATTGGGTGCCACATTTCCGTGAAGCAGGCTGGATGCTGCACCAGATAATGCGCGGCCGTATTTTGCCAATGTTGTTGCTGAATATCTTGCAAAAATCAACGTGAAGTGCATTCCTCACCCTCCCTATAGTCCGGATTTAGCCCCATGTGACTTTTTTCTATTCCCTAACTTGAAGAAACGCCTTCGTGGGAGGCATTATCCATCATCAGAAGCAGTGGTGAAGGTTGCGGAGGCGATTTTGAAGGATCTCTCAAAAAATGGTTTCCAGCATGCTTTTGAAGACTGGCAGACACGCTGGGACAAGTGCATCGCATTTAGGGGAGACTATTTTGTGAAGGAGCATCAAAATTATGAGGATGAATAAAGGTACGTTGGCAAAAAAAAATTGTGACATTCTTTTGGAACAGCCCTCGTAAGTAGAAGGAGTTTAGAGATAGGAAAAATATGAAGAAAATCTAGTTAAAATATAAATACTTGGCAAAATTTAAAAATATGGAAATATTAAAGCTAAATATCGTCTAATTTAGGAGGTTGGAGCAGGTTCGCTTCATTAGTTTAAACAATTTTATATAAAGGACAGAGAGATGTCCGCTCGCGAGATATATCGCATGCGATGCAAATTAACAGGAGATATGATATGAATTACGTCAGAGGCACAGCACGGCCATCAAATTTTCAAACGTCGAAAACAACGTAGCTTAGTACTCTGTGGACTAGTGAAGTATTGCCTTGCAAGTTTATGCAGACGCAAGATCAAGGTGTAGTATAAGGTGACTGTTTTGTTTTCTCTGGCAGTGAGGTAGTTTTTATGGTCAGACTGTACCTATCTGCAGTTAGATGCGAGACCGAGAACGTCGGGGCGTGAGAAACAAGCAAGTTCAGGCGTGTTCAGTATCGCGGACCGCTGCAATGGAGGTAACCTGCAGTTAACGTTGATGTTAGAGGAAGATCCGGAGTTTCTTTCAAACGTAATCACTGCTGATGAAACTTGGCTACATCATTTTGATCCTGAGAGCAAACAGCAAAGCTCAGTGTGGAAATCTGCTTCAACACCAACCCCCAAAAAAGCAAAAGTGGTTGCTTCTGCTGGGAAAGTTATGGTCATCTCATTATTTGATATTCATGGAATTGTTTATCAGCATGTTGTACTTGCACACACATCAGTAACTGGAAAATACTACAGGGATGTCCTGAAAACATTGCAAGTCCATATCAGGCGCAAAAGACCACATTTCCGTGAAGCAGGCTGGATGCTGCCCCTAGATAATGCGCGGCCGCATATTGCCAATGTTGTTGCTGAATATCTTGAAAAAATCAACGTGAATTGCATCCCTCACCCTCCCTATAGTCTGGATTTAGCCCCATGTGACTTTTTTCTATTCCCTAACTTGAAGAAACGCCTTCGTGGGAGGCATTATCCATCATCAGAAACAGTGGTGAAGGCTGCGGAGGCTATTTTGAAGGATCTCTCAAAAATGGTTTCCATCATGTCTTTGAAGACTGGCAGACACGCTGGGACAAGTGCATTGCATTTAGGGGAGACCATTTTGTGAAGGAGCATCAAAATTATGAGGATGAATAAAGGTACGTTGGCAAAAAAAATTTGTGACATTCTTTTGGAACAGCCCTCGTAAGTAGAAGGAGTTTAGAGATAGGAAAAATATGAAGAAAATCTAGTTAAAATATAAATTCTTGGTAAAATTTAAAAATATGGAAATATTAAAGCTAAATATCGTCTAATTTAGGAAGTTGGAGCAGGCTCGCTTCATTAGTTTAAACAATTTTATATAAAGGACAGAGAGATGTCCGCTCGCGAGATGTATCGGATGCGATACAAATTAACGGGAGATATGATATGTATTACGTCAGAGGCACAGCACGGCCATCAAATGTGCACACGTCGAAAACAACGTAGCTTAGTACTCTGTGAACTAGTGAAGTATTGCCTTGCAAGTTTATGCAGACGCAAGGTCAAGGTGTAGTATAAGGCGACTGTTTTGTTTTCTCTGGCAGTGAGGTAGTTTTTATGGTCAGACTGTACCTATCTGCAGTTAGATGCGAGACCGAGAACGTCGGGGCGTGAGAACCAGGCACGTTCAGGCATATTCAGTAACGCCTACCGCTGCAATGGAGGTAACATGCAGTTAAAGTTGATGTTAGAGGAAGATCCGGAGTTTCTTTCAAACGTAATCACTGCTGATGAAACTTGGCTACATCATTTTGATCCTGAGAGCAAACAGTAAAGCTCAGTGTGGAAATCTCCTTCATCACCAACCCCCGAAAAGGAAAAGTGGTTGCTTCTGCCGGGAAAGTTATGGTCATCTCATTCTTTGATGTTCATGGAATGGTTTATCAGCATGTTGTACCTGCACACACATCAGTAACTGGACAATACTACAGGGATGTCCTGAAAACATTGCAAGTCCATATCAGGCGCAAAAGACCACATTTCCATGAAGCAGGCTCGATGCTGCATCACGATAATGCGCGGCCGCATATTGCCAATGTTGTTGCTGAATATCTTGCAAAAATCAACGTGAAGTGCATTCCTCACCGTCCCTATAGTCCGGATTTAGCCAGATGTGACTTTTTTCTATTCCCTAACTTGAAGATACGCCTTCGTGGGAGGCATTATCCATCATCAGAAGCAGTGGTGGAGGCTGCGGAGGCGATTTTGAAGGATATCTCAAAAAATGGTTTCCAGCATGTCTTTGAAGACTGGCAGAAACGCTGGGACAAGTGCATCACATTCAGGGGAGGCTATTTTGAGAAGGACCATCAAAATTATGAGTATGAGTAAAGGTACGTTGTCAAAAAAAATTGTGATCATTCTTTATTGAACATCCCTCGTATATTCACTGTGTAGAAACTTTTGCTATCTCTTACGGTTTAGCAGATATATAAGTCATTCAGAATGAGGAGAATTTTAGAAGCTATTTACAGATAATTCAAGATATACATCCTTTGAGAAAAACATTTAGCAAGCCTGGAAGAGTATATTTTTCTAAGAGCACATCGTTTTCACGACCGGTTTACAATGACGTCACGGAACGCGTCTGTTTCGCTTCGTCCTACTGAATCCTCTCATAACAGAGTCTCGGTTACTGATGGCCGATCGCTTATAGAGAAGTATGTAGAAGCTAGCGCTACAAACGTTCAGTACCCGTACATCACTTTGAGTTTTCTTTTTAGAAATACGAACTGTGTATTACGCACAGTGTAATATAGTGCGACCCATATAAATCTGAACCACTACAACACAGTGCAACTTTGGAAGAATATACATATAGAAAACATGTTTATTGTCAATGAATGTTACATTGATGGAAAGGTGGAACTTACAGCTATTTTTCAACGTAATCTCCATTGCGATCGATGCACTTTTGCACGCGCTGTGGCAGTTTTTGTATATCCTTGTCATAGCACTCTCCCGCCAAGTTGCGCAGGTAGCGCTCAACCTCGTCTTTCAAATCATCGTCGGTCTGGAGATGTGTTCCACCCAGGTGTGACTTCAACTCAGGAAACAGATGGTAATCACTAGGTGCTAAGTCTGGACTGTAGGGGGGAGGGGTGAGGATGTCCCATCCGAACTAGGCCAAGAGGTCAGCCGTTGCATGTGCAGTACACACAGCTTGCGATAATGCAAATATTACGCCAAAATCTTCTCAATCGTAGTGTTACTGACTTCAGAGATAGTTGAGTCCAGAGGTTCTACTCCCATTAGCCTTGAACCCGTAGGAACAAGACCCGGGCCTCTTTCAACCAAGGAGTTATCCGAGCTGTCCCAAAGGGCGCTCGGCATCCTCCGTGGGGCTTTCCGTAGGGCAAGACCTAGTTAGCTAACAAGCCCCCCCCCATCTGGTCCTATGGACACAAGACGGGATGGAAGTGGATACGCCACTTACGCGCGTCAACACTCAAGGTGAAGACTACCGATATGACCTCGGTGGGGCCGCCTGGTGATCTAGCACACCTTCTACTAGCTAAGCAGGCTTGTACCCGGAAACTTAATGGCTTCCCTCAACCCCGTCCGAAGACGTACCCAATCTCCCACGGGTATCGGGAACACACTGCCCCCTCGAGACCATCCCAATCCGAACAACTCCCGAAGGAGGGGCTCGGCTGTTCGGCCCGAGGTTCCTCTAGTAACGTCAGAGGTACCACGAGTGCTAAGGGTCCGCAGCGCCCGCACTTTGGCAGCTGAAGGGGACCGATCCCCTCCCCTACGGGAGACTTCAGGGATAAGTTCGCACAGCTCGCGAACTGTCACACGCCGATCTTTAAGCATTTCCTGCTCCACTTTTTCAATTATTTCGCCTGAAACCGAAGGCCGACCAGAACGCTGTTCGTCATGGACGTCTGTGCGTCCATCTTTGAACTCTCTGACCCAGTTTCGCACGTTTTTGACCTCCGTACACTGTGGCCCATAGACTTCACGTAACTGACGATGAATTTCAGTGGGGGTAGTGTCCTTGGTACTCAAAAAACTTATCACTGTACGCAACTCGCACTTGGCTTCGGAAGTGATAGGAAGCTCCATCGCAAACGGCTGCCCAGGCAAGCCTAATGGATACAACGAGTTCATTGTGGGGATTTGAAGGGGTGAAACCAAGCTACACGCCAGTGCTGCCAGATCTCGCGTAATAGCGCTCCTCACGGCTCCAGCACCTTGGAGACATTATTTTATGGGCACGTCTCGTAATTTACGTCCTCCAACGTTAAGTCATATCGGACGATGAATGGAATGGGTAAAATGATGCTCAAATGAGTCCAGAGCCCATAGAGCTTAGAGTTACCCGAAATTAGTTTTACAGAATAAGGGAAAACAGCGGAAAAAACCTTATCCAGGTAACTCACAGTGACGGAGATTCGAGCTCGGGACCTCTTGAACGTGAGGTAGACGTTCTACCACCACGCTACCAAGGCGGGCTCCACCCAGTTGTGACTTCAACTCAGGGAACTAATGATAATCACTAGGTGCTAAGTCTTGTCTGTAGCGAGAATGGTTGAGGATGTCCCATCCGAACTGGGCCAGGAGATCAACCATTGCATGTGCAGTATGGGGACGAGCGTTGTGATGAAAAATCACTCCCTTCGTCAGCATACCCCTCATTCGATTTTGAATGGCACGTCACTATTTTTTAAAGTCTCACAGTAGCTAGCGGCGTTTATTGTTGTGCCGGTAGGCATAAACGCGCACAACAATACACCCAGAACACACTGACCATCACTTTGCCAGAAAATGTCTGTCTGAACTTTCGCGGCTTCTGCGAATTCGAATGCCGCCACTGACGAGAACGTTCTTTAGTTTCTGGTGTTGTGTAGTGCACCCAGGTATCATCGCCAGTGACAATTGAATCCAACAATTCCTCGCCCTGTTCTGCATAGCGCTCCAGAAATCGGTGGGTCGCTTCAACACGTTGCCGTTTATGGTCTTCGGTGAGCATTTTGGGGACCCACCTCGCACACACCTTGCGATAATGCAAATGTTCGGTCAAAATCTTGACAATCGTAGTCTTACTGACTTCAAGGATAATTTCGCACAGCTCGCGAACAGTCACACGCCGATCTTTAAGCATTTCTTGCTCCAGTTTTGCAATTGTTTCGCTGAAACCGAAGGCCGATCAGAACGCTGTTCGTCATGGACGTCTGTACGTCCGTCTTTGAACTCTCTGACCCACTGTCGCACGTTTTGGACGTCCATACACTGTGGCCCATAGACTTCCCGTGACTGACGATGCACTTCAGTGGGGGTAGTGCCCTTAGTACTCAAACCATCGTGCTGATATGACATTAAATTCTCCAATTGACTCGAATTTTTCAATGGTTAGAGCAGCTGGACGGAGACCAGAAGATCCGTGGTTCAAATCCCCGCTATGGCATTGAATGTTTTAGTCTGACTCTACGTTTCCACACTTTAGCCTACACACGGCCAGTGTGAGAGAACAATTAATTTCCATTAATTGACCTAATAGTGGTTAACTATAAGCCCGGGCCTTAAAGTGTTTACATGTTGTAAGTCGCCACTCAGGTAGCTGTCTCATGTGTTTAGGAGAGCTCCTAAGTAGTTTACCGGGTAAAATACGAGTCAGTTGGAGAATTTAATGTCATATCGGCACGTTGGCCATAGTAGCTCAATGGTTAGATAAGCTGGACGGAGACCAGAAGATCCGTGGTTCAAATCCCGGCTATGGCATTAAATTTTCAGTCTGACTCTACGTTTCCACATAAAAGAAATGGAGCGGTTCCCCTCCTTGTGGTTTGGATTTATATCACACGATGGGGTGACATATCTGAAGTAGGATTCGCCCCGTCGTGAGGTCTACGCCCCACAAGCGCAAAAGTTTCGCGCTCCCTCGGTGTGGCGACGCATGTAGAAGCCAAACCTTACCTTGATGTAAAAGCGATGAACCTTTCGTCTAAAAGCCTTGAAGATGAAGTTCTCGAAGATTTCTATAAATCCTCTCTCCGGCAGCTGCGGCGAGCGATGAGATGTAAAACTTCTCAGGCGTGGTATCGATACAAAAGGGATTTCACTTTTGGGCAACTATGGAATAAAATAATTAATACAGTTTCACTTTACTTGGAATTATATTTCTCGACATCATTTTCTTCTTTACATGCGACTTTTTCCACTGATGTAGATAGCCCTTTACTATATTTTAATTTTCTCCTTTTATTTATAAATGATGCAACGGTTTTTTACTTAAATTATTTATCGTAGCGTGGCGTATTCGATGTATATTTTAAACGTTTACTAAACGTTCATAAATGATGAACTCCAATAACTTCTCGTAATTACAAGAAGTCTTTTACCAAAAACACGTCTACCCTCTTCGAGAATATAATCATTGGTTCTTTTTTCTGTTTTGGTTGCTAAGCCACCGCAATACTTAATTCTGATTGGTCCTACGTCACAATTTGGGGTTTCAATAAACCTAAGCATTTGTTGCAGCATCTATATGGCCTGCTTGGTTATTAAGTTGAATTACCGATGGTCATGTTTACTTATGTCCATGTATGCAATATCAGCTTCAGAAATATGTTTGGTTATATAATTATTTTTATGTTGAAGTACACTTGATGACTATGTGTGGAAGAGTAGTAGTGAGTAGCTCTGTTGCTCCTCTGGGAAGCAGTACGCCAACGTTAGCCTAGCCAGATCCTTCATCTCTCTCCAGCTTTTCCCCAGGCTTTGAGCTTCTGTTCTGACCTTATTATACCATATTATTCTAGGTCTGCCACGTCTGCTGTTTGATCAAAGGCAGCTCTTGTTGTATTTCTGTCTGCTTTCTAAGCGAGCTGCCAACCAATCTCCATTTCCTATACTTTCTTTCTTTCGCGTTTTTATGTTGGTCTGATATTTTCCACAGATGCTTATTTGATATGGTTTCTCGCCACCATATTCCTAAAATAATTCTTGTACTACTAGGTGTAAATATCTTTAGCTTCTTTTCTACTGATTTTGTTGCCTTCCAGGTCCCACGGTCATGTAGTAGAATGGATTTTACATTTGTGTTAGAGATTCCAAACTTAAGTTTCAAGAAAATTTGTTTATATTTCCGAATGCAGTTAAGTTGTATGAAGGATAATTAGGGTTTTCTAATTTTGGCATTTATCTCTTCAACTGGTCCTTCTTCTTGAGATATAAGCTTCCCGAATTACGTAAATTATTTGACTTTTACTATTTTACCTCCATCCAGCATAAGATTATCTTCCACTTTAAAATTTACCCTAATTTCTTTTCTTTTATTGTAAATTGTAATACATTTAAATTTTTTAATTTTTCATTTATGTCTGAGAACCAGTGGGCTAACATATAGATGTCATCCCACTTGATGTGGAAGAGGACATCAGTTAACTCCCCAAGGCGGCCCTGGGTTCGATCCCAGGCAACCGCAAAGTGAGATTTGTGGTGGACAACTCGGCGCTGGGGCGGGTTTTCTCCGGGATCTCCGGTTTCCCCCGCCATCTCATTCCACCGGTGCTCCATCTTCATCTCATGTATCATCAGTGTCACCGCCTGCGGTGCCGTATGTAGTAAAAGCGGGCGTCAAACACTACACATTTCATTTTCACATCAGTTGAGCGGCCGCCTCGGCATCGTCGAATTCCTTTTTATGCAGGTCTTCCAGTTTTCAGTTACACACCTAATACGTTTTGTCTTATTCTTCTATAGATGATTATCTGTTTCTAGCGTGTTAACCCAACCAGTGATATATAATCAAATGTTATTAATGGAAATTAATTGTTCTTTCACACTGGCCGTCTGTAGGCTAAAGTATGGAAAGGTAGAGTCAGACTGAAAAATCCAATACCATAGCCGGGATTTGAACCACGGATCTTCTGGTTGCCGTCCAGCCGCTCTAACCATTGAGCTACTATGGCCAACGTGCCAATATGATATTGAAATCTCCAACTGACTCGTGTTTTTCCCGGTAAACCACTAGGAGTTCTCATAAGGCCCGGTCAATTAATGGAAATTAATTGTTCTTTCACACTGGCCGTCTGTAGGCTAAATTGTGGAAAGGTAGAGTCAGACTGAAAAATTCAATGTCGTAGCCCGGATTTGAACCGCGGATCTTCTGGTCTCCGTCCAGCCGCTCTAACCATTGAGCTACTATGGCCAAAGTGCCAATATGACATTGTATTCTCCAACTGACTCGAGTTTTTCCCGGTAAACCACTAGGAGTTCTCATAAGGCCCGGTCAATTAATGGAAATTAATTGTTCTTTCACACTGGCCGTCTGTAGGCTAAATTATGGAAAGGTAGAGTCAGACTGAAAAATTCAATGTCATAGCCGGGATTTGAACCACGGATCTTCTGGTCTCCGTCCAGCCGCTCTAACCATTGAGCAACTATGGCCAACGTGCCGATATGACGTTAAATTCTCCAACTGATCCGTGTTTTTCCCGGTAAACCACTAGAAGTTCTCATAAACACATGAGACAACTACCTTAATGGCGACTAACAACGTGTAAGTACTTTAAGGCCCGGGCTTTATAGTTAACCACCCGAACGACGGAATTACCGATAGAACCGGCCGGCAGTAGGGCCAGACGGGAAGCATTTAGCCCACGCCTACCCATTTATCTCGTGTCACTAACTGAAGGGATGATTAGGAGAGCGGCACGAGACCTGTACCCTCTCTTTCCCCTCCCACCATACGTCTCGAAATCTCGGGATAATTGTGCGCGCCGCGAGCCTTCCAGAAACGGCGATCTTTTCTATATAAGGCCTGTAGTTGGCGAGTCAGCGGAGTTCTTTGCGAGCAGCCGTGAGAGGCGCCGAGTGAGTGAACGGACTGGAAGACGGTGTACGTGTATCAGAGGAGTTGTATGTAATTGTGAGCGTGCAATAAACCTGTGACAGACGAACTGGTGGATTGTAATTGTGTGCGCTAAGTGATTCTATGTAATCGGCAAGTGTTCCTACTGTAATTCGGTGGAAATAAAGAACATTTTGAGTTTGTGCAATTTGACTTTTAATTTCACGAACCCACAAAGTCACAACCACTATTAAGACAATTAATGGAAATTAATTGTTCTTTCACACTGGCCGTGTGTAGGCTAAATTTTGGAAATGTAGAGTCAGACTGAAAAATTCAATGCCATAGCCGGGGTTTGAACCACGGATCTTCTTGTTGCCGTCCAGCCGCTCTAACCATTGAGCTACTGTGGCCAACGTGCCGATATGACATTGAATTCTCCAACTGACTCGAGTTTTTCCCGGTAAACCACTTAGGAGTTCTCATAAACACATGAGACAACTACCTGAATGACGACCTTTAAGGCCCGGGCTTTATAGTTAACCACTATTAGGTTAATTAATGGAAATTAATTATTCTTTCACACTGGCCGTGTGTAGGCTAAATTGTGGAAATGTAGAGTCAGACTGAAAAATTCAATGCCATAGCCGGGATTTGAACCACGGATCTTCTGGTTGCCGTCCAGCCGCTCTAACCATGTAGCTACTATAGCCAACGTGCCGATATGACATTGAATTGAAAATAGGAGTCAGTGAAAGAACAATTAATTTCCATTAATTGTACCTAATAGTGGTTAACTATAAAGCCCGGGCCTTAAAGTACTTACAGCATAGTAAGTCGCCATTAAGGTAGTTGTCTCAGGTGTTTATGAGAACTCCTAGTGGTTTACCGGAAAAAAAGGAGTCAGTTGGAGAATTTAATGTCATATCGGCACTTTGGCCATAGTAGCTCAATGGTTAGAGCGGCTGGACGGCAACCAGGAGATCCGCAGTTCAAATCCCGGCTATGGCATTGAATTTTTCTTTCAGCAACTGTGACAAATGTTGATAATTCTGAAAAATTGCTAGACGTTGTGAAATGTTCAATCATGTCAATAACAACCATAACCAAGTAAACACAGTAGTTGTTATCTGTCAAAAGATGGAGGCTCTAATTGGTCTATAAACGGTGGAGAGCAAAACATGGACTTTGGCACGTGGTGTTGGGGTCAATAGGCAGGTGGTGACTCAGGTATACCCAGTGAGTTACTTACAGTTGGCTGACCTGGCGTGAGGGTGAAGCACAATCTCAACCTTTAGGGCAAGGTGACTTCCCCACGTGCGTGTTGAGGGTCTCTTTTAAAGGGGGAGCAACTTGGTGGGTGGTACTAATATTGAAAAATCGCTTACATTTGCTCTTTAAAGTATCACCAAGTAAGAAGCTGCTTAATTCTGCTTAGAGCAAGCCATAGTCCACGCAGAAACAATTTATGAAACGTTTCTTAATAGAAGTTCAACCTAAGGTAAAAGTGTCCATGATTTATTAAACGTTTACACACACGTCAAATCTCTAAATTCTACATTTATCGACATATGCTTGGAAATTGATCGCAAGTAGTATACAAGATTAAACATGCACCTACACAAACATCCAAATATCTGCGCCATTTTAAGATATTAATTCCTTAAGGGGGTACGTATGAAAATATTCAGGGTCTTACATAAACAGCCATAACATCCAAAGTTTTAAAGTTAGAGAAGCAAAACTTAGTACACTCATTTAAAGTAATACATTTAATATGCAGAATTTTTTTCATAATTTTCCATTGTTTATAACTAATGCTACATATTTTTTCTATATGCAGAGATATTTACAAACTTAAGCCCATTTTTTCAAAATTCACATATGCTATCTTTCTGAAAGTTTGTATGTTATTTTAAAACACACTAGAAATGAATTTGTTGGATTTAGATTTCTTATTGAAGCTGTATAGAATTTAAAAAAAAAAATGTTAATCATATGCATCCTTTAAAAATTAAAATAATTTCATATATTTTGTGTCATCACATTCCATCTGGAGCTTAATCTTAAATTCTAGAACCAACAAAATGTTCATTGTGGCATAAGAAATATGTGGGCTAAATTGCATCACTGTAGATGAAGTAGTTTGAAAGAAAAATGGGTTGAAGTTGTAGAAAGTACAAGTTACGGGGAAAATAAGTATTATTCAGTTTGCCTTTTAATTTTAAGTCAGAACTTCCCATATCCATAATCTGTAGCCTCATTCTGGTCTTCTTTTTAAATTCCTCTTCTGTCTTGCTTCTTTCTGCATCAATTTAATAGCTCTTTCTGCACCAGCGATGCTATGTTGTTGATACTCTGCAAATTGTTTCCATAAACACACCAGGTTGATACCCTAACTGATGGATAACTTTCTTTCTGCCAACATTCCCATCATTAAACACTATTGCAGCATCAAATGTAGCAATTTTCACCACTATGGAAGACACAGATGATGTTTTGGGACACCTTTTCCATATCAAACTGTTGAGGCTTTCATTTGGGGTTTGTGTCTCTCCATAGAGACATTTTTTACCAAGTCTGGGTGTGCTAAGAATTGGTAGGTGGGCTTTATAGATTCCAAGACAGCTGATGGAAGACTATGAGTTGCTACTATGCAACACTAGGGCATTTAATTTATTAAAGGTTCATACAGACCACGTACAGTCATAATATTTTGGTGTTCGATAGCTAACACTATATACTATTTTACAAAACAATAACAAATATTAGATTTTTTTAACATTTTCTCGTACGTCCCCCCTTAAGGTGAGAAGGTTAAAATTCACTATTTTTAGTCTCCGTCCAACTGCTCTAACCCTTGAGCTACTATGGCCAACATGCCGACATGACATTAAATTCTTCAACTGACTCGTGTTTTTTCCCGGTAAACCACTAGGAGTTCTCATAAACACATGAGACAACTACCTTAATGGCGACTTACTATGCTTTAACTACTTTAAGGCCCGGGCTTTTATACTTAACCACTATTAGGCCAATTAACGGAAATTAATTGTTGTTTCACACTGGCCGTGTGTAGGACGCACTATGAAAGGGTAGAGTCAGACTGAAAAATTCAATGACAGCTGGAATTTGAACCACGTATCTTCTGGTCTCCGTCCAGTCACTCTAAACCATTGACCTACTATGGGCAACGTGCCGATATGACATTAAATTCCCCAACTGACTCGTGTGGGTGGTTCAAATTCCGGCTATGGCATTGAATTTTTCAGTCTGACTATCTTTTCATAGTGCATCCTACACACGGCTAAGGCCGCCACGTGGCTTAGTGGTTAGACCGCTTGGCTCTCACCAAGGTGGCCCGGGTTCAATCCCAGGCGACTGTAAAGTGAGATTTGTGGTGGACAACACGGCGCTGGGGCGGGTTTTCTCCGGGTTCTCCGGTTTCCGCCGCCATCTCATTCCACCGGTGCTCCATCTTCATCTCATGTATCATCAGTGTCACCGCCTGCGGTGCCGTATGTAGTAAAAGCGGGCGTTAAACACTACATATTTACACACGGCTAGTGTGAAAGAACAGTTAATTTTCACATTTTCTATTAATACATTTTAATATAATGTTATCGCTCTCGATTACAAATATATATTTAGAAAGTTCTTTGGAGCAATATTTTATATTTAATTTGCTAATTATATTAGTGAGTGTTAAGTTGTTGCCACGCCCCTTTTCGTAAGCTTCGTCACCAATTCAATTAACAATCCTTTCTCCATTTATGAGAAATTTGTTTCACGGCTTTTGTTTATGATTTTTTTTATCCGCCATTTTTAGCTGTGTATAGACTGCGGTGCAGACGAAAATGAAAACAACAGCGCATCGCAGTCATCCACAGTCTTCTATAGTTGTAATATTTACAAGTTTCTTGGCGTTAGCACGTGTTTGTTAACATTTACAGAAAACAGATTAGTGAAATGCAAGAAATTGTTAGCGCTGTTACAATTGTTACGTTACATTTGTTAAAGTCGATTTTAACATCTGTTGGTTAAATCGGGCATAAGAGTTCTAAAATGCTGGAAAAATACTTCGCAGATGGTCGTGTATGAAGAGAATCATGTGGTGGCCTATTGACTTCGTCGTCTTTTAGCTTGCCTCTTGTGATGGAGTTCCGCAGAATCCCTATAAAAAGATCAAGCATTACTTCATTGAAACGGTCCTGATATCTTTGTTCCATAACAGAAACGTCCTGATGGAATCTCTCCCCATGTTCATCACTAACAGCTCCACAACTAGGAGGGAAAAAGTCTAGGTGGGAGTGGAGAAAATGGATCTTAAGGGACATGTTGCATCCATCGTAGCGGTATTTTTGCAGGAGCACTGTCACCAAATGTTTGTAGTTGTCATCTAGGTTATTTTGACCGGTGTCCCAACTCTCCCCATAAAATTCCCCCAAATTTAACATCTTCACTCTAAAAAATGGAATGTCACCTTATCTTCAAAGCAAGAGCTAATGTATCATTTTTATAGTGAGTTTTGAATTCAGCAGATGGAGCTACATGTAAATTTACTATTTTTAAGCCCGAAACGTTTTCATTGTTGCCCAGTGTTATCTATAATTTAGACCAAATATCTACAATGAAACTAGAAGATTCACGCTAAATAACAAACCTATAAATATAAATTTGAACTTTTAGAAGGACTTCGCTCAATTTTGACTTCACTCTTAACAACTCTTCGCCTTTAATCCCTTCAAGGAGATACTCGAGTGTTTTTTTTTCTATTTGCTCAAATTTGATGAAATTGTTAGGAGATATCAAAACAAGCCAATAATTATACCACAAATTTTCCGAAAGAACTGATGTGCTTAAAAATTTAATTTTTAAACACGACTTACATTTCAAAACTTCTTTATTTCCTTCCGTATTAACTGAAATCCATAGGACCTTGGATATATTGTACATAAATGAAATGCAATTTATTTATTTTTCTTCAGAATGTATGTTAAATGTTGATAAAATTCACTAGTAAAACTATGTAGGATAAATAGTATAGAATCTTGAGGAACGAATTTGGTACGTCGAGATCTATTGTGCCTACACCCCAAGTGGAAAATCCCCGGGAGGAAGGATGAGGCGCGGGAAGACATAACGGCCGACCTAAGGAGGCACAACAGTGCAGAGGGCGGGGTACCTACTATTGACCAGTTGTAAACTCCCCGGTAGGCGAATACAACCGGCACCCCATCCTCCTTCCGTAAGGGAGGGTATCCGTCCCCTACAGCTGCCGTGGCGCGGGCGCCGTGGACCCTTAGCAGTCGTGGTACCTCTGACGTTACTAGAGGAACCTCGGGCCGAACATTCGAGCCCCTCCCTGAATGGGAGCTGTTCGGATTGGGTTGGACTCGAGGGGGCAGTGTGTTCCCGACACCCACGGGAAGTTGGGTACCTCCGGCCAGACTACGGCTGCCCGGAGGTGGTAGAGGGTTGCCTCATAACACCCGGATACTAACCTGCAGAGCTAGTAGATGTGCTAGATCACCTGCGGCCCTACCAAGGTTATTTGGTAGCTGGTTCATCAAGGACCGGCGCGTAAGTGGCGTATCCACTTCCATCCTGTCTGCCGTGTACAACGGAGGGGGGGCAGTTTATAAAATAGATACTGTCCTACGGTAAAAAAAAGAGAGGCCCGGTTTCTGGTCCTACGGGTCCAGGACTAATGGGAGTAGAACCACAGACTCAATCCCACCCACCGTGGTCTTGAAACGGCCCACCTCGCAGGCCCAGAGATCGTCCTACTGGAGGAGGAAGTGTTTACCACGAGCATATCGTCCTGCCATGCACCGCCGAGACTCTCGCCGACACTTCTACCCTGAAAGAGAGAACCAGATGAGAGATGATATGAAATGGTAATGGAGATGAAATGGAAGGATATAAAATTTGGGGGATGTAATTAATCTACCCAGCGACCCGGGAAAACTCCGAAAAAACCCATAGGTCAGGTAGGTTGGCCACGGGAATCAAACCAGGACCTCCCGAATGCGGACCACAGACAAACCCACCTGAGACATCCCACTCGGTTTACTATATAAATGTAGTCCCAATTATTATTTTATTTATTTATTCATTTTTGTTGTAATTTACGTCCTACAATTTTAAGTCGTATCGGACGATGGGTGAAATGATACTCAAATGAGCCCAGGGTCCATAGAGCTTAGAGTTACCCGACATTCGTCTTTCAGGATAAGGAAAAACCTTACCCAGGTAACACCCTGAGCGAGATTCGAACTCGGAACCTCTTGAACGTGAGGCAGACTCGCTACCTCCACGCTAACGAGTCGGGCTATAATACAGAGAATACTGAAATTCTGGTATAAGTATATTAAAGGGCAGAAAGGGCAATTATTGAATTTGTGCTTTAAGGAACAGAAAAGCATTAAAAACACAAATAGTTGGTGGTCGGAATTGGAAAGAATGATATCGAAGTTGGGCATGGGAGATCTATGGAGAGCAGAGGAGACAAATCGTAGCGGTTTTTGGAAGGAAGTGAGAAATAGAATGTAAGGAAAAATGAAATGAAATGTGTAGTGTTTAACGCCCGCTTTTACTACATACGGCATCGCAGGCGATGACACATGAGATGAAGATGGATCACCGGTGGAATGAGATGGCGGGGGAAACCGGAGATCCTGGAGAAAACACGCCCAGCGCCGTGCTGTCCACCAAAATTCTCACTTTGCGGTCGCCTGAGATCGCACCCGGGCCGCCTTGGTAAGAGCTAAGCGGTCTAACCACTGAGCCACAGTGTGGCCAGAATGTAAGGAGCTAACAAATTTAAGGAGAAAAATATTGAATAAGAAACGGGACAGTGTGAGCAAAGAGGTAGTGGCGTTACGCATGTTAACACAGGAGAATTCTTATATAGGTAAAGAGAAAAGTGGATTAGGGTAAAAGAAGGTCAGGAAGAAATGACAGCAAGCTGATCAGGAAAACAAACGGCTTATGGCCAGGAGGCCTAAGTTAGCAAGTAAATCTTAGGTCAGCAGTTTCATGTATTTTTATAGGACACCTGCGATTGGACACTTGAAAGTCCGGAAGCCAGCCTTCCAGTCTCTAGCCAGATCAGGGCTGAGCTCTCTACTGGCAGTAGAATATTTTACGAGTTAGGGCAAATGACAGTAGACGTTTGTTTTTGTGTTTTTTTTTCTTTTAATTTCATATATAAATTGTGTACTGATACAGCAGTGTTTTCATGTGCCTAAAAAAAACTTGGTCTTTTATATTTTTCGCCGGGATCGATGTTGTACTCACCTAGACCGTGTATAAGGGAGTTGAAACTATGGGAGAGGTTTTGATAGAATGGTAGTGAGAGGGTGTGGATGTAGTCTGTTAGGGTAGGAATGTGTAGGTCACGGCGGATTACAAGATTAGAGATGTACCATGGGGAATCCGTGGCAAAACGGAGGAATCGAGACTGTAGGACTTCAAGGCGGTGTATACCCCAAATCGCACAGGCATAAGTGATGGCTGGTCGGAGCAATTTATTGGATATGGACCACCACTGAGAGTCGATTGTACAATTTGTACAGGATGTAAAACAGTGATTCTTAATAATCAAAGTCATTGTAATGAAAATGTAATGCAAATTGTACAAATAAATATCATATCAAAGTGTTTCCGCTGAAATTTCAAATAGTTGAGTAAAGAAACAGGACGGATTCGTAGATAATTATTGATAATAAATTAAGTTTGAATATACACCTACAATTATATAAATGCTCGTGCACAACAGAATATTTTCAATAGACTTTACTTAGTTTCTCAAGGGGATGCACGGGGTGTAAGGTCAGGTATCAGACTTACAAGAATAGTCGCCCCAAGACGTTAGTGACTAATTGCCAACGCTCTGATGAGCTTCTTGATCACCTTCCGTCCCGACCTGGAACCTCTGGTACAATCTGGTAGCACTCTTATCGATTGTTAACCTGCTGCAACAATGACTTCTCACGCGACGTGTGGGTGCAGTGTACAGTCACCTTCAAAACCTATTTTCCCTTTAACCCTTTAAGAAACTGCTCCCCATCTTCGAGTATCGAGTAACATTTCTGAAGCTTATGACGTCTTTTCTCTCGGCCAACCCTTTTCCTTTTTCTCTTGTGCTTTCCTTAGTTATATAATTGCAGCCCATCAGCAAGTTCGATATGCAGATTTCCCCGCAAATAAATGTTCTAAGACCCCGAATCCAAAAAAGAAAGAAACACTTAAGAAACACCTGGTATTCTATAATATCCAACACGGCATCTTGTACAATGAACCTTGAAAGTAAGGGACAAAACGACAGTATAACAAACTACCATTCTTTTAGTGTACCTTACACTTAACATCAATGTTCAAGTCAGATACCTACGTACTAGTGGGTTAAAATGCTTGAATATTTGTCTGTAAAAACATTTGAACATCGCCAAAGAGACTTTATGCTGTAGCGAGTGAAATGACGATAGCGAGCTTGTCAACTGTCACTGCAGTGCATCATGGGAGTCTTTCTTTACTACTTCATGGCACTTACACGTAATAGCAGCAGCAAACAGAGACGAAATTTTTGGTATTGCATATTTCCCGACTATTCCATAACTCATCTATAATGGTAATATGGAAATACATTAGATTTTAAGGGATAGTCAAGTATTTCAAAAGTTGGCCTCTTATGTGATAACTCTGACACTCCGTTGCCTTTGTATTGCTAGCAGAAGAAAGAGGAAATTACGAATAAATCCTTCCAATATAGGAAAGTTAAGTATGTAAAAATTCAAACTAATAACAAGGAATATGTGGAAAATTAATAATTATATAGGAAAAGTAGACTAATGTGACTAAATCTATATTTTTTGTATCTGTTACAGTTTCAGATACACTAAAGTCATCCAGAATGAACCAGCGGGATGGCCCAGGCGGTTTCTTCTGTAGCCCAAGTAAACTATGGTCGAGATATGGATTCGAAAGCGTGTGAAATGTGGACAAGGGTGTTGACTGAGCGTTGTCCTTAGCTGCGGCATTTCTGCCGCCCGGTGTAGGCTCTGAAAACTTTTTCCTTGTCCGTTTCCTCGTTGGAGAGTCCGGTAATAATTTACAGGCGGTTTCTTCTGTAGTCCAAGTAAACTGTAGGGACTCTGCTCTCTGTACTGCCGTGGCTTTTAGGTGAGCGAGTCTGTTGTCCTGGTCTGTCGGGGGAAGTCTCTATTCAAGTAAACTGTAGGGACCATGCCCTCTGTACTGTCGTGGCTCGTAGGGGAGCGAGTTTGTTTTCCTGGCCTGACGGGGGAAGTCTCTATCCAAGTAAACTGTAGGGACCATGCTCTCTGTACTGTCGTGGCTTGTAGGGGAGCGTGTCCGTTGTCCTGGCCTGTCGGGGGAAGTCTCTATCCAAGTAAACTGTAGGGACCCTGCTCCCTGTACTGTCGTGGCTTGTAGGGGAGCGAGTTCGTTGTCCTGGCCTGTCGGGGGAAATCTCTATCCAAGTAAACTGTAGGGACCCTGCCCTCTGTACTGTCGTGGCTTTTAAGGGAGCGAGTTCGTTGTCCTGGCCTGTCGGGGGAAGTCTCTATCCAAGTAAACTGTAGGGACCATGCTCTCTGTACCGTCGTGGTTTGTAGGGGAGCGAGTTCGTTGTCCTGGTCTGTCGGGGGAAGTCTCTATCCAAGTAAACTGTAGGGACCCTGCTCTCTGTACTGTCGTGGCTTGTAGGGGAGCGAGTTCGTTGTGCTGGCCTGACGGGGGAAGTCTCTATCCAAGTAAACTGTAGGGACCTTGCTCTCTGTATTGTCGTGACTTGTAGGGGAGCGAGTTCGTTGTCCTGGTCTGTCGGGGGAAGTCTCTATCCAAGTAAACTGTAGGGACCCTGCTCTCTGTACTGTCGTGGCTTGTAGGGGAGCGAGTTCGTTGTCCTGGTCTGTCGGGGGAAGTCTCTATCCAAGTAAACTGTAGGGACCCTGCTCTCTGTACTGTCGTGGCTTGTAGGGGAGCGAGTTCGATGTCCTGGTCTGTCGGGGGAAGTCTCTATCCAAGTAAACTGTAGGGACCCTGCCCTCTGTACTGTCGTGCCTTGTAGGAGAGCGAGTTCCTTGTCCTGGTTTGTCGGGGGAAGTCTCTATCCAAGTAAACTGTAGGGACCCTGCCCTCAGTACTGTCGTGGCTTGTAGGGGAGCGAGTTCGTTGTCCTGGTCTGTCGGGGGAAGTCTCTATCCAAGTAAACTGTAGGGACCCTGCTCTCTGTACTGTCGTGGCTTGTAGAGGAGCGAGTTCGTTATCCTGGTCTGTCGGGGGAAGTCTCTATCCAAGTAAACTGTAGGGACCCTGCTCTCTGTACTGTCGTGGCTTGTAGGGGAGCGAATTCGTTGTCCTGGTCTGTCGGGGGAAGTCTCTATTCAAGTAAACTGTAGGGACCCTGCTCTCTGTACTGTCGTGGCTTGTAGGGGAGCGAGTTCATTGTACTGGTCTGTCGGGGGAAGTCTCTATTCAAGTAAACTGTAGGGACCGTGCCCTCTGTACTGACGTGGTTTGTATGGGAGCGAGTTCATTGCCCTGGCCGTTCGGGGGGAGTCTCTATACAAGTAAACTGTAGGGACCCTGCCCTCTGTACTGTCGTGGCTCCTTTGTTCTTGGCCTACATACCGAATCCCCTCGTGAAATCCCAATCCCATCTAGAATGAAGAGGACTTCTGAGACTACTTTAAATAAAATTCGTTAGATATTCTTAAACTCAAAATGCATAAAACTCTAACATGTAAAATAAATAATTAAATATTTAAATAATAAGTAGTTGAATAATTAATTAAATAATTAAATAATTAATTATATAAATAAATAGTTTAATAATTAACTAAATAAATACATAAATAAATAAGTAAATAAGTAAATAGATAAATAAGTAAATACATAGATGAATAAATAGATAAATAAATATATAGATAGATAAACAAATAAATAAGTAAATAAATAGATAAATTCTGCCCTATTTTTGTCTCGGCATCTGAAAGCTTCACCGAGACCTATTTTTAGAATTTTAATTATTTCCTTATTTGCAATACAATTTTACATTAAGACTTTAAATGGTTTTTGCAGATACATGTTATAATTACATTACAAAAACTAACCTAACTAGCTACTATCTGTAGCTTTACATTTGCAAGGTAAACTAAACGGAAAGATATGTAGAAAGAATTTTTACAAACTTTTATTTATTAAATCTCACGTAAATATCCTATTACGTTGTCTGTCTCTCTGATGTTCTAATTTGTGGTGACTGAATTCGAACGCCGGTCTGTGGTACTTGGTTATTATGTTCTCTTATACCTTGTTGTTTATCTTTCTCCATAATTATAGTGGAAACCTTCCCTGCTGCCGTTTCAAGTATTTTGAAGTCATTCGTGTTTCTAACTACGTCCCAAACTTATTTACTTTCTGTCTGTTTCCTTTCCTCATGTAAAATTTCATTATATTTATGACATTCAAATAGCGTGTGTCCTGGAGTGTCTTCTAAATTGACAATTACTGGTGTCAGACCTTCCTATTTCCTTTAAGTACACATTATATGGTCCATGTCCCGTTAAGTATTGGATAGCTAATCTTTTAATTTTAATCTTTCATTTATATTGGGATATAAACTATAAGTTCTTCTTCCTTGAAGTGATGTATCCCATTCATGTTGTCAATCTCTTAAAAGCTTCCTATTGATTTCTGCTTTATTCCTACACTATTCACCTATAACATGTTCAATTTTTAAGAAATCTTTTCTTTTCAGCCAATAATTGGCTGCTCTCTGTTTTATTACTAAGTCTATAGGCCAAATTGCCAAACATAGGCCCTGTTACATAAAAGATAATCTCAGTTCAAGCACATGAAAATGATCTTCAGTCAAGCTGAACTTAGAATTTTGGTTGGGTAAATATTTATCTAAATTCGTGGCCTCTTGATCTAAGATCAAATCTAATTGGTGAATTTCCTCCAGTTAGCTTGATTGAACTTAGGTCAGCAGAACCGCAGAATTTACACAATAGTTTCTGAGAAGAAATAAGTAGTGCAGTTTTAAATAAATAGTAAATAAAGCATTTTGTGTGTTTACTTGTGTAAATAATGTAACTTTGTGGGTTCGTGAAATTAAAAGTCAAATTGCACAAACTCAAAATGTAGCGCACACAATTACACTTCACCAGTTCGCCCGTCACAGGTCCACTCTGCACTCGCAATTACAACTCCTCCGATATACGTACACAGTCTTCCAGTCCGTTCCCTCACTCGGCGCTATTCTCAGCTGCTCGCCAAGAACTGAACTGACCTTTTTTATTTTTTATAAACGAGGCTTTAGCAGAGAGTAAAGGGAGAGAAGTGGCGGGGTCCCACGGTGGTAAGAGCGCAGGTGCCAGAGGGGCACGTTGCAGAAAAGGGTAGTCTCCGGGGGTCCAGCCATTACCGGAGAGGCCCTAGATGGATTGCCGGGGTATAGAAGGAGGGATTAAATGATTAGTATCGTTTATTCATTTAGGGTCACAACGCACCAATGGTGCTTAATTTAGCGCCGGCTATGGCGCGCCGGTCGCTGGGTGCATACAGCGGTCGTTAGGAGGTCGAAACGCGCGAATACTTCAGAGAAGTATTCGTGCAGGGTGTCGGGGTGTGTAGGAGCAGCAGCGATTTGAAGTTCAAGGAGTTTGTGATTGAGTCGGTCTATGTGCGTCCTGGTCTGAGAGTGAGAGCGGCTGATGTGTTCCTGTAAGTCATTGAACTTCTGGTTGATGGCGTCCTGTATAGCGTCTTGTAGTTGCTTGTCAGAGATGAAATGGTGTTAGTAAGCGTTCGGAAGGAGGAGGTAGCTTGTTCTTGGTGTGATGTGAGGTTTTCCGTCGTCTGCTGGTGTGAAGTCACGAGTTTGTCGTCGAGGTCAGTTACTCTGGCGTAAGTGGCGTCGTGTCTTGAGTGGCTGGCGGCGAGTGAGTCCTCCAAGTGCCACAGGCGAAGACCAATGTTCAGAACCTCAGAGTGGAGGTCCTGAACTTCGGCTGTAGGAGTCCCTTGGATGGCGGCGGCGCGTCCGTTTGCCAGTTGCTCCTCGATGGAATGAAGCCGACGGTTGACCTTCTGAACTTCATCCTTGAGGCAGTCCAATGCTGGGCTCCAGTAGGCTGTACCGTTGGAGTGAGCCGTTGGAGGTGTGATGAGCGAGTCCTGGCGTGGGCGAGCGGGGCACTGCACCTGTCCTGTAAAGTGGCCGTAGCCATTGCAGGTGGCGCAGTACCGGTGGCGGCGTCGAAGATCGTGCTGCTGGCATTCCCCGGTGAGAGTCGCGGCACCACAGTAATGGCACCGAGGGGTTGCAGTGCAAGTGGCGGCTGCATGTCCGTACCTGCAGCATCGACGGCAAGGTGCTGGGCGCTCGGAGCGGCTTGCCTCAATTTTGAGACACTGCCCTAACAAGAGCAGGTCCATCCTCAAGGCCGCGCTCATGTCGGCTTCGTCTTCAAGCTGCAGGCGGACTAGGGATGTAGTGCGGCCTCTTAAGGTGATGCGGCTGGCTCTCAGGGTCGAGGGCCACTGCTGTTGGGCGGCGGCGAGAATGAACCTGCACGGCAGGTCACGAGGCACATCCGTTACGACTGCAGATGCGATTCGAGGCGGCCGAGCTTGCTCGGCGGGTGGCGGTGTTGTGGTTTTTGTAGCTGGGGCTGCTGCTGCGGCGTAGGTTGCTGCTGAGGTGATCTCTGGGGTGGACGTTTGGGTGGCGCGCGTGTTGCTGGAACTGTGAGGCGGTGTCAGCTGGCGATGGGAGACTGCGTCTGGTGATGTGGGAGGCCTCCTTGGGGAGGGACTGGCCCAGAGTCGCCCGGTAAGCCTGGCGGACGGCTCCGCCTCGCTTGCCGGTACCGGTAGTGAGACTGGAGTGGACGCCCGAGAGCTGGCCGGAGAGGGCTGCGGCGGGAGCGGCTCTGCTGACTTTCCCTAAGGTGAGGTGTGCTCATCTGCGTCCGAGATTGGCGACCGTGTGTCCGAGAGGAGCCGTCGAGAGTGAACTGACTCGCCAACTACAGGCCTTATATAGGGAAGATCGCCGTTTCTGGAATATTCGCGGCGCGCACAATCATCTCGAAGCTTTCAGACGTCTGGTGGGACGGGAAAGAGACGGTTCAGGGCTCGCGCCGCTCTCCTAATCTTCCCTTCAGTTAGTGACACGAGACAAATGGGTAGGCGTGGGCTGAATGCTTCCCGTCTGGCCGTACTGCCGGCCGGTTCTAAGGGAGTTCCGACGTTCGTGTGACAATAATTAGCCTCTTTATTTCATAAATGTATGTTAAATATGCATTAATTGTGTTTTAGCTTATACATTTTTATTATATTCATAATTCAGATTACTCTGATATCTCTGATGATTAAAATTTCCAATTTGAAAGGTATCCTCCTGTTTTCCAACATAGAGGAAATCCCATCTCAGAGCTAAATGACAGACAATTCAAAATGAAATTTCGGCTATCAAAGCATGTAATCAAATAACTGGAGCAAAGGCTACATGCACAATTAAGAACACAAACCCTGGGGAATTATGCACTCAATCCAGTATTTATGATCCTTCTCGCATTACGGATCTATGCAACTGAAATCTTCCAAATGGGGATTGGGGATATATTTAATATAAATGCAGGGACTGCGTTTAGAACAATACACAAAGTTACAAAGGAGATTGCAGCTTTAAGATCTCATTTCATCAGGATGCCTATAGAAAAGGATGAAATAAAAAGGGTTATGTGCAATTTATAGTTAGCTGAACGCATCTTCTCTTTTGCTTGAACGTCCATTTTTATATACAAATATAATAATTTGTAACTTAAAACTTCACTTATCTTCCATTTTTTTGTGTTTATATCTTCCAACTCACAGTATTGTAAACAGACGAAAATGAAAAAGATATACATTGCGCATATAATGTGGAGCAATAATAATGGCGAGCACATAAGTCGGCGAGCAATGAGGTTTCTCTCAGGGTATGCGTGGGTGTGTGTGAGAAGGATGTTTTAATAACACCGGAATGCCCGTTTCCAACTTATTTATTTACTGCTTCTTCTTTGAAAACATCGAAATGAAAGTTGCCGACCAAGGGTTACCAATCTCTGTTTAGAGTTACTGACGGCAGAATGTTTTTTACTCGATAACTTTATTCGTTCCTCATATATATATATATATATATATATATATATATATATATATATATATATATATATATATATATATATATATATATATATGAACCGACAAATATTCAAGACGGAACCAGAGGACTGCCTTAATCGCCCTCACGCCTCAGACTGCCCTCATCGAACTCACGCCGAAGACCCTTCTGATCGGCCTCACGCCGAAGACTGTTCTAATCGGCCTCACGCCGAAGACTGCTCTCATCGACCTCACGCCGAAGACTGCCCTCATCGAACTCACGCCGAAGACCCTTCTGATCGGCCTCACGCCGAAGACTGTTCTAATCGGCCTCACGCCGAAGACTGCTCTCATCGAACTCACGCCGAAGACCCTTCTGATCGGCCTCACGCCGAAGACTGTTCTAATCGGCCTCACGCCGAAGACTGCTCTCATCGACCTCACGCCGAAGACTGCCCTCATCGAACTCACGCCGAAGACCCTTCTGATCGGCCTCACGCCGAAGACTGTTCTAATCGCCCTCACGCCTTAGACTGCCCTCATCGAACTCACGCCGAAGACCCTTCTGATCGGCCTCACGCCGAAGACTGTTCTAATCGGCCTCACGCCGAAGACTGCTCTCATCGACCTCACGCCGAAGACCCTTCTGATTGGCCTCACGCCGAAGACTGTTTGAATGACCTCAGCTGAGCGTGAGTGTATCACTTTCACTTACTGAAAAACTCCTTTTCAACCAAAGATCCTTTTGTGACTGTTTTGTCGCCATTGTAAATGATCCAAAGAATACTCTATTCATATAAGTCAAGTGAGCCCCTTTAGAAATCTGCTAAGGACACTGTTTCTTACATTGCTTTTGTTATAACAACTTTCCCCACAACTGCTGGACTCAACTGGCCTTGCCCTTGTCGTAACAAAGAACCAACATTCCTTTGACATCCATCATGACTCTTTACTTCTGGCAAAACTTAATTTCGGTATCAAATGGAGATAAAGTAAGCGAAATGATTAACTTTTGATAAATACTGTTTCAATATGGAGTAAATTCTTATACTGTTTATATAAAATAACACTATTTCTAGGATAAATAAGCATAAAGCGAAAGATTTATTTAGTTTTTGTTATGTATTGGCTACTCAGTGCATTTGAATTAAACAGAGTCGAATAGTACCGATAATTCTCGAATACTTTCGATACAACACGAAAGCTGCAACATATATGGCGATGTTGCCGCATTTGTTTTTGTGATCTCGGATCCGTACTGATCTAAGATCAGCATTTAACAACCCACGCGGGTTCGTAAACTTGGTTCAATTTTGATCTTCGTTTATAAATGAACTGCAGTTAGCGATTTTTATGCAACCGGGCCTAAAAGAGCTAAAGTTGGTGTTGTTGTTATGACTCCTAAGCATCTTATTAAAGCTTGTCTTTGAACACTTCTAATTATTCTAATATATTTCTCATATTTTAATCTATTTCCATAGCCTATGAGTTGTGCTACTCATGCAAACGCACTTTTTTTTCTAAAATACTTTTTTAAATCAAGTGATGCATTTTCAGCGAAATATTAGAGTCATTTGACATCGCGTAATAGAGAAATTACATATCAAGACATAAGCCCAACTTCGGTAGCAATTTTGCAATTTCTTTTAAGACGGCTCTGTTGTTTTGGTGCAGGTTCACGAGTCGTAACTTGCAGACTTCATGGCACAGGGGCTTTGCAGCTGTCGTAAAAGGCACGAGAAAGCACATTGCTTACGTTTTAGAGGAGTTCAACTGAGTTCATATTTCACAGATTTCTTCCTCTTTTGATGTCTTTTACGACCGCCTTCCGAGAACATTACTATAGACTTGCCAGACAATTTTGTGTGCATCAGCATTCTTGTTGTGTTTGAAGAATTATTACAAGAAACATATCTATGTATATTATAAAGAATATCAAAACCATTAAAACTATTCGGTAATTCCTTAAATATTATAAAATACTATATTAATGACGGACATAGAGCTATGCAGCGTATTTTAAATTTATACTACGAGGGCTGTTCAATAAAGAATCATCATAATTTTCTACGGTCATAATTTTTCTCACTGAATTTCAATCTTATTACATTCTGTTAGCTTAATGTGAGACAAACACGCCGTAGTAGTTCCATTGTTGGTACTCCTGGCTCCTACCTGTGAGAACCAGGCAAGTTCAGACATGTTCAGTATCGCCTACCGCTGTAATGGAGGTAATAGGCAGTTAAAGTTGATGTTAGAGGAAGATCCGGAGTTTCTTTCAAACGTAATCACTCCTGATGAAACTTGGCTACATCATTTTGATCCTGAGAGCAAACAGCAAAGCTCAGTGTGGAAATCTCCTTCATCACCAACCCCGAAAAAGCAAAAGTGGTTGCTTCTGCTGGGAAAGTTATGCTCATCTCATTGTGTGATATTCATGGAATGGTTTATCAGTATGTTGTACCTGCACACACATCAGTAACTAGACAATACTACGAAGATGTCCTTTTTTGTAATTTTACGTCCTCCAACGTCAAGTCATATCCTACGATGAATGGAATGGGTGAAATGATGCTCAAATGAGCCCAGGGTCCGTAGAGCTTAGAGTTACCCGACACATGTCTTTAAGGATAATGGAAAACCCCGGGAAAAGCCCTATCCAGGTAACTCGCCCTGACCGAGATTCGAACTGGGGATCTCTTGAACGTGAGGCAGATACTCTACCACCAAGCTACCGATTCTGCTAGGAAAGTTATGGTGATCTCATTCTTTGATATTCATGGAATGGTTTATCTGCATGTTGTACCTGCACACACATCAGTAAGTGGACAATTCTACAGGGACGTGCTGAAAACATTGCAAGTCCGTATCAGGCGTAAAAGACCACATTTACGTGAAGCAGGCTGGATGCTGCACTACGATAATGCGGGGCCGCATATTGCTAAAGTTGTTGCTGAATATCTTGCAAAAATCAATGTGAAGTACATCCCTCATCCTCCCTATAGTCCGGATTTAGCCCCATGTGACCTTTTTCTATTCCCTAACTTGAAGAAACGCCTTCGAGGGAGGCATTATCCATCATCAGAAGCAGTGGTGAAGGCTGCAGAGGCGATTTTGAAGGATCTCTCAAAAATGGTTTCCAGCATGTCTTTGAAGACTGTCAGAAACGCTGGGACAAGTGCGTCGTATTCAGGGGAGACTATTTTGAGAAGGACCATCAAATTATAAGGATGAGTAAAGGTACGTTGTCACAGAATTTCGTGTCTATTGATGTACTATAACATGTAAAATAAACGGTATCAGAAATATGGCACATTTACCCTACACCTTCTTTCATTTTCAACAAACAAAAGCTCACAAAGTACAAAGATATATTACTCCTCCTCGACATAGTCACCACCCTCGACAGTGCCCACAGATTTCTGTCACTTCACAGACTCGAAAGAGGAGCTTATTCAGTGTGTTTTTCTGGACAAAACGCAGCAGTACTCTAACCATAATTGTCTTAGTAAACAAGCAGCAAAATTCAGATGTCGATGATCTTAGAGCGACTATACAGCATTTTGTTCCGGGGGAGTTGTTTTCGTACAACCGACCGACCGAGGTGCTGGCTGGCTGTATGTACCCAGAAGGTTTGCTGCGTGCCCACCCGTTAAGTGTTTTACCGCAGGTAAGGTATTTCATTTCGGGATCTTGTAGGATGTGTTGTGGGTTTTGAGATTGGTATTCTTGTGAGGTTACAATTTTGTACCTTCAGGTTGAAAGGACAGGATGCAATACCTTGCACCCTAATGTTTTTATTTAGTTTAAGTTGGGAAAAATTTGATGCCAAACAGCTTAGGAGAATTATGTGGAGCTCAGCTTTAGCTGCTGATAGGATTAGCTCCTGGGTCATCTCGGGTGCCCGCAAGACATTCGGGGTACCCTATGTGGTCTAGAACGGCGTCTAGTAGGGTCATAATTACCCAATGATCTAACAAGGGCGCGTCTATGTGTTGGTAAATTGGCGTATAATTTTGATGCCCGACGCCTAATTTCATCCTCCACGTATGGAAGACCGGAGGCTTCTTGAAGCAACCTGGTAGGATAATAACGTCACACAGAATAAATAGACCGTAGTCCTCTATCCTGTGCACGTTGGAGCCATGCCAACCAGCTATCTGCGGCCATGCCCCAGATCTCGCAGGCATCACAGGAATTACCAGCGCTCGGAAGAGGTATAACCTCAGGCCTAGCGGCATCGAGCTCGACCCCAGCATTAGATACAGGGGAGCAATTGCCTCTATCCAATGTAACTCCTAGGTACCGGACAGAGTTAGTCCACTCTATCCTTCGACCTCGAAAGCTGAAGTTGTGGCAGTCTGCGCGGGTGTGGCGCTTTGTAGAAAGTATAGCGTGGCTTTTGTCCGGATTAACGGACATCCGCCAACGCCGACACCACTGTTGTGTGAGACGGAGGTGTCTCTGTAATGGGTTGAAGGTTCTGACGATGTGTTTGTCTTTGCAGAACAGAGGCACGTCGTCAGGCATTGCGATCAAACTGCACAACATTAACCAGCCACGACTGTGCAATGGAACGAGACTGACTATGAAAAACCTAATGAATAATAATAGTAATAGCTGAAGCGTGTGGTGTAGGTGAAACAAGTGTGTCCCGCATTTGGATTAGAAAAGCAGATAATTCATAAACTATAATTATAGTTATAGTATTTAAAAATATACATAATTTGCGAAAATGCTCTTTCCAATTTTGATTTTGGCAACTGCAGCATTGTAAAAGTTTCTAAAATATAATTCGCTTACCCTTACATCTAGCGCCAAGCAGACCTGCATGTTGTATGAGTGTGCGAGAGAGAGAGAGAGAGAGAGAGAGAGAGAGAGAGAGAGAGAGAGAGAGAGAGAGAGAGAGAGAGAGAGAGAGAGAGAGAGAGAGAGAGAGAGAAACAGGGAAACATAAAAGGAGTGGGGTAACAAGCTGGCAACGCTGAGTGTGATACGGCATCTGATTAGCTAGACTCCAGAACTCTTCCCATTTGAAACACATAATAACACATACAATAACATTAAATAAGATGGATAACAATTGAAAAGAGAGGTTAGATATGCGAGGCTAGTGGTGTTATGAGAAAAATAGAGCATATACTTTGAATTAGTGAGAAAAGTCGCTATCTATTGAATCAGAAAGAAGGATGTCTTGAGGCAGTTTTCTTTTCAATCTGGTCCTTTCGAAGTTTCGTCGTCCAATGTCATAGGTTACAGCGCCTGGTACTTCGGATAATCTAACGAAGAATGTCTTTGATATCAGTTTGAAGTACAGATGTATGGGAAGAATACCAAGTTCCTGATGGAGTTGATCATTTCTAATGAACCATGGAGCGTTTGTAATACTGTAGATAAATTTGTTTTGTATAAGTCGATGAATGCACTCCATACAGGAGCGGCGTAAGAAATTATGCGGCGTATAAGAGACTTGTAGATCAATATTGAGCACTCCATACCAAGCTGTGATTTACTCTGTAGCAATGGATACAGCTTTTTAATTCTAGAAATGGCTATTGTGGAAATGTAAGATATATGAGAATTCCAGGTTAATTTAGTGTCAAGCATTACGCCTAAATATTTGGCTGGCTTTTCTGGAGGTTTCCATGTTAGTTGCCACTAAAATTTTGATAACCGTAAAAGACAAACGTAGTAACTACGTGATACTGTGAGTAGAGTACATTTCTGTAAGTGGGTGGCGGGTAAAGTTAATGATGGTTCTATTGACCCAAGTTAATTTTTGTTCACAGACGAAGCATGGGTTTTGCTACTTGGCCATGTATCCTCAGCAAAGAACGGATATTGGAATACAGAAAAAAACTGATAATATGCACGAAATGCCATCGCACAACCATAAAATTGGTATTTGGTGTGCTGTGAATGCCTGCCAAATTATAGGGCATATATTCTTTGCGGGAATAGTCAATGGACAGAGGTACAGGAATTTAATAATCAAAGCATTCCTGGAATATTTGTGTGATATTGAGTGCACACAGGAATATTTTAATAAGAAACTACTACACTACAAACAGCTGATCGATCGTTGCAATTAATTAAATAAATATTTGAAGATAGGGTCATCAGTACGAGGACTGTGGCCCTCGGGAACCCCAGACTGTGCAGTTCATTTATGGGGGAACTTAAAGCAAAATGTGTATCGGAACAACCAGTATACCTTGGAAGAGGACAATATCAGAAGAGAAGCTACGGAAATTTCAGAAGATGAATTAATGCGTGGCAGAAGAACAATTTTTTTCGAAGATGTGGGACATGGGTGGTAGCACAAGAACTTCATTTCGAAAACCTGTGACAAAGTTATGTGATTATTGTAATTATAATGTATATGATAAATCTAAGCGCTTGAATTTAAACATGTAAGGAATATTTCACCAAACTAAATATATCTTGTACTTTAATACAATCACACAGGGTTTAAAAACAACATGCCTACGAACAAGGTGTTAATAATGGACAGAGTCAACATGAAAAATTCAATGCCATGGCCGGGATTTAAACCACGGATCTTCTGGTTTCCGTCCAGTCGCTCTAACACATTGAGCTACCATGGTAAACGTGCCATCCTGACATTAAATTCTCCATTTGACTCATATTTCCCCGGTAGACCACTAGGGGCTCTCGCATCCGAGATACACCGTTTGTGGCGACTTACTATCGTAAAAAAATAATAAAAAATTAAATAAAGTTAAATGATGAAGCCTGGGACTCAAATACTTACGATCTTTGAACGTACGATTACACGAACAACGTACATCTCGTTCAAGTACACAGTTTCCCTTAATACATTTTTATTTATCAAATCATTTCCGAGATATCCTTGTTATTCGTTTAAATTTTCACATACTTATATTTCCCAAATAGGAATATACATTATTTATATATTAGTTTAAGTAATCGTGGAGATGTTGACAGATGAGAATTTCCAAGTGTTGAGTACTTTAAACATTTGACTATCGCTACTTAGAGTTACATTAACAATATTTTTCTCAGATAATATGAAGTACAGGAACAAGCGTTAGCAAAGGTAGAGAAAATCATGTGAGTGCAGCATACAAATTTATATTAGAAAAGTAATTATAATTAAATAGTAAGAGAGCTGTTCAATAAAGAATGATAATATTTTTTACAGTCTAATTTTTCGCACTAAAATTCAATCTTATTATATTCTGTTAGCTTAATATGAAACAAACACGCCCTAGTAGTTTCATTGTTGGTACTCCTGGTTCCCGTCTGTGAGAACCATACAAGTTCATACATGTTCAGTATTGCCTACCGCTGCAATGGAGGTAACACACGAGGAACAATACGCGGCTCTGAAATTCTGCTTTCGTCTCAACAAATCTTCAGTTGAGGCCTATACAATGTTACAGGAGGTCTATGGAGAGTCTGTTCTTCCCTACAGCACAGCTCGAAGGTGGTTTAAAATGTTTAAAGAGGGGAGACAATCAATTTTAAAGGAAGGTGGAAACGGTGCTCCAGTTATTGCTCTTACGGAAGAAAACATCAACACTGCTGCTGCCATTGTGAGAGAGGATCGACGAATTACCTTAAGATCACTTTCTGAAATACTGAACATTTCATTGGGTGCCACCCACACGTTGGTGACAGAAACATTACACATGAGACGTGTTTGTGCGCGATGGGTTACAAGACTGTTGATTCCCAAACAAAAGAACATTCGCATGCAGGTCTGTATGCAGTTAAAGTTGATGTTAGAGAAAGATCCGGAGTTTCTTTCAAACGTAATCACTGGTAATAAAACTTGGCCACATCATTTTAATCCTGAGAACAAACAGTAAAGCTCAGTGTGGAAATCCCCATCACTAACCCAAAAAAAACCAAAAGTGGTTGCTTCTGCTAGGAAAGTTGTGGTCATCTTATTCTTTTTTTGTGCTTTACGTCCTCCAACGTCAAGCCATATCGGACGATGAATGGAATGGGTGAAATGCTCAAATGAGCCCGGGTTCCATAGAGCTTAGAGCTACCCGACATTCGTCTTTCAGGATAAGGGAAACCCCGAAGAAACCTTATCCAGGTAACTCACCATGACCGAGATTCGAACTCGGAACCTCTTGAACGTGAGGCAGACACGCTAGCGCCACTCTACCGAGGCGGGCATCCAATTCTTTGATATTCATGGAATGGTTCATCAGCATGTTGTACCTGCACACACATCAGTAGCTGTCCAATACTACAGGGATGTCCTGAAAACACTGCAAGTCCATATTAGGCGCAAAATATCACATTTACGTGAAGCAGGGTGGATGCTGCACCACGATAATGCGCAGCCGCATATTGCCAATGTTGTTGCTGAATATCTTGCAAAAATCAACGTGAAGTGCATCCCACACCCTCCCTATAGTCCAGATTTAGCCCCATGTGACTTTTTTCTATTCCCTATCTTGAAGAAACGGCTTCGTGGGAGGCATTATTCATCATCAGAAGCGGTGGTGAAGGCTGCGGAGGCGATTGTGAAGGATCTCTCAAAAATGGTTTCCAGCATGTCTTTGAAGACTGGCACAAACGCTGGGACAAGTGCATCGCATTCAGGGGCGACTATTTTGAGAAGGGCCATCAAAATTATGAGGATGAGTAAAGGTACGTTGTCTACAACAATTTTGAATGTTCTTTATTGAACAGCTCTCGTATTTAATAAATAGGGGTGATTTTCTGAACGTTTTAAGGGACCTCAAAGCAGACTTTTATGATGAAATGTTGTGATGAGTTTTTGGATGGAAAAGGTACAATACTTCCTGTGCCGATTATAGATAAGTGCAAGAGAAAGTGTTTTTGTGGTCAGTGAAAATAGTGCGGTACACGCTGGTCGCTGTGGAAGCCGTAATATTGAAATGTAAACGCTGCCAATATATGATGCTTCATGAACCACACCGCTGTTTGACGGGTTGCCGCCTCGTCACGGCGAATGTATTATTACGATTGCTTTGCCTGGTGTTCTCAGAGCAGCAGTTAATAACCCACATAGCACACACAAACCAAATATGGCCCAGAAACGGTCTCATTAATTGCCTACCCCTAGTTATTTTAGACAAAAGGCATGTGTGGTATTTTTACTAGTGCTGTAGATAGATAAAAAATTTTAATCACTTAACCTATCGATTAATCGAGATATCTGGTCGAAAATTAGGTGTAAGGATTATATAAAGTACTTTAATGCTCTGTATATGGTATATATACATATATATACCACATATATGACATTGCCAGTATAATATGCATGAAAAATGGTCCTCACTTTCTCCTCGGGCAGCCAGCCAGCTGGAAAGACTATAAGTTATCAACGTTTCGGGAGTCTGCAGTTCTCCCATCATTAGGATATTTATAAAATGTTATAACCACAAATAAAATACTGGATATAACATAACTATAAACAAAGACAAAACACTATCAAAATTTGCATTACTGAACAAAAGACTTTTCAGTAAATTAAACACAAGGTCAGGAGATGGCGTGAGTATAGAAAATTGTGGCAAAGAAACGTAAATACTTAACTTGATTATCAAGCTGTATTAATCTTTGCTTCTTAATTCGACGGGTTTCCATTTTAAGGCCAGTTTCCAAGAGCAGCTGAACTGAAATCCAGCATCACGATTAAGCGTGCTCCTTAATTCTCTGCTCCCAGTAACTGTTGAATTTTGCCAAGATGGTCGTCTCCGGAAAATTGGCTCTATGGTCGTTCATGTTCGATTATTCTGGTAGCGATGGTCCTTCCGGTTTGTCCTATATACGGTGTCCCACATCCACAGGGAATGCGGTACACTCCCGGAAATTGGAAGTTCAGTTTGTCTTTCACTGGTCTCAACAGATGCCTAATCTTCGGAGGTGGCTTGTGGATGGTCCTGATGTATTTGGCGAGAATTCTGCTGATTCTGCCAGATAGATTGCCGCTAAACGGGATGCAGGCTGTAGCGGTAGGCTTATCTGACGCTTGCTGTATTACAGGTTTCCCTTTCCTAGCTTTGGTGATTGAGGCTGCTAATTCTGCCGGATAGGTTGCCGGTAAACGGGATGCAGGCTGTAGCGGTAGGCTTATCTGACGCTTGCTGTATTACAGGTTTCCCTTTCCTAGCTTTGGTGATTGAGGCTGCTAATTCTGCCGGATAGGTTGCCGGTAAACGGGATGCAGGCTGTAGCGGTAGGCCTATCTGACGCTTCCTGTATTACAGGTTTCCCTTTCCTAGCTTTCGTGATCGAGGCTGCTGATTCTGCCGAATAGATTGCCAGTAAACGGGATGCAGGCTGTAGCGGTAGGCTTATCTGACGCTTGCTGTATTACAGGTATTATTGCTGTACTATCGCTCACCAAAGCTAGGAAAGGGAAACCTGTAATACAGCAAGCGTCAGATAAGCCTACCGCTACAGCCTGCATCCCGTTTACTGGCAAACTATCCGGCAGAATCAGCAGAATTCTCGCCAAATACAACATCAGGACCATCCACAAGCCACCTCCGAAGATTAAACATCTGTTGAGACCAGTGAAAGACAAACTGGACTTCCAAGTTCCGGGAGTGTACTTCATTCCCTGTGAATGTGGGACACCGTATATAGGACAAACCGGAAGGACCATCGCTACTAGAATAATTGAACATGAACGCAGCATTCGTTTAATGCAGCCTGAGAAGTCTGGGCTGGCAGAGCATTGTTTTGATAACGACCATAGAGACAATTTTCGGGAGACGAACATCTTGGCAAAATGCAACAGTATTGGGAGCGGAGAATGAAGGAGGCTTTGGTCATTTCCTCTGAGAGGAGCATGCTTAATCGTGATGCTGTATTTCAGTTCAGATCCCCTTGGAAACCGGCCTTAAAAATGGAAATCCGTCGAATTAAGAAGCAAAGATCAATACAGCTTGATAATAAAGTTAAGTAGTTATGTTTCTTTGACACAATTTTCTATACTCACGCCATCTCCTGACCTGGCATTTAATTTACTGAAAACAGTCTTTTGTTCAGTAGTGCGAATTTTGATAGTGTTTGTCTTTGTTTACAGTTGTGCTATATCCAGTATTTCATTTGTGGTTATAATATTTTATAAATATCCTGATGATGGGAGAGATGCACACTCCCGAAATGTTGATATCTAATCATATTTTCAACAGGCTGGCTGCCCGAGAAGAAAGTGGGCGTATTCGTCGCCAGGAAAGCTTCAAGTCTTATTTTATGTAAAATGGTCGTTTATTTAATCTTTTCGCAGCTTCTTGGTTCTCATTCAATGCTAGCCGCGTGTATTACTGATTAGAAGCGCAGAGCTGCAATAACGACTTTTGTGCTAAAACGGTCAATGTTTTCACACTAGACTATAAACTGCGGGTTGCATAGATGAGAATTAATAGGCGCAGCTGACTCACTTATTTTTAATGAAACATTTTAAGTGTCACATTTAATATTTATTTTCTTCCTAATCGATAGGATATTTAAAAAAATTCATCCCCACAGTTTAGTAGTATATACATTATACATTACTTTTTTTAAATTGAATCATGTCTAGAGATATTTCAAAATGGTAAAATGATACTTTTAAAATTTAATTTTGTATGGTGTTTTCTTTATGTATTATCCATTTGGCTGTACTAAAATGTATGAATCGAAGTGGAATTGTGGATTTTAGAAAATTCAGTAGATATCTAATATTTACCGTGGCGTGCACACAAACTATTCATTTCGGATTCATCGAGAGAGCCACGAAACGCAAACACGACCGTCGAGTGTAAACTGCCGCAGTTGTGGAATTAACAGGATTCCATTTGCAGGTTACCACCCCTCGACTGGCAATGTTGCCAACGTCAACATTTTTCTTCGTAAAACACAAGTAGCAGCTGCATCGAGCATTTACGAGAAGGCAAGACAAATTTAGCCTGTGACCATCACATGCATTTCTCCACCCACTAGTGTTTATTTTCGGAGAGTCTATAAATTAAAGAACGTGCTTACATCTTATTTATGGCGAATGTTTCATTCATACTCAAGCCTCCATTGCCGAAAACCAGCAGACGCCCAATGTATGTTCAAATGAGTGTTAATTTCGAAATACGAGGCTGGTCTGAAAATTTTCCGACCTAATAAGCATACAATACATTTTTGATAGATAGTCAACATGAAAAGTTCCGTGCCAGGGCCGGGTTTTGAACCACGGATTTCCTGGTTTCCGTACAGTCACTCTTTCCCATTGAGCTACCATGGCCAACGTGCCGCCATGACATTAAATTCTCCATTTGACTCATATTTCCCCGGTAAACCACTAGGGTCTCCTATGTCGGAGATACGCCGTTTATGGCGACTTACGAGGGTCTGTCAAAAAGTAATGCCTCCTATTTTTTCTCTTTTAATTGCCAAGAAAATTGAATTCAATTTACATAGCTTGAAAACTACAACACTGACGATTAATTTGTCACTATTCAATATAATCTCCGTCCTTTTTCACAGTTTTGGTCCACCTTTTAACTAGGGCATATATTCCAGTGTGGTAAAACACACGGTCTTGCTTCCTAAGCCATTGACGCACGGACGATTTCACAGCTTCCTCATCTTCAAAATGAATCCCACGATGAGCTTCCTTTAGTGGCCCGAACAGATGGAAGTCTGATGGTGCCAGGCCAGAGATAAGACTTACCATCCCAATTTCTCAATTTCTGCAGTGGTGTAACGGCTGGTGTGTGGGCTTGCATTGTCATGCAAAAGAAGAACATCCGCCATAGTTTTTGTTGGGCGAACTCGGCGAAGACGTGCCTTCAGCTTTTTGAGAGTTCTGACGTATTGGGCAGAATTATTGGGCATCCCAGCTCCAAAGAATCAATCATAAACACACCCTCTGCATCCCAAAATATTGTCGCCATAACTTTCCCTGCCGACCGCTGAGATTTGAATATTTTTTTCTTCGGTGACGTTGTGTGATGCCATTCCATTGACTGCCTCTTTGATTCAGGTTCATTGTTGAGTAGTAGTTTCAGTGTTGGTACTCCTGGTTCCCGCCGGTGAGAGCCAGGCAAGTTCAGACATGTTCAGTATCGCCTACCGCTGCAATGGAGGTAACATACAGTTAAAGTTGATGTTAGAGGAAGATCCGGAGTTTCTTTCAAACGTAATCACTGCTGATGAAACTTGGCTACATCATTTTGATCCTGAGAGCAAACAGCAAAGCTCAGTGTGGAAATCTCCTGCATCACCAACCCCCAAAAATGCAAAAGTGGTTGCTTCTGCTGGGAAAGTTATGGTCATCTCATTCTTTGATATTCATGGAATGGTTTATCAGCATATTGTACCTGCACACACATCAGTAACTGGACAATACTACAGGGATGTCCTGAAAACATTGCAAGTCCATATCAGGCGCAAAATACCACATTTCCGTGAAGCAAGGTGGATGCTGCCCCACGATAATGCGCGGCCGCGTATTGCCAATGTTGTTGCTGAGTATCTTGCAAAAATCAACGTGAAGTGCATTCCTCACCCTCCCTATAGTCCGGATTTAGCCTCATGTGACTTTTTTCTATTCCCTAACTTGATGAAACCCCTTCGTGGGAGGCATTATCCATCAACAGAAGCAGTGGTGAAGGCTGCGGAGGCGATCTCGAAGGATATCTAAAAATGGTTTCCAGCTTATCTTTGAAGACTGGCAGAAACGCTGGGACAAGTGCATTACATTCAGGGGAGACTATTTTGAGAAGGACCATCAAAGTTATGAGGATGAGTAAAGGTATGTTGTCAAATAAAAATTGTGATCATTCTTTATTGAACAGCCCTCGTACTTCTATATATTCGTTCGGTGCCGTTTTGAAACACCCTGTATAATGCGTCAATACTGTATACGTACTGTACATATGGCCACCCGTGTGTAAAAGCTACGTACCTATGCATTTCACCCAGGATATCAGAATGAAAATCATTGCAATAGCTGTTTGACACGTCGTTATGCAGAACTCAAAAGAAAGCAAGTTCCAAGAAAGCTTTTTCAATATTTTCAAAGGAATGGCTTTATTCACAAACTACCCTCCATATGAAATTTTTCTCGGAAATTGTTATTGAAAAGCGGGACTAGCAATTTTTATTAAAACATCTTCCGAAAGTATTTTCCTGAGAGAAGTAGTTTTCTAGAAAGAGTCCTTTGATTGTGGATGACTCCATAACTGGTAAAGCTTTTTTCGCAGAAAATGCAAATCTCATTAAAATACAATTAAGGGTTTATTATTTCCAGGATATTCCTTGTTATTAATTTGGATTTTACAATTCTTATCCTTTCTGAAATACGAAGCTGTTCTTTTTTTAACATCCATTTTATCAGCAACGAAAATGTAGTTAGTTAAGCAAATTAATTCTATGAATTGTTTTTCCTCGATGATGCAGTAGAAACTACATTTATAAGAATGGTTTGTATGAAGGTGTGTAGAGAAAAATCATGGACAGCAACTCTTATCTTTCTGCTTCTTTTTCTTTTCTGGTGTTTATCTGGAATGTATTCTCTACACAATGACCACCAATATTTAGCTCGATCAACACGAATACAAGAAAATCTGGTGTCAGAATTTGTTGAAGAATGCTTTATGTAAATGGATTGGATTGGACTATGCTACGGAGGAGGGCGAGTGTCCCAAAGGGTCACGACAGTGCAGAGGGCAGGGTCCCCAAACTTTAACAGTTGGAAACTCCTCGGCACGTCAGCACCTCCTATTTCTTTCATGACTGGAACCAGATAGAAACTTTTGTTTTTTAAAAAAGATACATGTGTGGACTCTTTGTAAATGCGTGACAGGGATGGTGGCCCAGTACAGTGCAACAACTCTAGTGGAAGCGATGAGAGGTAGGACTGCTTTTATACTTAAAGTAGCGACGTTTTCATTGCAAGAACAGAGTGTAATCATCCGTTTTCCTGATTTTCGTGGTGTGACACCTATTGAAATTCATCGCCAGTTGAATAAGGCATGTGGTGATGGTACCATGGATGTGTCTAACTTACGTTCCCGGTTGCGACAGTTCAATGAAGGCAGAACATCGTGTGACAACAAACCAAGGCACTCACGGCCTCGTACCAGCGAGTCTGAGTGACGCATGTGGTGATGGTACCATGGATGTGTGTCATGTTCGTTCCTGAGTGCGAAAGTTCAATTAAGGCAGAACATCGTGTGACAACAAACCAAGACATTCACGGCGTCGTACCAGCCAGTCTGAGTGAGGCATGTGGTGATGTTACCATGGATGTGTCTAATGTACGTTCCTGGATGCGACAGTTCAATGAGGGCAGAACATCGTGTGACAACAATCCAAGACAGTCACGGCCTCGTACTAGCCAGTCTGAGTGAGGCATGTGGTGATGGTACCATGGATGTGTCTAATGTACGTTCCTGGATGCGACAGTTCAATGAAGGCAGAACATCGTGTGACAACAAACCAAGACAGTCACGGCCTCGTACCAGCCAGTCTGAGTGAGGCATGTGGTGATGGTACCATGGATGTGTCTAATGTACGTTCCTGGATACCACAGTTCAATGAAGGCAGAAAATCGTGTGACAAGAAACTAAGACAGCCACGGCCTCGCACAAGCCAGTCTGAGTGAGGTATGTGGTGATGGTACCATGGATTGTGTGTAATGTACGTTCCTGAGTGCGACAGTTCAATGAAGGCAGAACGTCGTGTGACGACAAACCAAGACAGTCACGGCCTCGTACCAGCCAGTCTGAGTGAGCTACGTGGTGATGGTACCATGGATGTGTGTAATGTACGTTCCTGTGTGCGACAGTTCAATGAAGGCAGAACGTCGTGTGACGACAAACCAAGACAGTCAGGGCCTCGTACCAGCCAGTCTAAGTGAGGCATGTGGTGATGGTACCATGGATGTGTCTAATGTACGTTCCTGGGTGCCTCAGTTCAATGAAGGCAGAAAATCGTGTGACAAGAAACTAAGACAGCCACGGCCTCGTACCAGCCAGTCTGAGTGAGGTATGTGGTGATGGTACCATGGATGTGTGTAATGTACGTTCCTGTGTGCGACAGTTCAATGAAGGCAGAACGTCGTGTGACGACAAACCAAGACAGTCACGGCCTCGTACCAGCCAGTCTAAGTGAGGCATGTGGTGATGGTACCATGGATGTGTCTAATGTACGTTCCTGGGTGCCACAGTTCAATGAAGGCAGAAAATCGTGTGACAAGAAACTAAGACAGCCACGGCCTCGCACAAGCCAGTCTGAGTGAGGTATGTGGTGATGGTACCATGGATGTGTGTAATGTACGTTCCTGTGTGCGACAGTTCAATGAAGGCAGAACGTCGTGTGACGACAAACCAAGACAGTCACGGCCTCGTACCAGCCAGTCTGAGTGAGCTACGTGGTGATGGTACCATGGATGTGTGTAATGTACGTTCCTGTGTGCGACAGTTCAATGAAGGCAGAACGTCGTGTGACGACAAACCAAGTCAGTCACGGCCTCGTACCAGCCAGTCTAAGTGAGGCATGTGGTGATGGTACCATGGATGTGTCTAATGTACGTTCCTGGGTGCGACAGATCAATGAAGGCAGAACGTCGTGTGACGACAAACCAACACAGTCACGGCCTCGTACCAGCCAGTGTGAGTGAGGTATGTGGTGATGGTACCATGGATGTGTCTAATGTACGTTCCTGTGTGCGACAGTTCAATGAAGGCAGAACGTCGTGTGACGACAAACCAAGACAGTCACGGCCTCGTACCAGCCAGTCTAAGTGAGGCATGTGGTGATGGTACCATGGATGTGTCTAATGTGCCTTCCTGGGTGCGACAGTTCAATGAAGGCAGAACGTCGTGTGACGACAAACCAAGACAGTCACGGCCTCGTACCAGCCAGTCTGAGTGAGGTATGTGGTGATGGTACCATGGATGTGTCTAATGTGCCTTCCTGGGTGCGACAGTTCAATGAAGGCAGAACGTCGTGTGACGACAAACCAAGACAGCCACGGCCTCGCACAAGCCAGTCTGAGTGAGGTATGTGGTGATGGTACCATGGATGTGTGTAATGTACGTTCCTGTGTGCGACAGTTCAATGAAGGCAGAACGTCGTGTGACGACAAACCAAGACAGTCACGGCCTCGTACCAGCCAGTCTGAGTGAGCTACGTGGTGATGGTACCATGGATGTGTGTAATGTACGTTCCTGTGTGCGACAGTTCAATGAAGGCAGAACGTCGTGTGACGACAAACCAAGTCAGTCACGGCCTCGTACCAGCCAGTCTAAGTGAGGCATGTGGTGATGGTACCATGGATGTGTCTAATGTACGTTCCTGGGTGCGACAGATCAATGAAGGCAGAACGTCGTGTGACGACAAACCAACACAGTCACGGCCTCGTACCAGCCAGTGTGAGTGAGGTATGTGGTGATGGTACCATGGATGTGTCTAATGTACGTTCCTGTGTGCGACAGTTCAATGAAGGCAGAACGTCGTGTGACGACAAACCAAGACAGTCACGGCCTCGTACCAGCCAGTCTAAGTGAGGCATGTGGTGATGGTACCATGGATGTGTCTAATGTGCCTTCCTGGGTGCGACAGTTCAATGAAGGCAGAACGTCGTGTGACGACAAACCAAGACAGTCACGGCCTCGTACCAGCCAGTCTGAGTGAGGTATGTGGTGATGGTACCATAGACGTGTCTAATGTGCCTTCCTGGGTGCGACAGTTCAATGAAGGCAGAACGTCGTGTGACGACAAACCAAGACAGTCACGGCCTCGTACCAGCCAGTCTGAGTGAGCTACGTGGTGATGGTACCATGGATGTGTGTAATGTACGTTCCTGGGTACGACAGTTCAATGAAGGTGGAACATCGTGTGACGACAAACCAAGACAGTCACGACCTCGTACCATCCAGTCGGAGTGAGGCATGTGGTGATGGTACCATGGATGTGTCTAATGTACGTTCCTGGGTACGACAGTTTAATGAAGGCGGAACATCGTGTGACAACTAACCAAGAGAGTCACGACCTCGTACCAGCCAGTCTGAGTGAGGCATGTGGTGATGGTACCATGGATGTGTCTAATGTACGTTCCTGGGTGTGACAGTTCAATGAAGGCGGAACATCGTGTGACAACAAACCAAGAGAGTCACGACCTCGTACCAGTCAGTCTGAGTGAGGCATGTGGTGATGGTACCATGGATGTGTCTAATGTACGTTCCTGGGTACGACAGTTCAATGAAGGCAGAACGTCGTGTGACAAACCAAGACAGTCACGACCTCGTACCAGCCAGTCTGAGTGAGGCATGTGGTGATGGTACCATGGATGTGTCTACTGTACGTTCCTGGGTGCGACAGTTCAATGAAGGCAGAACACCGTGTGGCAACAAACCAAGACAGGCACGACCTCGTACCAGCCAGTCTGAGTGAGGTATGTGGTGATGGCGCCATGGATGTGTCTAATGTACGTTCCTGGGTGCGACAGTTCAATGAAGGCAGAACACCGTGTGGCAACAAACCAAGACAGTCACGACCTCGTACCAGCCAGTCTGAGTGAGGTATGTGGTGATGGTACCATGGATGTGTCTAATGTACGTTCCTTGGTGCGACAGTTCAATGAAGGCAGAACATCGCGTGACAACAAACCAAGACAGTCACGACCTCGTTCCAGCCAGTCTGAGTGAGGTATGTGGTGATGGTACCATGGATGTATCTAATGTTCGTTCCAGGGTGCGACAGTTCAATGAAGGCAGAACATCGCGTGACAACAAACCAAGACAGTCACGACCTCGTACCAGCCAGTCTGAGTGAGGTATGTGGTGATGGCGCCATGGATGTGTCTAATGTACGTTCCTTGGTGCGACAGTTCAATGAAGGCAGAACATCGTGTGGCAACAAACCAAGACAGTCACGACCTCGTACCAGCCAGTCTGAGTGAGGTATGTGGTGATGGCGCCATGGATGTGTCTAATGTACGTTCCTGGGTGCGACAGTTCAATGAAGGCAGAACATCGTGTGACAACAAACCAAGACAGGCATGGCCACGTACCAGCCAGCCTGACGATATGATCCAGCGAGTGGAAACGTTGTTTTGGGGTATCTCCGATTGAGCATTTTCAGATGCAGGATTGTGTGCACGGATCCCACGGAAATGCCATTTTTGGAGATGATGTCTGCAACTGTCTTGGTTTGTTGTCTCTGGCGCAATGGTAATAACCAGACCTAGGAAGTTCGTTCCGCCCGCCGTTCGCTATGCAGGTTGCAGCCGACCTCCTCCCAGCATCCAAAGAAGTCATAGATAAGAAACGCACAGCGGAGAGGCTTTGAAACCGGTTGCCCAGAGAAAAAATGACTATGAGACATTCATAAATGCACATCTACTTAGATCATTATGTACAACATTCAAATCTTTATAAAGTACATAGGGTTTTTCTCTGGTTGATCTCATTATTTAAATAGGCACATTGTGGTAACACCCAAGCAATTATGTCGCGGGTTGTAACATTTCCTGACCGAATCTAAAATAATACCCAAAAATATGAAAATTACTTTCTTAAATACCCGAAGACTCTTACTAGACAAAATGTCAAAGCAGGAATATTACTACATATTTACTCATCTGCGGCGGTATTACTTAAAACAATAATGTACCTCTGTAGCCTTTCAAATGTAAAACTCATTCTATGTCCCATAAAACAAGATTTAGTTGATTGATAATCTGTTGCAAATTCGTTAATGATTAAGCTAATTTAGTTTCTCGATCTGGCTTCTCTTTTTTCCGTGTTTGCTGAAGTGCCCCAATGAAATGTAAATGTAAACAATGAAGTAAATAAGGACATGAATAAGTACACCTCTAGAAAACATATAATGGTTGTACAGCAAATTTAGTTGCTCGTCTTTAAAGCACAACAAAGATGTTATTCGAATGTCTTCCAACCAACGTGCACTGTGTCATGCAGTTACACCTGTTTTGTAGTAATGAGTTGCATTCTACGATGAACCTTGCCCTTGCTAGTAGCGCTGCGTGGTATAGCCATGCCTGGCCGCTCTTACACTGCTCAAGGAAATCTGTACGAACTTCCTAGCTCTGTGTCATGCAGTTACACCTGTTTTGTAGTAATGAGTTGCATTCTACGATGAACCTTGCCCTTACTAGTAGCGCTGCGTGGTATAGCCATGCCTGGCCGCTCTTACACTACTCAAGGAAATCGGCACGAACTTCCTAGCTCTGTCTCATGCAGTTACAACTGTTTTGTAGTAATGATTTGCATTCTACGATGAACCTTGCCCTTGCTAGTAGCGCTGCGTGGTATAGCCATGCATGGCCGCTCTTACACTGCTCAAGGAAATCGGTACGAACTTCCTAGCTCTGTGTCATGCAGTTACACCTGTTTTGCTGTAATGAGTTGTATTCTACGATGAACCTTGCCCTTGCTAGTAGCGCTGCGTGGTATAGCCATGCCTGGCCGCTCTTACACTGCTCAAGGAAATCGTTACGAACTTCCTAACTCTGTCTCATGCAGTTACAACTGTTTTGTAGTAATGAGTTGCATTCTGTGATGAACCTTGCCCTTGCTAGTAGCGCTGCGTGGTATAGCCATGCATGGCCGCTCTTACACTACTCAAGGAAATCGGTACGAACTTCCTAGCTCTTTGTCATGCAGTTACACCTGTTTTGTAGTAATGAGTTGCATTCTACGATGAAGCTTGCCCTTGCTAGTAGCGCTGCGTGGTATAGCCATGCCTGGCCGCTTTTACACTACTCAAGGAAATCGGTACGAACTTCCTAGCTCTGTCATGCAGTTACACCTGTTTTGCTGTAATGAGTTGCATTCTACGATGAACCTTGCCCTTGCTAGTAGCCCTGCGTGGTATAGCCAAGCCTGGCCGTTCTTACACTGCTCAAGAAAATCGGTACGAACTTCCTAGCTCTGTGTCACGCAGTTACACTTGTTTTGTAGTAATGAGTTGCATTCTACGATGAACCTTGCCGTTGCTATTAGCGCTGCGTGGTATAGCCATGCCTGGCCGCTCTTACACCGCTCAAGGAAATCGGTACGAACTTCCTAGCTCTGTGTCATGCAGTTACACCTGTTTTGTAGTAATGAGTTGCATTCTACGATGAACCTTGCCGTTGCTATTAGCACTGCGTGGCATAGCCATGCCTGGCCGCTCTTACACTGCTCAAGGAAATCGGTACGAACTTCCTAGCTCTGTGTCATGCAGTTACACCTGTTTTGTAGTAATGAGTTGCATTCTACGATGAACCCTGCCCTTGCTAGTATAGCTGCGTGGTATAGCCATGTCTGGCCGCTCTTACACTACTCAAGGAAATCGGTACGAAATTCCTAGCTCTGTGTCATGCAGTGACACCTGTTTTGTAGTAATGAGTTGCATTCTATGATGAACCTTGACCTTGCTAGTAGCGCTGGTGGTATAGCCATGCCTGGCCGCTCTTACACTGCTCAAGGAAATCGGTACGAACTTCCTAGCTCTGTGTCATGCAGTTACACCTGTTTTGTAGTAATGAGTTGCATTCTACGATGAACTTTGCCCTTGCTAGTAGCGCTGCGTGCTATAGCCATGCCTGGCCACTCTTACACTACTCAAGGAAGTCGGTACGAACTTCCTAGATCTGGTTATGACATTAGCTTTCAAGTCAAATGTAAGCGAGTTCGAGTCTTCTTTACCTTTTGTCTTTTTGTTTATTTATCTTTGTGTTGTTTGATTGGTTCTCTCTTTTTATTATTTTGTCTAAGCTTGCATAAATGTATGCATTCTACGGAGTAACCTCTCCTTTTAGCACAATCAATTACAATTCTTTGTAACAAAGGTTAAATCCTGCTTAATCCTTTTGACATGCTGTACGTCTAAATGAGATGTGGTGTAAGGAATGGAAAGAGTTAAATGCAACTCTTTATGTCAGATTTATAGGAACTCCCCGAAATGGCAACCTGCGTTTTCAATGCAAAGTTGACAGCTGCGCAGGAACGACTGTTCTACTGTGCCCAAAAATGGTCATTACACTGGCCAATCAGATTTTTTTTTTGGTTATGAATCAATCCATTTCTTCGTATTAGAATTTACTTATTAAAAAGACGATGAAAAATAATTAATTACATGACAGGAACCGAACCAATGATCTTTACAACACCAGTTTGTTTTGCGTTAGGTGTTGGACCACGAAAACAGTTACAGTAATACCACTAGAGTAGGCTACATGATGCAAGAAAGTAGTTAATCACTGTTCAGTGTCGCACTGGTAGGTGATTAATATGAGATTTGAGAGACCTTTGAGGCACTAAAATCTGAGAATGCCTAAATGAGTAGGTCGCGTCCTGGTTGAGTGGATAGACAAGACGACTCTCACCAAGGCGGCCCGGGCTTGATCTCAGGCGTCCACAAAGTGATATTTCTGTTGGACAGCACGGCGTTGGGGCGGGTTTTCTCCGGGATCTCCGGCTTTTCCTGCCATCTCACTCCACCGGTGCTCGATCTTCATCTCATGTATGGTCAGTGTCACCGTCTGCGGTGCCGCATGTAGTAAAAGTGGGTGTTAAACACTACACATTTCATTTTCCAGTAACGAGCTATCAGCATAGACTTTTATATACTCGGGAAGAAGTTTTAAAGACATTCTGATATAACAATAACACCCACCTTGTTTAAATACCAACTTATAAGCATCTGACACCAATTAAGTTTAACACAACTGCGTTATGTTTAGCCGCAGACTATTTCAACTTGCTTACAGGGCAATGTAGCTTAAAGTTCGTATGCAGACGATGCCACACTGGGTTTCAGCAACATCAACTTACTAAATCTAGAAATCGATGCAAATTTGACCTCCAATATCGTGACACAGTATTTTAATGGTATCAGGCTGTGTGCTAATGCACAAACAAGCGAATTAATTCTATTTGATTTTAAGAGACGTCGTGTCGAACCCCAGCTTAATATAGGCAATAGTCTAGTCCAGTGTGTAAAAAGTGTAAATATTTTAGGTCTAATCCTTGATGACAAGTTAACTTGGAACAACCACGTTTAAAAACTAGAAAGTAAATTAAGCTCAGGACTTTTTGTGTTGCGATATTTAGCCAATTTTCTCTCAGTAGATACTAGTAAGTTAGTATATTTTGCATTAATATATTCACACGTTTCTTATGGCATCGAGCTGTGGGGACACACTTACAAATAAAACTTTAACAGAATTTTTCTCCTACAGAGAAGAGCTATCCGATACCTGGCAAAAATAACACGTACGAGTTCGTGCTGGACGTATTTTAAAAAATTAAACATACTTACTCTTCCCTGCATATTTATTCTGCGAACAATACTTTTTGTACATAACAGGAATATAACCTCCATAAATTCCGATGTCCACACATATGAAACAAGGGGAAAGAATGACTATATAGTTTAAGGTCACAGGCTAAAACTTCTTTTGAACATAAGCCTCAATACTTTGGTCCAAAACTACTTAATAAGTTTCCGGAAAGCCTAAAAAATACTGTGTCAGCAGCAGCTAAGTTTAAATCTAAACTGACTAAACTCTTGTTAAGCAGAGCCTATTACAGTGTAGATGCATATTTTGATGACAACTTCTATGATTTTGAATAATTGTGTTTTATATATATGCTAGATTGTATTTTATTGTGCATATTCCAAAATTTTACAATTTACAAATTCAGGCTACATTTATTTGTGTTTACCTTGTTGCTAACTTGGCTTACATGACACCGTGGTCTTTTCTTCTGCCAGGTAGCTCTTAACCTTCATACCTCCTTGATTACTTAATTACTGCCTTTCTTCCCCCACATCTTCCTTTCTTATATTCTTTACATTTCTTGCACACTTTTCTGTTACTTTCTTCAAGAGCCCACTAATACTTCTTACCTTCTTTTCCTCCCTGCCCGTTAACATTTTTATAGCTACTATCCTCTTCTCTACTTTCTCCCATTTTTCTTCCCAAACCTTTTTTCTCCACATTGCAACCTCCTCGCATTCTGTTACATAGTGTTCTATGCTTTCTTTTCCCCCACATATTTCCCAAATTCCCTTTTCCCTACCTCTTATCTCTCTTAGAAATATTGTTCCGGTCCTCATCCAAGCTAACTCTTCTCTCTCTTGCCTATTGCAGTAATCTACATATGCTTCTCGTCCCCAATTCCTTTTTATTTGCTTGTAAAATTGTAATGATTTCATATTTTCTAGACTTCCCCATATTTCCTGTCTTTCTATGTCTTCTATTCTGCATTTTAACAATTTACCCACATCGCTTGTATTGCTTTCCTCTAATCCCCATATATCTCCCATTCCTGTATTTTCCATAATTGCTCCTATCTGTGCCCACCAACTATGTCAGTTCTCTAATCTTTTTTGTTCTCTCATGTATAATTTCATAATTTCCCCTTCTTTAACCAAACACACATACCAAAATTTTATTATTCTTTCTATTATTATTCCATTTCTTCATGTCTTTCCCAATTCTACTTAAGCTACTTCCCTAGGTGCTGACCTTGGTAAGTCTAGACGCTCTTTACAAAATCTTCTGTACTTTTGGTGCACTGTTTTGTTTACCTCTGCGGCCCCCCCCCACAGATCTCCACTGCATACAACATTTTGGATTCAACTAGTGCTTCGTACATTCTTTCTAACCACTTGATTGTAATTTCTAGTTTATATTTGCATATTCCTATTCCATTTATTGCCGTCCTTCCTTTTGCTTCAATTTTTCTCCTGTGTGCTCCCCACTTTCCATTTCTATTCAACCTTACTACTAAGTTTTCAAATTCATTGACCACTTTTACCCTTTTGCCATTTAGTACCCACTCTTCATCTTATCTTAGTTTAACTCCCTCCTTGAAGACCATAACTCTCGAATTATTTATCTTTATTTTTATTCCCCAATCTTCACAAAATTTCTGGATTTCATTTATTGCCTTCTGCAATCGTACTACCGTTATAGATCCTATCATTAAGTCATCCGCATATGGCAGTCCAGGAATTTCACACACACACACACACACACACACACACACACACACACACACACACACACACATATATATATATGTGTGTGTGTGTGTGTGTGTGTGTGTGTATGAGAGAGAGAAGATGAATGACAATTTTTTGACACTTCTAATCGTTTACTTTTAAGAGAGAGTATGTATTACAAATGAATTACAAATGGCACTGTATTAAGTTGCAATAAATATGAATACATTATTCAGTCTACAATCGCCGAAATTATTTCGGTGTAGTTCGTTAACACCCTGTATAATGAACTTATACAGGATGTTTCAAAACGACACCGAACGATATAATTTTTGCGGCATCAGATATTACATGATTTTGTGATTAGGCAGCGCAGGAACCACTGGTGTGCGAACCTCAAAAGTTGTTATTGGGACGCACCGGCCACGAAAACAAAAACATTACTCCTTGCTCTTTATCAGTGACCCTAGCCTTCCTTTCAGGTAATAGGGCAAAGGGCAGTTACTTGTGAAAAAGTCGACTAATAACTCTGACAGTTGCAGGGTTGCTCTTCAGTGTAAAACTACACATTCCGTCCTAACAGGGAGGAGTTTGCGCGTACTTAGCAAATCCAAGCGATATGGAGCGCTACACGAACGCCGAAATGGAAGAGCTGAAAGAAGTTCAACCAACCATGATTAATTTAGTTTCATTAAAAATATTGTGCCTTAATGGGTTCGTAGAATTAAAAGCCCAACTTGCAGAAATTCAAAATGTTCTTTATTTCCGTAGAAACACAGTTTGGTCAAACCTTACAGTAGCAGAACTACTTAACATACACACATACAATCTTCCACGGTCGATTACCAAAAACAAAAGAGTTCACTTTCACAACACAGTTTTACGCGGACTCTTTTTTTTTTTTTTTTGTAATTTTCGACCTCCAAAATTAAGTCATATCGGACGATGAATGGAATTGGTTAAATTATGCACAAATGAGCCCAGGGTCCATAGAGCTAAGAGCCACCCGACATTCATCTTTCAGGATAAGGGAAAACTTACAATGTTAAGTCATATCGGACGATGAATTGAAATTATATTCTAATGAGTACAGGACACATAGAGCTTAGAGCTGCCAGACACTCAACTTTCAGGTTAAGGTAAAACGTCCAATTATAATTCACATCGGACGATGAATCCAAATGATGTTCGAATGAGTCCAGGATACATATAGCCTAGATTTACTCGACATTCATCTTTCGGGACAAGGGAAGACCTTAAGTCATATCGGACAATGAATGAAATGATGTTCATATGAGTACAGGGTACATAGAGTTAGCAGGCATTCACCTTTCAGGATAAGAGAAAACGTCCAAAGGTAAGTCATAACGGATGATGAATGAAATGTTGTTGGAATGAGTCTAAAGTACATAGAGCTTAGAGGTAATAGATATTCATCTTCCGGTATAAGGGAAAACGTCCAACGGTAAGTCATAATGGGTGATGAATGAAATGTTCTTGGAATGAGTCTAGGGTACATAGAGCTTAGAGGTAATAGATATTCATCTTCCGGTATAAGGGAAAACGTCCAACGGTAAGTCATAATGGGTGATGAATGAAATGTTCTTGGAATGAGTCTAGGGTACATAGAGCTTAGAGTTACCAGACATTCATAATTCAGGATAAGGGAAAACGTCCAAGGGTAAGTCATAACGGATGATGAATGAAATGTTGTTGGAATGAGTCTACAGTACATAGAGCTTAGAGTTCCCAGTCATTCATCATTCAGGATAAGGGAAAACGTCCAAAGGTAAGTCATAATGGATGATGAATGAAATGTTCTTGGAATGAGTCTAGGGTACATAGAGCTTAGAGTTACCAGACATTCATCATTCAGGATAAGGGAAAACGTCCAAAGGTAAGTCATAATGGATGATGAATGAAATGTTGTTGGAATGAGTCTAAAGTACATAGAGCTTAGAGGTAATAGATATTCATCTTCCGGTATAAGGGAAAACGTCCAACGGTAAGTCATAATGGGTGATGAATGAAATGTTCTTGGAATGAGTCTAGGGTACATAGAGCTTAGAGTTACCAGACATTCATAATTCAGGATAAGGGAAAACGTCCAAGGGTAAGTCATAACGGATGATGAATGAAATGTTGTTGGAATGAGTCTACAGTACATAGAGCTTAGAGTTCCCAGTCATTCATCATTCAGGATAAGGGAAAACGTCCAAAGGTAAGTCATAATGGATGATGAATGAAATGTTCTTGGAATGAGTCTAGGGTACATAGAGCTTAGAGTTACCAGACATTCATCATTCAGGATAAGGGAAAACGTCCAAAGGTAAGTCATAATGGATGATGAATGAAATGTTCTTGGAATGAGTCTAGGGTACATAGAGCTTAGAGTTGCCAGTCATTCATCATTCAGGATAAGGGAAAACGTCCAAAGGTAAGTCATAATGGATGATGAATGAAATGTTCTTGGAATGAGTCTACAGTACATAGAGCTTAGAGTTGCCAGTCATTCATCATTCAGGATAAGGGAAAACGTCCAAAGGTAAGTCATAATGGATGATGAATGAAATGTTCTTGGAATGAGTCTAGGGTACATAGAGCTTAGAGTTACCAGACATTCATCATTCAGGATAAGGGAAAACGTCCAAAGGTAAGTCATAATGGATGATGAATGAAATGTTCTTGGAATGAGTCTAGGGTACATAGAGCTTAGAGTTACCAGACATTCATCATTCAGGATAAGGGAAAACGTCCAAGGGTAAGTCATAACGGATGATGAATGAAATGTTGTTGGAATGAGTCTACAGTACATAGAGCTTAGAGTTGCCAGTCATTCATCTTTCAGGATAAGGGAAAACGTCCAACGGTAAGTCATAACGGATGACGAATGAAATGTTCTTGGAATGAGTCTAGGGTACATAGAGCTTAGAGTTACCAGACATTCATCATTCAGGATAAGGGAAAACGTCCAAAGGTAAGTCATAATGGATGATGAATGAAATGTTCTTGGAATGAGTCTAGGGTACATAGAGCTTAGAGTTACCAGACATTCATCATTCAGGATAAGGGAAAACGTCCAACGGATACTCATAACGGATGATGAATGAAATGTTGTTGGAATGAGTCTAGGGTACATAGAGCTTGGAGTTGCCAGTCATTCATCTTTCAGGATAAGGGAAAACGTCCAACGGATAGTCATAACGGATGATGAATGAAATGTTGTTGGAATGAGTCCAGAGTACATAGAGCTTAGAGTTACCAGACATTCATCTTTCAGGACTTGGGCAAACCACCAACGTTGTCATATCAGACGATGACAAATGATTTTCAAATGAGTCTAGGCTACATAGAACTCAGAGTTACCATTCATCTTTGAAAATAGGGGGAAGACCTTCAAAGTTGTCATGTCAGACTATGAATGGAATGATGTTCAAATGAGTCCAGGGTACATAGAGCTAAGAGTTACCAGACAGTCATATTTCGGGATAGGAGAAAACCTTCAAGCTTAAGTCATATCAGACGATGAATGAAATAATGTTCAAATGAGTCCAGGTACATAGAGCTTAGAGTTACCAGACAGTCATATTTCGGGATAGGAGAAAACCTTCAAGCTTAAGTCCTATCAGACGATGAATGAAATAATGTTCTAATGAGTCCAGATACATAGAGCTAAGAGTTACCAGGCAGTCATATTTCGGGATAGGAGAAAACCTTCAAGGTTAAGTCATATCAGGCGATGAATGAAATAATGTTCAAATGAGTCCAGGTACATAGAGCTAAGAGTTACCAGACAGTCATATTTCGGGATAGGAGAAAACCTTCAAGGTTAAGTCATATCAGACGATGAATGAAATAATGCTCAAATGAGTCCAGGTACATAGAGGTTAGAGTTACCAGACAGTCATATTTCGGGATAGGAGAAAACCTTCAAGGTTAAGTCATATCAGACGATGAATGAAATAATGTTCAAATGAGTCCAGGTACATAGAGCTAAGAGTTACCAGACAGTCATATTTCGGGATAGGAGAAAACCTTCAAGGTTAAGTCATATCAGACGATGAATGAAATAATGCTCAAATGAGTCTGGTGTTCATAGAGGTTAGAGTTACCAGACAGTCATATTTCGGGATAGGAGAAAACCTTCAAGGTTAAGTCATATCAGACGATGAATGAAATAATGCTCAAATGAGTCCAGGTACATAGAGCTAAGAGTTACCAGACAGTCATATTTCGGGATAGGAGAAAACCTTCAAGGTTAAGTCATATCAGACGATGAATGAAATAATGCTCAAATGAGTCTGGTGTTCATAGAGCTTAGAGTTACCAGACAGTCATATTTCGGGATAGGAGAAAACCTTCAAGGTTAAGTCATATCAGACGATGAATGAAATAATGCTCAAATGAGTCTGGTGTTCATAGAGCTTAGAGTTACCAGACAGTCATATTTCGGGATAGGAGAAAACCTTCATGGTTAAGTCATATCAGACGATGAATGAAATAATGTTCAAATGAGTCCACGTACATAGAGCTAAGTGTTACCAGACAGTCATATTTCGGGATAGGAGAAAACCTTCATGGTTAAGTCATATCAGACGATGAATGAAATAAAGCTCAAATGAGTCCAGGTACATAGAGCTAAGAGTTACCAGACAGTCATATTTCGGGATAGGAGAAAACCTTCAAGGTTAAGTCATATCAGACGATGAATGAAATAATGCTCAAATGAGTCTGGTGTTCATAGAGCTTAGAGTTACCAGACAGTCATATTTCGGGATAGGAGAAAACCTTCATGGTTAAGTCATATCAGACGATGAATGAAATAATGTTCAAATGAGTCCACGTACATAGAGCTAAGTGTTACCAGACAGTCATATTTCGGGATAGGAGAAAACCTTCATGGTTAAGTCATATCAGACGATGAATGAAATAAAGCTCAAATGAGTCCAGGTACATAGAGCTAAGAGTTACCAGACAGTCATATTTCGGGATAGGAGAAAACCTTCAAGGTTAAGTCATATCAGACGATGAATGAAATAATGCTCAAATGAGTCCAGGTACATAGAGCTTAGAGTTACCAGACAGTCATATTTTGGGATAGGAGAAAACCTTCAAGGTTAAGTCATATCAGACGATGAATGAAATAATGCTCAAATGAGTCTGGTGTTCATAGAGCTAAGAGTTACCAGACAGTCATATTTCGGGATAGGAGAAAACCTTCAAGGTTAAGTCATATCAGACGATGAATGAAATAATGTTCAAATGAGTCCACGTACATAGAGCTAAGAGTTACCAGACAGTCATATTTCGGGATAGGAGAAAACCTTCAAGGTTAAGTCATATCAGACGATGAATGAAATAATGCTCAAATGAGTCCAGGTACATAGAGCTTAGAGTTACCAGACAGTCATATTTTGGGATAGGAGAAAACCTTCAAGGTTAAGTCATATCAGACGATGAATGAAATAATGCTCAAATGAGTCCAGGTACATAGAGCTAAGAGTTACCAGACAGTCATATTTCGGTATAGGAGAAAACCTTCAAGGTTAAGTCATATCAGACGATGAATGAAATAATGTTCAAATGAGTCCAGGTACATAGAGGTTAGAGTTACCAGACAGTCATATTTCGGTATAGGAGAAAACCTTCAAGGTTAAGTCATATCAGACGATGAATGAAATAATGTTCAAATGAGTCCAGGTACATAGAGCTAAGAGTTACCAGACAGTCATATTTCGGGATAGGAGAAAACCTTCAAGCTTAAGTCATATCAGACGATGAATGAAATAATGCTCAAATGAGTCTAGTGTTCATAGGGCTTATAGTCGCGAAACATTCATCTTTCAGTACAAGGTAAAAGAAAACCTTTAATAACCTCATTCAGATAACTCTAGATGCCAACTCGGGGACCTATTGAACCTAAGGAAGGTACGCTATCCCTACGTTACAGAGGTTGGCAAAGATCTATATTAATAGCAGTAAAAGTAGCATATACTTTAGGTAACATATACAAATGTATTTGGGTATTGTTTCGACTTTGCACCGAAAATGAAGCAATACTGATACATGATAAATAGTAAATATTTACAAAATATTTCAAAAGGGAAGTCATGGTCGCTACATGGGTTAGTGCCACTTTGTACTCCGTGGCCTAGAGTCGCATTTCGCGCCAAGTATTTTTATCCAACAGTAAGCAGTCTTTGCGTTATAGAGCGATACAGAAGCACCGTAAAGTGGAACCCTGTAGCATCGGACCTCCCCGCGGAGCACTCTCCCAGCGGCTCCTTATATACAACATGAAATGCCCAATTTGTATCCGCGAGAGTAATAATTGTTCGGTAATTACAAATTAATACTTGTGTGATGTTCTTCCAAAGTTGCATTGTTCAGTTACACTAATAACTTGAAACCGTTTAATAATTAATATTCCGGGATTATTCAAATAGCGAGATACGAACTCGATACCTCTTGAATGTGGGGCAGACACACATACGACACAGAGGAGGGCGTAAAATGAGTATAATGTAAGCTTATCTCTATCAACAAAAACTAAGCTGAAGAATAAAATCTGACGACAATACTTTATAACAGAGTGATATATAAAGGCAATATAACTTTTTTATTTAAGCATTATGTTTTTTCTAATATGATGTCTTAAAGGAATTTTTACAATCTTAAAAAAATATTTATTCACATTTCTTAATTTATTTTTAATTCTTAATTTATTATTTTTAATTCCTGATTTATTATTTTTAATTCCTGATTTACTATTTTAATTCTTAATTTCCTATTTTTAATTCTTAATTTCCTATTATTTTTAATTCTTAATTTCTTATTATTTTTAATTCTTAATTTCTTATTATTTTTAATTCTTAATTTCTTATTATTTTTAATTCTTAATTTCTTATTATTTCTAATTCTAAATTTCTTATTATTTTTAATTCTAAATTTCTAATTATTTTTAATTCTAAATTTCTTATTATTTTTAATTCTAAATTTCTTATTATTTTTAATTCTAAATTTCTTATTATTTTTAATTCTAAATTTCTTATTATTTTTAATTCTTAATTTCTTATTATTTTTAATTCTTAATTTCTTATTATTTTTAATTCTTAATTTCTTATTATTTTTAATTCTTAATTTCTTATTATTTTTAATTCTTAATTTATTATTATTTTTAATTCTTAATTTATTATTTTTAATTCTTAATTAATCTTATTTCTTAATTTATATTATTTCTTAATTTATATTATTACTTTATTTATATTTCTTTATTTATTTTTATTTATTTTTTATTTATATTTATTTATTTATATTTATTTTTATTTATTTATTTACACACACTTTGGTCAAACCTTACAGTAGCAGAATTACGTAACATACACACATACAATCTTCCAAGGTCGATTACCAAAAACAAAAGAGTTCACTTTACAACACAGTTTTACGTGGACTTTTTGTTGTTGTTGTTGTTGTTGTAATTTTCGTCCTCCAAAATTAAGTCAAATCGGACGATGAATGGAATTGGTGAAATGATGCCCAGCGTCCATAGAGCTAAGAGCTACCCGACATTCGTCTTTCAGGATAAGGGAAAACCCCGTAAAAATCCTTATTCAGGTACCTCGCCCTGACCAATATTCGAACTCCGCACCTCTTGAACGTGAGGCAGACACGCTACCGAGGTGGGTATTACGCGGACGATTCTCAACTATCAATTCGACTCTGATTAGAACTCTCATTACGACTGTCTGATAAACCAGCCACGGCTTCTTTTATGCGATCATTCATGATTCCAGACGGTTGTATAGTGTTCTGTATCAATCAAGATATAAATAGAATTTTCCATTTATCAAACTTTATTTGTTTCGGAAAAGCTTTTATCTCCGTGCTGCACTAACAGTCCCTTATCTCTCCGCACCGCACTGTCTGTGCCGTTGTCGCCAGTCGCGATAGAATAAATTGTAGAAGTAGTTACAATAATATTTATATCTTTAACTTCATAGCATTTGGCTATGATCATAATTGTACAATACTTTCAACCACTTACTGTAAATATAAACAGTTTCCTTTTACGTTACAAATGCTTTATTTAGTATTATCAAACATGGGAAACAAAATGCTTGTCTCATTGCATAAGGCATTTAGCTTTGGTTAATTTTATCTACAATTCTTTGATATCGTTCTCTGTTCTTTTTATCATTTAATGCTTCCATCTTCAATCCCACTAACATTAACTTCGCTCTAAAATATTTAAGATGCATATGTCTTCCAGGTTATTTCACATAATCGACTGTTATAACGGAACTTTGGAACACGTTAAACACCCATAAACAAATAACTAAAGAATAGCTTTTTTTTATTGCGGTTTCATAAGCCAAAGAAATTCTTTGTAACAGCAAGCTACCGTGGAGAGTGTCGGTATGTTCACAAACAACTACAGCAGGTGACACGGTGTATCACCTACCTGCCAAATTCGATAGCGTGAGGCACGCAGCGCGTTGTTCCTGTAACTGCCTAATCGACACTCATTCTGGGATGTTTGTATGCCTATATTGGCGGTAATAATTATCGACATGTATCACATAGAAACTGAGCAACTACTTTTTTTGTAGTTTTACGTCCTCCAACTTAAGTCATATCGGACGGTGAATGAATTGCATCAAATGATGCTCAAATGAGTCCAGGGTCCATGGAGCTTAGTTACCCGACATTCCTCTTGAAGGATAAGGGAAAACCCAGGAAAAACCTTATCCAGGTAACTCACCCTGACAGAGATTCGAACTCGAGACCTCTTGAACGTGAGGCAGACATACTACCATCTACGCTACGGAGGCGGGCTCAGCAACTACATGTACGCCTTGGTAGCGTAGATAGTAGCGTACCTGTCTCACGTTCAAGAAGTCCCAAGCTCGAATTTCAAACAGGGTGAGTTACCTAGATAAGGCTTTTCCCAGGGTTTTCCCTTATCCTCCAAGAGGAATGTCGGGTAACTCTAAGCTCCACGGACCCTGGACTCATTTGAGCATCATTTCATCCATTCCATTCATCGTCCGATATGACTTAACGTTGGAGGACGTAAATTACGAGGCGTGTCCTTAAAATAATGTCTCGAGGGCTCTGGAGCCGTGACAAACGCCATTACGCGAGATCTGGCAACACTGGCGTGTAGCTAGGTTTCACCCCTTCAAATCCCCACAACAACGAACCCGCTGCAACCATTAGTCTTAGCTGGGCAGTCGTTTGCGTAGGAGCTTCCTATCACTTCCGCCACCAAGTGCGAGTTGCGTGTAGTGATCCTTTTTTTTATTTGAGTGCCAAGCGCACTACCCACACTGAAATTCATCGGCAGTTATGTGAAGTCAATGGGCCACAGTGTATGGACGTCCAAAACGTGCGAAACTGGGTCAGAGAGTTCAAAGACGGACGTACAGACGTCCATGACGAACAGCGTTCTGGTCGGCCTTCGGTTTCAGGCGAAATAATTGCAAAATTGGAGCAGGAAATGCTTAAAGATCGGCGTGTGATAGTTCGCGGGCTGTGCGAACTTATCCCTGAAGTCTCCCGTAGGGGAAGGGATCCGTCCCTTTTAGCTGCCAAAGTGCGGGCGCTACGGACCCCTAGCACTCGTGGTACCTCTGACGTTACTAGAGGAACCTCGGGCCGAACATAACGAGCCCCTCCCGCATGGGAGCTGTTCGGATTGGGTTGGTCTCGAGGGGGCAGATGGTTCCCGTCACCCACGGGCAATTGGGTACCTCTCGCCAGGCTAACATTGGCCGCCCGGAGGGGGTAGAGGGTTGCCTCATAAGTCCCGGGGACTAGCCTGCAGAGCTAGTAGCTGGTGAGCTAGACACTGGCGGCCCTACCAAGGTTATTTGATAGCTGGTTCATTAAGGACTGGCACGTAAGTGGCGTATCCACTTCCGTCCCGTCTGCCCTGTGCAGGCGGGGGGGGGCAGCTTATAAAATAGGTGCTGTCCTAATGGAAATAACAGATGAGGCCCGGGTTCAGGTCCTACGGGGCCGGGACTAATGGGAAGTAGACCTCGGTGAGTATATCCCTGAAGTCGGTAAGATACGATTGACATGAGTTTGCCGTGGGTCCCCAAATTGCTCGGCTGATCTCCTGACCCAGTTCGGATGGGACATCCTCACTCATCCCCCCTACAGTCCAGACTTAGCACCTAGTGATTATCATCTGTTTTCTGAGTTGAAGTCACACTTGGGTGGAACACATCTCCAGACCGACGATGATTTGAAAAGCGAGGTTGAGCGCTACCTGCGCAACTTGGCGGGAGAGTGCTATGACAAGGGTATACAAAAACTGCCAGAGCACGTGCAAAAGTGCATCGATCGCCATGGAGATTACGTTGAAAAATAGCTGTAAGTTCCGCCTTTCCATCAATTTAACATTCATTGACAATAAATATGTTTCTATACTATATAAAATTGGACACCATATTTTACGGACACGCCTCGTACAAAAAGAAAGAAATGAGCAACTACATCTATATATTCGTTCTGTGTCGTTTCCAAACACTCTGTATATATCAATACTGGGTACCCACATATACGAACCCCTGTATATCGGTATAGGCTTCCACGGCACCCTCTAAATTCTAGAGTAGAGATGAAAACAAAATATATATCCAATACATTTTATTCCAAAAGCAACAGTTTATCCTTCACACCAAATTTGTAGAGTTATCTTTGTTTAGTGGAACAGAAATCATGAGTTTATTGGCCACGCGAGATGCTTTATATCGACAAGCCCCTTACGTTATTATTTTATCGCGAAACAAACGGGTAATGCAGAAATGATCATTGGTCTGCATGCTATCGGCCATGTCGCGACATACAGAGGCCAAAAGTTCACATGGGGAGAGAGTTGCAATACAATTTAGCCATTAGCAGTGCTCTCAAACTAAATATTACTTCTGAAAATCCAATTTATAACTTCAAAACATTCTCCACACTTGATCATTTACACATCATTCCTAGAAAAATGTATTGATTTCCACTACTGAAGCTGCGATGGCTAAAGTAAACTGTTCCAAATCAAACAGCGATATGTACACACACATGACTTTCTCTATAGTTCTACCTCTAAGAGAGATAAATATTTGTAGAAATGTGTTTACTACGTACGAGGGCTGTTCAATAAAGAATGATCATAATGTTTACGGTCATAATTTTTCGCACTAAAATTCAATCTTATATTCTGTTGGCTTAATATGAAACAAACACGCCGTAGTAGTTTCACTGTTGGTACTCCTGGTTCTCGCCTGTGAGAACCAGGCAAGATCAGACATGTTCAGTATTGCCTACCGCTGCAATGGAGGTAACATGCAGTTAAAGTTGATGTTAGAGGAAGATCCGGAGTTACTCTCAAACGTAAGCACTGCTGATGAAACTTGGCTACATCATTTTTATCCTGAGAGCAAACAGCAAAGCTCAGTGTGGAAATCTCCTTCATCACCAACCCCCTAAAAAGCAAAAGTGGTTGCTTCTGCTGGGAAAGTCATGGCCATCTCATTCTTTGATATTCATGGAATGGTTTATTAGCATGTTGTACCTGCACACACATCAGTAACTGGACAATACTACAGGGATATCCTGAAAACATTGCAAGTCCATATCATCCGCAAAACACCACATTTCCATTAAGCGGGCTGGATGCTGCACCACGATAATGCGTGGCCGCATATTGCCAATGTTGTTGCTGAATATCTTGCAAAAATCAACGGGAAGTGCATCTCTCACCCTCTCTATAGTCCGGATTTGGCTCCCTATGACTTTTTCTATTCTCTAACTTGAAGAAACGCCTTCGTGGGAGGCATTATCCATCATCAGTAGCAGTGGTGAAGGCTGCGGAGGGGATTTTGAAGGATCTCTCAAAACGTGGTTTCCAGCATGTCTTTGAAGACTGGCAGAAACGCTGGGACAAGTGCATCGCATTCAGGAGAGACAATTTTGAGAAGGACCATCAAAATTATGAGGATGAGTAAAGGTACGTTTTCAACAAGAATTGTGATCATTTTTTATTGAAAAGCCCTCGTACTTCCTTATGTATAGGATGTTTAGTGGGCTTAAGGTAAGAAGGTACTTCACTTGGGGTTAAAATTCACTTTCTTTTATTTTTACATTTTATTATAGTGCCATCCCTCTAGATTACAAATATGTAGTTAAACAGTTCATTGGAGGAATATTTTATACCTAATTTGCTAATTATATTAGTGGATGTTAAGTTTTTGCCACGCCCCTTTTTGTAAGCTTTCAGAAAATCCATCATAACTTCTGTAATGCTGAACAGATATTTCCGAACTAAGCCTTGTTTTGTAAGGGATCTTTCAAGCTTTCTGCTGGTACTACTATAACTCCAATGTTACTAGTTTTTCTTTTGTTTTTGGCTGTGTATGTGAACAGTTATTTGTTCTGAATAATATTTTGTACTAGTTATTTCTGAATATATGATATGGGTGGGCCAAAAGCATTTGGAAAGAGAAAGTTTATAGGCAATTGTTTTACTAAACATAGAAAATTAAATGTGGAAAGTATAAATACAATAGACAATGAAAGCACATGTAATATTGAGGTTAGTAGGCCCAGTTCACACAATACATGTGCTAATCATGATAGTAGTCATATACAGAAATTGATGAGCTGCGAGTCCTGAAAGCAGATAAAATGGTTGGAGAACTGACCAAGAAGGCAAGACAAATGAACAGCAACTTGAAAAGAACAAGTGAGAATACAGAGGGCCAAGGCTATGCAGCAGGAATGTTCTGACTTACGTGAGAAGTCAGTAATCAATATATCAACTTTAAAGCTATTTTTCTCAGTTTCACATTTTTTTAAGTTCCGGTAGATGTTTTTAAAAAACTAATCAACCAAAACATATGATTTTTTGTGTGTATTAAGCAGAGATGGGCAGTATCTTCTCACCTTAAATTGGTATTCGCTTTGTAAGGCTTTAAAATTGTCATTCCTTTGTATATCCGGGACATAAAAATGCTAATTACTTCATATATGAAAAGCGTCTAAGCGTTTTAAAATTAAAACAAATAACAAACAATATCGCGAAAATATTGACTCCACCAAACTTATTTGGCATAAATTGTATGTATTAAGGGTATGTATGACTGAAATTTCATGAAAATCGTGAAAATAACGACTTTTTTATTTTAATTCTATAAAATAATTTAGACATTCCCGAATGTGAAAAATGCATAATTTGCCTCCGGACGCCATTTTTAAATGCTTATTTAAATGTCGGTGGCCTTTAAACTCTGTCAGAATCTCGCCCTCTTTTGCCTGCATCCACATTCTTTGTCTGTTTTCCGTTCTTAAATTTTCAATTCAAGAAAAGAAAAATAAGGCTTTCAGACAAAATAGTTCCTAAAATGTTGCCAATATATCAGATGCTGGCTTCTACAACATTACTAGAGAGGTGCAAAACAGGAAAAACACAGAATGCCAATGAATCTTTGCATCATGTCATATGGAATAAGTGCCCAAAGGAAGTTTTCATATCAAAACCAAAATTGGATCTTGCCGTTATTTAAAACATCAGTGAGTTTAACATGAGTAGTCTTAAGTCATTGGAGCTGCAGCGAAATATCAGAGGTGAAAGTGTAGTAGACTCAGCAAGGAAAACTTCAGTGCAGCGAGATCAGACTCGTATCCTGCAAAGCAAGAAGCGAAGTTGTGCAGAAGAAAAGCAACATCTAAAGAAGAAAAAGGTGGAAAAAGCAGCAACAGAGGAGAGGAAAAAGAAATCTGAGGGCCCAACCTATCAGCCTGATGGATTTTAATGTGAGTTATGCAATCAAATCTTTAATCGCTGTTTTCTCAATGTTCATATTTTCAGCATTTTTCTTCCTGTAAAATGCTCCTTGCGATGCAGTTTTTGTACTACATTCATGAAATTTCCTACACAGGTTCAGAATATCATGAGGAATGGAAATTACCCTAGGTTTTATTGTGAAATGTATATAAGCATATATTTTTAATTTTCAAACACAAAACTTACAGTTTTTTAGACAAAAAAAAAAGAATATTTGTAAATTAAAAAAATGTTGTGACCTAAACTAAAGTAGACACAGAAAAACCCAGAGCAATTTCAAAAAGTATGTGTATTATGAACATAGGGTTAAAATATTAGACAAAAATTCAAAATATTTTGTCGCAAGGGACTTTTTTAGTGACGTAACAAAAAACATACAAAATTTATCATAATTTCTAAACTGCTGGAGAAAAATGGTTTAAATTTAGGTTGTAACATGTTTACAATATACTACACCTATGGTGTAAATTTGAAGAAGCTAGCATTATTGTTTCAGAATTTGAAAATTTCAGTCATACATACCCTTAAATTGGTATTCGCTTTGTAAGGCTTTAAAATTGTTATTCCTTTGTATATCCGGGACATAAAAATCTAATTACTTCATATATGAACAGAGTCTAAGCGTTTTAAAATTAAAACCAATAACAAACAATATCGCGAAAATATTGACGCCACCAAAATTATTTGGCATAAATTGTATGTATTAACGAGATCCTCATACGCTTTGCTTATCTGTTAGTTTACCAAAAGCTGTCCTAAACGAAGACGACTTTGAAGCGGAAATCGCGAATTCCAAAGCGAGCAAACAAGGTTAATAGCTATAATTAAGCCTCGTAGATAACATAAATAATATTACAGCATAGATAAGGAATGAAATAATGTAGTAGGTGCGTTCAAGTTATAACAGCTCCTATTTTAGTCAATTCATAGAAACTAATCATTTCTTCACACTAGCCGTATATAGGCTAAGGTTTTTTATAGAGTCAACATCAAAAATTCAATGCCATTGCCGGGATTTGAGCCACAGTTCTCCTGGTTTCCGTCCAGTCGCTCAGTCGTCCAGTTCGTCAAAGGCAGCGGCCGACGTGCACATGAGTTAACTAAATAGACTAACTCTTCTTGGGATCCTATCTCTCGGCATTCTCTCAATATGCTCACTCCATTCATTTCTATAATTTATTATTTTTTCTTCTAAACAACTTATTTCTAAATCTTCTCTTATTTTTTCATTTGGAATTTTATTTAATAGAGTACATCACTTTACTGTTCTTAAAAATCTCATTTCGGCAGCCTGTATCTTGTTTTTGTCTGCTTTTGTTAATGTCCATGTTTCAGAACCAAAAAGAAAAGTAGCCACAGCCATTACTTTATAAAATTGCATCCATATTTCTTTTTCTGGTTTTAGTTTTTAGGCTTCTATTTATTATGCCGCATATTTGTTGAAACATTCGTAATTTATATTTATAACTGACATATGTTCCCAAATGTTTAAAACCCGTAACTTGCTCTAAGATAATATCATCAATTACTATTTTGGTTCTAACAGTGTCTTTACCTCGAAACGCCATTGTTTTTGTTTTATTTGTGGACATTTTGAAATTATAATTCTTACAAAACTTCTGTAAAATATATACTGCTCTTTGCAGCTCGTCTTCAGTTTTACTTATAATTATTTGGTCAACCACAAATAGCATCGTCTTAAGAATAAAATTTGGTGCAAGTTGAATGCCTCCGTTAATCTTAAACATCCACTCTCTAATCAGATCATCTATATAAATTACGAATAAGATAGGAGACAAACTGCAACCCTGTCTTACACCTTGATTTGTATGTATCCATTTACTATACATTGCATTTCCAATATGTATGCTGATTGTTGTATCCTTATATATATTTTAGAACTTTAATGGGATCATTTGGGTAGCCTCTTCGAGTCCACAGATCTCCTGGTTTACGTCCAGTCGCTCTAACACATTGAGCTACCATGGCCAACCTGCCGTCATGACATTAAATTCTCCATTTGACTCGTATATTTCCCCAGTAAACCACTAGGGACTCTCGCATCCGAGATACACCGTTTGTGGCGACTTACTATCGTAAGTACTTGAATCCCAGGCTTCATCATGTAACTCTTATTATTTTAGTTAATTGATGGAAATGAATCATTTCTTCATATTAGCCGTATATAGGCTAACGTTTTTGATAGTCAACGGGAAGAATTCAATGCCAAGAAAACCAGGAGATCCGTGTTTCACACCCCGGCAGTGGCGAGAGCTCCTAGTGGTCTACCGGGGAAATATACGAGTCAAATGGAGAATTTAATGTCAGGCCGGCACAATGATCAAGATAGCTCGATGGGTTAGAGCGACTGGACGGAAACCAGGAGATATGTGGTTCAAATCTCAGCCATGGCATTCAATTTTTCATGTTGACTCTATCACCTATTTTTTAAAGGTTGGGACCAGATAGTAACTTCTGTTTTTTTTTTTAAATACACTTTGACTCTTTGTCAATGCGTGACAGATGACAGCACTGTACAGTGCATAGACGGCGCTCTCACTAGTCAACTATGACGCCATTCTTGCTCAATCGCACGGCGAGAAATATCGAATAAAAATGAAAACCGTGTACATTTTTAAAAGATTAACTTCATCGAAATACAACAACAACAAAAATATTGTTTGTTATTCTGGACTTAGTCTATATTCTAGGCCTATAAATATTTGTTTATAGATGTTTCGTATATTTTAAACCAATCATGGGACATGTTTTATGATATAAAATTAATTTTTTAGTGTTTTAAGCCACTTATTCCGTAATACCCGACTGTTTCATGTTAACCTCCATTTGTAGCACTTCTCTAAATATAGTGTATTTATAACAACAAAATGAATAGCAAGTTTCTTTGCAAGTCAAAATTCATCACAGTTAGTTATAAATAATATGTACTCATAATTTCCTGTCTTATTTAAAAGCCACTTATCTATGTTTAGAAAAATATATAGCATTCCATAATATCCTACTCTCATTTGGTGTCCTCAATGAATAAACAAAAGCATTTTTAGAAAAAGTTACGTGAGTTTGTGCACCTGAACAGCATTAACCCATAAAGAAAAGTTCAATATAAATAACGAAACATATCAACTTGATGTCATCTGCCAAAGAAACAAAACACCACTATTTTCTAATAAATGACCCTTTATAAGGAACGTTCTTCGGTTTTGATTAAAATACATGTTAAGAATATGTCCATGACAAATGAAATGTACGAGGGTGGTCTGAAGAGTATCCGACCTCAACATGAAGATGGCAGCACTCGTAAATAAAATCTAGTGAATTTCGTTATCCATCTGTTGACAGTTACTCACCAAAGTTTCAGCCATTTTGGACGCTCAGTTGTTATATAACAGTAGTTTGGGCGAGTTGATGTGAGTGTTTTTATGAAAATGGACAAAATCGAGTATCGAGCTGTCATTAAATATTTGTTTTTGAAAGGCAATACGCCTACGCAAATCAAAGATGAGTTGGATTCTTTGGGGACTTTGCACCATCATTTACCACAGTGAAATTTTTGACAGCTGAATTTAAACTTAGCTGCAAATGCTTGGGAGACGATGAACGTTAGGGAGGTCCAAAAACTACAACTACCGACGAAAACACCGCCAAAGTTTAACGACCGCCGAATTAAAGTGAGAGAGATAGCAGAGACTATGAACATGTCAAAAGAACGAGTTTGTCACATATTAAATCAACATTTACACATGAGAAAGCTGTCCGCGCGTTGGGTGTCGCGTTTGCTCCCGTTAGACCAAAAATGTGTTTAAATGAACATTTCCAACGTTCTTTTGGCACAGTTTAGGCGCAATAAATCAAAATTTCGGCGCCGATTAATTACTGTAGATGAAATTTGTATACACCATTATACGCCCGAAACAAAAATACAGTCCAAACAGTGGACTGCAAAGGTGAAAGCGGCTCAAAAAAAGCAAAAACTACTTTCTCGGCTGGGAAAGTGATAACGACTGTTTTTTGGGATAGTAATGTAGTTATTCTAATCGATTATAGTCTTCAAAAAGGAAAAAGCCTTACACGAGCATACTACGCATCATTACTTGACAAGCTGAAGGCATAACTTGAGGAAGAACGGCCACATTTGCAGAAAAAGAAATTCCTGTTTCACCATCACAACGCACCGTCTCACAACTCAGCGGTTGCAATGGCGAAAATCCACGAATTACGCTTTGAACCGCTTGACCATCTGCCTTACTCACCAGATCTAGCCCGAACTGACTTCTTTTTGTTGCCTCATCTGAAAATTGCGCTCGGAGGACAGAGATTTTCGTCAAACAATTATTTTGTAGAGAAAAACGCCGAGTACTATTTGGACGGGTTACAGAGATGGGAGCATTGCTGGGAGAAGTGTGCGGAGTTACAATGAGACTATGTGGAAAAACGGCGAGTACTATATGGACGGGTTACAGAGATGGGAGCATCGCTGGGAGAAGTGTGTAGTTACAGGGAGACTATGTTGAAAAACGCCGAGTACTATTTGTACGGGTTACAGAGATGGGAGCATCGCTGGGTGTAGAGTTACAGGGTGACTATGTTGAAAAGCGACGAGTACTATTTGGACAGGTTACAGAGACGGGAGTATCGCTGGGAGAAGTGTGTAGAGTTACAGGGTGACTATGTTGAAAAGCGACGAGTACTATTTGGACGTGTTACAGAGATGGGAACATCGCTGGAAGAAGTGTGTAGAGTTACAAGGAGACTATGTTGAAAAACGCCGAGTACTATTTGGACAGGTTACAGAGACGGGAGCATCGCTGGGAGAAGTGTGTAGAGTTACAAGGAGACTGTGTTGAAAAACGTCGAGTACTATTTGGACGTGTTACAGAGACGGGAGCATCGCTGGGAGAAGTGTGTAGAGTTACAAGGAGACTGTGTTGAAAAACGTCGAGTACTATTTGGACGGGTCACAGAGACGGGAGCATCGCTGGGAGAAGTGTGTAGAGTTACAAGGAAATTATGTTGAAAAACGCCGAGTACTATTTGGACGGGTTACAAAGATGGGAGCATCGCTGGGAGAAGTGTGTAGAGTTAGAAGGAGACTATGTTGAAAAGCGCCGAGTTCTATTTGGACGGGTTACAGAGATGAGAGCATCGCTGGGAGAAGTGTGTAGAGTTACAAGGAGACTATGTTGAAAAACGCCGAGTACTATTTGGATGGGTTATAGAGATGAGAGCATCACTGGGAGAAGTGTGTAGAGTTACAAGGAGACTATGTTGAAAAACGCCCAGTACTATTTGGATGGGTTACAGAGATGGGAGCATCGCTGGGAGAAGTGTGTAGAGTTACAAGGAGACTATGTTGAAAAACGCCGAGTACTATTTGGACGGGTTACAGAGATGGGAGCATCGCTGGGAGAAGTGTGTAGAGCTACAAGGAGACTATGTTGAAAAACGCCGAGTACTATTTGGACGGGCTACAGAGATGGGAGCATCGCTGGGAGAAGTGTGTAGAGTTACAAGGAGACTATGTTGAAAAACGCCGAATACTATTTGTACGGGTTACAGAGATGGGAACATCGTTGGGAGAAGTGTGTAGAGTTACAAGGAGACTATGTTGAAAAATGTCGAGTACTATTTGGACGGGTTACAGAGATGGGAGCAACGCTGGGAGAAGTGTGTAGAGTTACAAGGAGACTATGTTGAAAAACGCCGAGTACTATTTGGACGGGCTACAGAGATGGGAGCATCGCTGGGAGAAATGTGTAGAGTTACAAGGAGACTATGTTGAAAAACGCCGAGTACTATTTGGACGGGCTACAGAGATGGGAGCATCGCTGGGAGAAATGTGTAGAGTTACAAGGAGACTATGTTGAAAAACGCCGAGTACTATTTGGACGGGTTACAGAGATGGGAGCATCGCTGGGAGAAGTGTGTAGAGCTACAAGGAGACTATGTTGAAAAACGCCGAATACTATTTGGACGGGCTACAGAGATGGGAACATCGTTGGGAGAAGTGTGTAGAGTTACAAGGAGACTATGTTGAAAAATGTCGAGTACTATTTGGACGGGTTACAGAGATGGGAGCAACGCTGGGAGAAGTGTGTAGAGTTACAAGGAGACTATGTTGAAAAACGTCGAATACTATTTGGACGGGCTACAGAGATGGGAACATCGTTGGGAGAAGTGTGTAGAGTTACAAGGAGACTATGTTGAAAAATGTCGAGTACTATTTGGACGGGTTACAGAGATGGGAGCAACGCTGGGAGAAGTGTGTAGAGTTACAAGGAGACTATGTTGAAAAACGCCGAGTACTATTTGGACGGATTACAGAGATGGGAGCATCGCTGGGAGAAGTGTGTAGAGTGACAAGGAGACTATAAGACAAAAATAAGAATTATACCTGAAAAATAAGAAAAAAATCTGAAAAAAATGTCTGGTATCTTTATTAGGTTTGAAACTTTTCAAACCACTCTCGCATGTTTTGAATTTCCTGTAATGTTCTCAGAAGTTCTGTACATTCTGAATGACCTTTGCATAATTGGTAAATTGTAAGAGATGGACAATACCTTACTACACAAAGAATGTAGATTTTGTGAAGCACAGGATTTATGTGAAATCATGTCCTGGCCATGCAAAGAGGATGGAATGTCAAGCCATCACATAGCGATCAGCTGACAAAATATTTGACTTCGGTTAAATATGCGTACTCCCATTGTACCTATGAAGTGAATCCCTTCTACAAATGTTTACGTGGATTAACGTGATGTAGAGAAATTACGTGAGTACACACATGCCCTCTCTTGCACAATTTGTAAGAGTGTCCCCAACAAATTAATTAAATGTGATGTATGTACACAAAGTTACTGGCAAGTTCGTCGCTCGACGGAGCGAACGAACCAACCAACCCTTGCTTTACCGCACCCTAACATGCGAAACGATATCTGTCACGTCATTCATTACTTTTATATCTTTATTGCGTCTGCTGCGTGTCAAGAAGGAGGCCTGCAGTTCGAGACCCTTCGCACAACACTTATCGTGTACACAAGTCGAACGTCATAGTCAAGTTTTCATTCTGTGAAAGGTTTACCTAATATAGCTTTATTTTATTTAGAACTTTGACACGCCAACGTAATTTCCAAGTAATTGTAATGTTTTCGGTTGCAATAACAATTGTTATTTTTTTACGATATTTAGATAAGTGACCAATGACCGACCGTGAACTGAGTTCGAGTCGCCCGGATGTGGGGATCATGTCGCAAGTTGCGTCATCAAGAAGATTTTAGGGGAAACAAAAGTAAACTAAGTAAATACACTTATCTTGTCAAGGACAATGAAATATTTATACCTGGAAGATGACAATATTATTAAAGAATTATACAAATATAACTATTTGTAACAAAAAACATCACTTACGAGGTACGTCCAGGAAAGTAAGTTCTGTTTGGTAATAAAATTAAATTGTGTACAGATGCAGAAAAATTATTTATTGCACAAAATTCTACAACTCTTAAACTACGTTTCCACATAACTACAGAAATTTTGCAGGCATTTGTCATAGCGAGGCACAAGTCTTTGTATACCTTCTTCATAGAAGTTTGCCGCCTGTGTCTTCAACCAGTTGGAAATATTTTCTTTCAGCTCTTCGACATTGTTGAAGTGTTGACCGCCAAGGAAAGATTTGAGATGCAAAAACAGATGAAAGTCGCTATGAGCCTGCGGGTGGTCAAACACGTTCCAGCCAAATCCCCGTAGGACGTATCTCGTTGCATTTGCAGTGTGTGGTCGTGCGTTGTCGTGAAGAAACACCACACTTGACGGCATTCCTCGGCGCTTATTCTGTATTGCGCGGCGCAATCCTAGCATCCAGAACACTAATCACAGATCTGATTTCACAAGCGGCGGGATTTTCAATCAACACCGACATTGTAAACAAGCACAACAAAGCATACGTGGCTGACAGCGATCTCACAATGACGCTCGTTTCTTCTCCTTGATACAAAGCGTCCACCGCGCATGTGCGGAACTGCGATTGCAGCGCTGCAGCGGAGATAAATTGAAACAGAACTTACTTTCTCGACGCCTCTTGTATCTTAAGAAACATGATGTAGATTTTTCTTATTCAATTAGTTGAAGTTAAAATCGATTTCACGAATCTCTTCGCGTCTTCAGTCAAAGAAAACCACAAGAGAAAACAAATTCGTCGTTAAGGAAGTTACTATGTTATTCTGTTATTTCAGTATTTCCAAAATCTGAAAATGAAACAAACTTACGAGCAGAATCAACTGCTGGTATTTCAAAATTCATTACGCGATGTTTATTTTTTAAAATAAATACAAGGGCTGTTTGACAACGTACCTTTACTCATCCTCATAATTTTGATGGTCCTTCTCAAAATAGTCTCCCCTGAATGCGATGCACTTGCCCCAGCGTTTCTGCCAGTCTTCAAAGACATGCTGGAAACAATTTTTGAGAGATCCTTTAAAATCGGCTCCGCAGCCTTCACCACTGCTTCTGATTATGGATAATGCCTCCCACGAAGGCATTTATTCAAGTTAAGGAATAGAAAAAAGTCACATGGGGCTAATTCCGGACTATAGGGAGGGTGAGGGATGCACTTTACGTTGATTTTTGCAAGATATTCAGTAACAACATTGGCAATATGCGGCCACGCATTATCGTGGTGCAGCATCCAGCGTGTTTCACGGAAATGTGGTCTTTTGTGCCTGATATGGACTTGCAATGTTTTCAGAATATCCCTGTAGTATTGTCCAGTTACTGATGTGTGTGCAGGTACGACATGCTGATAAACCATTCCATGAATATCAAAGAATGAGATGACCATAACTTTCCCAGCAGAAGCAACCGCTTTTGCTCTTTTGGGGGTTGGTGATGAAGGAGATTTCCACACTGAGCTTTGCTGTTTGCTCTCACGATCAAAATGATGTAGCCAAGTTTTATCAGCAGTGATTACGTGAGTTACCTGGATAAGGTTTTTTCCGGGGTTTTTCCCTTATCCTGAAAGACGAACGTCGGGGAACTCTATGCTCCATGAACCCTGGACTCATTTGAGCATAACTTTACTCATTCCATTCATCGTCCGATATGACAACGTTGGAGGACGTAAATTACAAAAAAAAAAAGGAAAGATTAAATCACGCAGCACTAGTAGTGTTTTGTCTTTGTTTATATTTGTGTTACATCCAGTAATACATTTGGGGTTTTAACATGTATTAAAATATCCTGATAATCTGAGAGATGACTATCCCGAAACGTCGAATTTTAGTCGTCTTTTCACCTTGCTTGATTCCGGAGAAAATCTCGATCAAATCTGATCGATTTCTCGGTGTAGGAAATTTGTTATTGAATTCCATATCTACTTGGAATGGCACAAAAAATTGAGTCATTAGTTTAATGTAACAGTTACGGAAATACCAGAGAAGAAGTAACTAATTACCTATTATCGGTTACCAAAATCAAGGAAACGTTTAGCGATTGTAGGTGACATCAGTGATAGGTCTCTAAATGTTATTCAGTGACATTAAGAATTTCATTTGCTCACGCAAGAGTTAATTTTAAACGTGATTTGGATGAATGAGGCAGTTGCCGAGGTCAAAGACCGCGATATTTAGTAGGAACCTACCGATAATCGATTCTACACGATACGTCTTGAATGAATTACCAGTTTGTTTGCAGTTTTCTTGTAGCCGGACATTTAGAGCATGAATTATTTATGGGGAGAGATCCGTAGTACTGGGTCGCGGCTTTGTGAACTTGAATAGGTTTTCCTGTTTCCACGCACAACCGCTTCGCACTACTAGAAGACAACACAGCCATGGACGAGACAAGCAACTCCGAGACACCTAAGGAAAAAGTTCCACCAATTTGCTTGCGCAACATTGGTAACTATCAACTTCTATTACAAGATCTAAAAAATAATGTTACCTCTTAATTTCACACAGAGCTTCGCGGGTCTATCCTTAAGGTTCATCCCTCTACTTCTGACGATTTCCGTAAACTTACTACATACTTCAGCTCCATACAACAGGAATACTACACTTACAGAAATCCGACAGATAAGCTTTTCTCGGTAATTATCCGAGACATCCCTCCTTCGCTCACTGATAAGGAAATCTATGACGAACTGTGCTTACAGAACTACCCAGTGCGGAAGGTCACTCGACTTATGAATCGGTCGAAACAACCCATTCCTCTCTGTGCGGTGGAATTGTTAAACAGCGATGATGGTAAAGCCATACTCAACCTAACTCGCCTGTTCTACAGTGTTGTTAAGGTGGAACATCGCCGTCGTAACACTGACATACCTCAATGCACCCGCTGTCAGAATTACGGTCACACAAAGAACTATTGTCAGCTGACCCCGAGGTGTGTTCGCTGTCTAGAAAATCATCACTTCTCACAGTGCACTAAACCGAGAGACACTCCAGCTCAGTGCGTTCATTGTCATGAAAACCATCCAGCTAACTACCGAGGTTGTCGGCATTATTTAGAACTGAAATTCAGAACACAAAATAGCAACACAAGGCAACAGCCTGGGAATTCTCATCGCTCCCGTCCCCTACAACAATCAGACAATCCTGCACAGCAACCATTACAACCCCCAGCTGCATCACCAGTACCTTCAACTTCTTCACCAGCAACTTATGCCAGTGTAACTTCTGCTTCCTCGACGAGGCGTACTACTGCACAACAAGATCCCTCTGACTCTTCATCTCTCTCGGCTCTGCTAATTAGCCTGTTCACTCAACTTCTAAATTCTTTATCCACGTTCCTCACTCCTCTCTTACCGCAATTTACACAATGTTTCCAAAACGCTCTTCTAACTACTTTCCGCAATGGTGGCGTGTAATAGGCCATCTCTTTCATCACTCACTCTCCTGAACTGGAACGCTAATGGCATACGCACTAAACGTGCCTCCTTCGCTGCCTTTCTCAGCTTGCACAGTATAGATGCTGCCTGTATCACCGAGACTCATCTTCTCCCGAATGAACGTTTCTCCGTTCCAGGCTACAGGATTTATAGATTTGATCGGAATGCACCTACCGCCTCTGGGGGAGTAGCTGTGCTAGTTAAACGTTCTCTGACTCATCATGAAATATTCCTACCTGTGATTCCCGGTTTTGAGGTAGTGGGCGTTAAACTCTCGCTTCGCGATAGCAACGATCTCGTTCTAATGAGTGCTTACAAGCCCCCAAATAGTAAGCTTAATACTCACTATTTCTCTTTCCTTTTCCCAGCAGAAAGCTGCACTCTCTTGCTAGGGGATTTGAACTCGAAGCACACTTCTTGGGGCTGTAGAGTCACAAACCCGAATGGACGGCGTCTGTTTGACACTATTAATGCCACTGGTCTTCACATACTGGCTCCCACAGAACCAAATTACTATTCTGGCAACCCACAGGTAGCTCCTGACATTTTGGACATTGGGGTACATCGCAATATACGATTACCTGCATCGATTTCTGCACTGCCAGCGCTCGATTCCGATCACTGTCCAGTGTTGGTCACATTTAACCTCACTCCTGATATTTTGCCACAAATCCCGCGACTCATCGATGGTTTTGTCAACTGGGACATCTTTCGCACACACCTGGATGCTGCACTCCACACCTCTTATCAACTGGGTAATGCGGATGCCATTGACACTGTCGTTCACCATTTTACCTCTGCGCTCTCTTCCAGTGTACGATCCTCTACTGTCTGCAGTCCTCAACCTCGCCATTTCCCCTCCTTGCCTATCCATATTACTCAACTCATCCAAGAGAAACATCGCATCCGTCGATTGTGGCAACGTCAGCGTCTACCCTGGCTGCGCCAAAGATTAAATAGTCTCATTCGACAAGTACGGACCGCACTAGAGCAACACCGATTTCAGGAGTACCAGCGACAATTAGCCACTATCCGTCCCGGAGATCATACCTTATGGAACATCACTAAGAGGATTCTCCGAGAGCCGACAGTGATTCCACCTCTTCAGGTTGATGGGACCCTTTTGAGTGACTCTGCTGCCAAGTGTGACGCTCTAGCTACTCACTACGAGCGTACATTCACGCCTAACACCTGTCTTGACTCTAATATTCCCTCTTCCGTGGACAGGGAACTCCTTGAGTACCAACTTCGTCCTACAGCGCACAACAGAATTTCGTTCACTACTCCACGTGAATTGTCCCGCTTTATTCATCGTCTTCCCGTTAAAAAGTCTCCCGGTCATGACCTTATCCCTAACGTTGTGCTGAAGAATTTGACAAATAAAGCCCTAGCTTATTTATCATCAATCTTCAATGCTGCTCTGCGCATTGGTCATTTTCCATCTACATGGAAACATGCGGAAATTATAGTCTTCCACAAGCCCAACAAGCCAAAAAATCTTCCCTCAAGTTACAGACCAATCAGCTTATTACCTACACTTTCTAAGCTTTTTGAAAAGATTATTCATCAACGTATTTCTCATTTTTTGATCCATAATCAGATAATTCCGTCTTTTCAGTTTGGCTTTCGCCCGAAGCATGCTACCACTCACCAATTGCTCAGAATCACGCAGTCTATTATTCAAGGTTTCGAAAACAGGCAAACCACCGTAGCAGCATTCTTAGATATCGCCCAGGCATTCGACAAGGTGTGGCACAGTGGACTACTACTTAAAGCATATCGCATTGGTCTCCCTTATTATCTGATACAAATCATAGCAAGTTTTCTCACCAATAGAACCTTTGTGGTGCGCATTGCTGGTTTCACATCCACCCGACGGCCTTATGATCTTCCTGATATAGCTCCAGTTTGTACGGCGTTATACGCAGATGATACTGCTCTCTATTATTCTCACGCCAATATTCTTCATGCCATTCAGAAACTGCAAATTGCCCTAGATCAATTAGCTCATTGGTTCTCTCACTGGCGCATTTCCCTCAATACTAACAAGACAGAGGTTAAGATCTTCTCTTTACGACCTTATAGGGATCCTCCTTCACTACGGCTGCTGGGGGAACCGCTCTCATGGTTACCAAGCAATGTGCCAGTGAAATACCTTGGGGTGTTACTGGACACCCGACTTACTTGGAACGCCCACATCTGTCGGTCTGTTACGCTTGCGTTTGCCCGGCTATCAAAACTGTACCCTCTACTCAACAGGCGCACTTCACTTGGTTATGAATCCTCCCTGCTTCTTTACACATCTCTAGTCCGTCCTATTTTTACCTATGCAGCTCCAGTCTGGGGTGGCACCTGTAAGACTAATCTCCGCCGACTGCAGGTACTACAAAACAGGGTGCTTGGTACAGTTACAAACGCTCCATGGTTCATCCGAAACCAGCAGCTTCATCATGAGTTTGGTCTTTTACCCGTTCACCAATACATCCGACGCCTGGCACGTCCATTCTTTTACCATCTCCAGGAGGTCCCTGGAGCTGTTACGTACCGTCTCGGCTGTCGCACTCGCCAGCCAACTCGCCTGAAGCGCAGACTGCCCCAAGATCTTCTCCTGAGTGAGGTCTCCAGCACAGACTCAGACACGTGATTACTACCATAAGACTTTAAGTTCTCAATTTGTGTTACAGTTATCCTTCATATTTAGTTAGAGGAGTCGTTCATGGCTACCTCCATTGTTATGTGTCCTGTTCCTATGTATCTTATAACAAACATCTGTAAAGCATAATTGCTGATCGATGGATAAAATAAAAAAAAAAAAAGAATAGGTTTTCGCCCGCCAGCCGTTTCCAACAAAACTGACTCAAGTTCGCTTCCCGGGAAGTTGCGACACTCTCACAACCATTATTAGCTTTCTTAACCTTATCACTACATTCGTGGAAACAACTGCAGCCCGTTTCGTAATACTTCTTTTGTTTTTAACTTCCTCTAGTACGCATTTAAAATATTCTAGTTTCTTTAACGAATTTTCTTCCCGAAAATATAATAGTAATAATAATAGTAGTAGTAATAATAATAATAATAATAATAATAATAATAATAATAATAATAATAATAATAATAATAATAATAATAATATTAATAATAATAATAATAATAATAATAATAATAATAATAATAATAATAATAATAATAATAATAATAATGATGATGATGATGATGATAGTGATAATAATAAATAATAAATAATAATAAATAATAATAAATAATAATAAATAATAATAAATAATAATACATAATAAATAATAATACATAATAAACGTTAATAAATGATGATAATGATAATCCTTATAAATTCAACATAAATATTCCAAACTTTAGAAATTAAAGAATAGAGATGAATTTAATAAATAATATAAACACATTATTAAAACTGCTTTAATTAATGGTTTTAATCAAAACTTTATAAATAAAAAAAATTAAAAACTGTAAATATCAAAAAACTGTTAATGATACTTCTACCCCTAGAAAAATAAAAGACGATTATAATTTTAAAAAATTTACTGACCATCCTTGGGTTAAGAAACGTTTTCAAAAAATGTTTAAAGTGTTTGGTATAACTTTAGTTCCTCAAAATATATGTAGTATTATTATTTATTGCATTTCTATATAAAAGATAAAATTCCTAATAATAAAAAATCTGGTATTTATCAGTTTAATTGTTACGATTGTGATAAAGTTTATATTGCAAAAACAAAACGTAATTTAGAAACCATAACGAAAGAATATTTTCGTAACATTAAGTATAAACAAAGTGATAAATCGGCCGTAGCAGATCATTTTTGGTCATTTAATCATGAAATAAATCCAGAAGTTTAATTATTAAAACAATTAAATGATAGATTTTATGGTTTGGGAAAAGATATTTATTTTAAAATACAAACATTGCGTAATGAATTTTGAAATACCGGCAGTCGATTTCGTTTTTAAATTTGTTTTATTTTCATATTTTGGTAGTACTAACAAGAACATATCAACATCTAGTGTTAAGGAACGATGACGACAGCTGAAGATGTGTATAAGTATACATGAATTCGCGATCCCGGAGAATTTATAATTATATACATGTCTTATAAGTTAAGTTTTAAGTTAAAATTTGTTATATTTCTATATATTTGTTTTCTTCACTGTTAATAGTTTTATATTTTACGTATTTATCTGAAAAAGTGTCTTGTATCTTTTATTAGGTCGGAATCTTTTCAGACAACCCTCGTATTTCCGGCGAAATGTGTGTATCAGATGGAGTACAGTTGGATACTTGCAGTGAGTAAACAAAAGAGAGAGCAATCGTTTTGTTTCTGATGTGGACAAACAGATATAATGTTATTAATAACAACTAAACACTAGTAACACAACTTCACTTATCTTATATAAATCCTGGGGACCGGTTTCAAAGCAAACATCGGCTTTATCCTCAGCCACTCAGCTTGACATCCACCCACTAACTGTAAGTAAGTAACTGTAAGTAAGTAAGAGTTAGTGGGTGGATGTCAAGCTGAGTGGCTGAGGATAAAGCAGATGTTTGCTTTGAAACCGGTCCCCAGGATTTATATAAGATAAGTGAAGTTGTGTTACTAGTGTTTAGTTGTTATTAATAACCTAGTTTACTTCACTGTCAGCAGCTTCAGTTTTTTACATAGATATAATGTTGATGAAGGCAGGAGGAACATGTGTTTACTTTCTGGTGTGTCGCACGTGTGCATCATTTCCACGTTTCTGTTTGCTTCCTCATTATTGACTGTTAATAAAGTCGACACGTGCACCAAATGAACTGCTTTCTGCTTTTGTTACTGCAATACATTGATTTTCTCTCCGTAACCTATCCGCTATATTCATTTAAACGTGACACATATCTGATGCGCTATATTCGTTTAATGTTTTCAAAAACATAACTTCTCTTGTTACAGCTTACTCGTCTATATGCTTCATGTTTATTGATAAAAACGTTTCAAGAAATTATTTTATTACCTACTTCTTTATTATTTATTATTTTACGACGCGCAAAAAGGGTTCGCGCGGCTTGTTCACACAAAGGAACTGATAGGCAGACACTGCTTCACGGAGATAAAGAGCTTGCATAAGCAGATAACCATAGCGCCGGAGATGAAGGACTTGCTGGCACAGATTGAGTTACGCTTCTCGAAGGTGATAGAACAGTCTATTTCTTTTAGTTAATTGATGTAAATTAATCATTTCTCCACAATAGCCGTTTATAGACTAAGGTTTTTGAAGGATAGAGTCAACATGAAAAATTCAATACCATGGCCGGGATTTGAACCAGCATCTCCACGTTCAAATCCCGGCCATGGCATTGAATTTTTCATGTTGACTATATCTGTTAAAAACCTTAGCCTATAAACGGCTAGTGTGAAAAAATGATTAATTTCCATCAATTAACTAAAATAATAAGAGTAAATGATGAAGCCTGGGACTCAAGTACTTACGATAGTAAGTCGCCACAAACGGTGTAACTCGAATGCGAGAGCCCCTAGTGATTTACCGGGGAAATATACGACTCAAATGGAAAATGTAATGTCATGACGGCAAGTTGGCCATGGTAGCTCAATGGGTTAGAGCGACTGGACGGAAACCACGAGATCCGTGGTTCAAATCCCGGCCATGACATTGAATTTTTCATGTTGACTCTATCTAGCAAAGACCTTAGCCTATAAACGGCTAGTGTGAAGAAATGATTAATTTCCATCAATGAACTAAAATAATAAGAGTTAAATGGTGAAGCCTGGGACTCAAGTACTTACGATGGTAAGTCGCCACAAACGGTGTAACTCGAATGCGAGAGCCCCTAGTGGTTTACCGGGAAAATACATGGGTCAAATGGAGAATTTAATGTCACGACGGCACGTTGACCATGGTAGCTTAATGTGTTAGAGTGACTGGACAAAAACTAGGAAATCCGTGGTTCAAATTCCGGCCATGGCATTGAATTCTTCATATTGACTCTATCCTTCAAAACCTTAGCCTATATACGGCTAGTGTGGAGAAATGATTAATTTCCATCAATTATGTCATTACTGTGAAATTACGTCATTACTGCCGTAACATGGTACCATGACCACATGCTTCACTCAGACTGGCTGGTACGAGGCCGTGACTCTCTTGGTTTGTTGTCACACGATGTTTTACCTTCATTGAACTGTCGTACCAAGGAAAGTACATTAGATACATCCGTGGTACCATCACTACATGTCTCACTCAACTGGCCATGAATTTCAATAGGTGTTACACCATGAAAATGGATCAAAGGAATGATTTATTACACGTGGTTCTTTCACTGAGAACGTCTCCAAAACAGTCCTAACTCTCGTCGCTGCCACTAGAGTTCTATGCCCTCCACAGTGCTACCATCTCTGTCACGCATTCACAAAGGATTCACATGTATTTTATAAAAACCTAGAAGTTTCTATTTTATGTATTGCCACCTAATTATCGGAAGGCCAGACGAGCTAGCAGCTGGGTAGGCGACAGGAAGCATTCAGCCCACGCCTACCCATTTCTCTTGTAGCGCTAACGAGGGGGATAGTAGAAAAAACATCACTATCCATCTCTTTCCCCCTCCCTGACGTTTGGAACAGTTGGGAAGATTCACTGAACCACGAGACTTCCAGAAACGGCGATCTTCCCTATATAAGTCCTGCAGTGGACGAGTCAGAGTTCTTGGCGAGCAGCCGTGAGGAGCGCCGAGTGAGTGAACGGACCGGAAGACTGTGTACGTGCATCAGAGGAGTCGTACGTAATTTTGAGTGTAGAGCACACTTGTGACAGACGAACTGACGAATTGTAATTGTGTGCGCTACATAATTCTATGTAGTCGGCAAGTTTTCCAACTGTAGTTCGGTGAAAATAAAGAACAATATGAGTTTGTGCAATTGGACTCTTAATTTCACGAACCCACAAAGTCACAATATCGAATAGAGAGAAGGTTATTTGCAGCAAAATGGAGCAACGTGCCATATATCTAATGACACCACGGAACTTCTAACCATTTTTTTATAATCGATTCGTGGTGGACAACACGGCGCTGGGGTGGGTTTTCTCCGGGATCTCCGGTTTCCCCCGTCATCTCATTCCACCGGTGCTCCATCTTCATCTCGTGTATCATCAGTGTCACCGCCTGCGGTGCCGTATGTAGTAAAAGAGGCCGTTAAACACTACACACACACACACATTTGATAATCGAATAATCTCAAAAGGTCTGTGGCCTCCCAGATACCCTGACCTAACCTCACCGGACTTTTTCTTGTGGGGGTATCAAAAAATAGAGCGTACAAGAATAGGTTACAGACAATTGATGTGCTCAAGGAATCCATTCGAACCGAAATAAGTAACATTGACGAGAATACTCTGTGAAACTTGAGATAATATGGTGAGACGAGTGGAAACATGTATAGATGCTGGTGGAGGACACTTCCAACATTTTTTCTGAGATGTAAATAGTGTAATGTAATCTCCCAATTGTGTAATATATTCTCCCAAAGTTGCACGTGTGTCCTATTATTGGTTCAAAAGTTATGGTCTATTCATATGGTTCAGGTTTATATGGATCGCACTGCTATACGAGGTAGCTGTCTTAAGTTTAAAATATTTCTCAGTTAGAAATAATTTTCTGCACTTTACACTCCAGTATCCTTATCTTTAATAAGGAGCATTGGTCCTTGAGTGATACTTGTCAGGATAATTTCCTGAAGAATGGGTAGAGAAAGTGCAACAAAGCAGATTTTAACAATGAACGACGGTATTTGAGGGAGGTGCAGGCCAAGTGGCGCATTGCGTGACGTGGAAGCCCCAGACTGTAATTTGCTAGAAGCGGTGCATGAACCTAACCTGCCGAACAACCGATCCCAATGCAATGACAATTCTTTATTGTGTCAGTTGCAGATAATTTACTCTGCTATTTAATGAGCAACTGCATACAGCGGCCCCCATTGCTTCACAAAGTTCTTCCTTTTGCTTTCTCAACGCATCAAATATTACATTGCGTACTATAAATGGTTATAGATACTTATCCGGTCAAGATCTGATCAGTAACCTACAGTTCGTGGTTAGCCAATTACCTTTTACAATAATTGAAAAAAAAAAAAAACGTATAAGCAATAATCAAAATTGCTACTTTCTGTTAGGTGTTACGTGCCTTCCTCCTCGTACGACCTGCTAAATCCTTGTTGCTATGGCACTTGACATATCCACTGTAAATTTAGTTTTTATTTCATTTACGAGAGGGGCCTGAAAAGCTTCCGACCTCAACATGAAGATGGCAGCACTCGTAAATAAAAACTAGTGAATTTCGTTGTTCATCTCTTGACAGTTACTCACCAAAATTTCAGCCATTTTGCACGATCACTTGTTATGTAACAGCCGTTTAAGTGAGTTGATGTGAGTGTTTTTATAAAAATGGACAAAATCGACTATCAAGCTGTCATTAAATATTTGTTTTTGAAAGGCAATACGGCTACGCAAATCAAAGATGAGTTGGATTCTGTGTATGGGAACTCTGCACCATCATTTACCACAGTGAAATTTTGGGCAGCTGAATTTAAACGTGGCCGTAAGAGCTTGGGAGACGATGAACGTTTTTTTTTAAATAAGTAAATATATGATGGATAGAGTCAACATGAAAAATTCAATGCCATGACCGGGATTGAACCAGGGATCTCCTGGTTTCCGTCCAGTCGCTCTTAACCTTTGAGCTACCATGGCCAACGCACCGTCCTGACATTAAATTCTCCATTTGACTAATATATTTCCCCGGTAGACCACTAGGGGCTCTCGCATCCGAGATACACCGTTTGTGGCGACTTACTGTTGTAAGTATTTTAAGTCCCAGGCTTCATCATTTAATTCTTATTATTTTAGTTAATTGATGGAAATTAATCATTTCTCCATACTCAATTAACTAAAATAATAAGAATTAAATGATGAAGCCTGGGACTTAAAATACTTACAACAGTAAGTCGCCACAAACGGTGTATCTCGGATGCGAGAGCCCCTAGTGGTTTACCGGGGAAATATATGAGTCAACTGGAGAATTTAATGTCAGGACGGTGCGTTGGCCATGGTAGCTCAAAGGTTAAGAGCGACTGGACGGAAACCAGGAGATCCGTGGTTCAAATCCCGGCTATGGCATTGAATTTTTCATGTTGACTCTATCCATCAAATATCTTAGCCTATATACGGCTAGTGTGGAGAAATGATTAATTTCCATCAATTAACTAAAGTAAATATATATCTATGTATATATATTTTTCTCTTTTTCTTATTTAATCGATGTTTCATCATTTCCGTTTATTTTCTTATCTACCTTCCTAATTTCACAAATATTCACTATACACATAAATACCCATGCCCAAGGCGGGACTCGAACCCGCGACCCTCTACGCGGCGGAACACTAGAGACATACGCTTTAGCGACCATGGCTACGAGGGCCGGCAAGGTGCGGGGGGTCCAAAACCTGCTACTACCGACGACAACATCGCCAAAGTTCACCAAATGGTGCTAGACGACCGCCGAATTACAGTGAGAGAGATAGCAGAGGCTATGGACGTGTTTGTCACATATTAAATCAACATTTAGACATGAGAAAGCTGTCCGCGCGTTGGGTGCAGCGTTTGCTTACTTTAGACCAAAAGTGTGTTCGAATGAATATTTCCAACACTGTTGACGCAGTTTAGGCGCAATAAATCCGAGTTTTGGCGCCGATTAATTACTCTAGATGAAACTTGAATACACCAGTATCCGCCCGAAACAAAAATACAATCCAAACAGTGGAACAAAGGGGGAACATAAATAAGTCGAAAGCTATGGTCTTCAAGAATGGAGTTATACTAAAAAATAAGATGAAAAGTGGGTACTAAATGGCAAAAGGGTAGAAGTGGTCAATGAATTTGAATACTTAGGAGTAAGGTTGAATAGAAATGGAAAGTGGGGAGCACACAGGAGGAAAATTGAAGCAAAAGGAGGGACGGCAATAAATGGAATAGGAATATGCAAATATAGACTAGAAATGACAACCAATTGGTTAGAAAGAATGTATGAAGCACTAATTAAATCCAAAATGCTGTATGCAGTGGAGATCTGGGGGGGGGGGCACAGAGCTACTAGACTTACTAAGATCGACACCTAGGGAAGTAGCTTTAGTAGAATTAGGAAAGACAAGAAGAAGTGGAATAATAATGGAAAGAATAATAACATTTTCGTATATGTTTTTGGCCAAACACGAAGGGAAAATTATGAAATTATGCATGAGACAGCAAAAAAGATTAGAGAAGACAAACAGTTGGTGAGCAGAGATAGGAGGAATTATGGAAAAAATAGGAATGGGAGATATATGGAGATTAGAGGAAAGGAATACAAGAGATGTCGGTAAATTGGTAAAATACAGAATAAAGATATAGAAAGACAGGAAATATGGGGAAGGCTAGAAAATATGAAATCATTACAATTTTACAAGCAAATAAAAAGAAATTGGGGACGAGAAGCATATGTAGATTACTGCAATAGGCAAGAGAGAGAAGGGTTAGCATGGATGAGAACAGGAATATTTCTAAGAGGGATAAGAGGTAGGGAAAAGGGAATTTGTGAATTGTGTGGGGGAAAAGAAAGCATAGAACAAACACTATGTAACAGAATGCGAGGAGGTTGCAATGTGGAGAAAAAAAGTTTGGGAAGAAAAATGGGAGAAAGTAGAGAAGAAGATAGTCGCTACAAAAATGTTAACGGGAAGGGAGGAAAAGAAGGTAAGAAGTATTGGTGAGTTCTTGCAGGAAGTAAAAGAAAAATGGGCAAGAAATGTAGAGAATATAAGAAAGGAAGATGCGAGGTTGTAATGTGGAGAAAAAAGGTTTGGGAACTAATTATAATACTTACGAGTATTTTAATTGTAATCTTAACATTGTATTTTAAGCTGTATTCCTCGACTTATGTAGCACACCTTAATTTACTGTAGTTTTTATGAAATAAAATAAAATATTAATGAATGAAACGTTCCAAGCTCCACGGTAAGGAGTCCGCAGGCCGTGGAAAGCATTTCACGGGTCAGTAAGTGTAGTATCGTCGAGCTGTCGAAGCAGTTTACTTGTGTTGTGTAGCTCCGTGTTAGAGGCAGACTTGTGTGAATGTCACAAACACCAAGGGTACGTGCTACAGAAATATTGTAGGGACGTTTTGAATTTGTGTAAAACAAAGACTGAATGTACGTTAGCATTTACCGAACGTTTAGGTGACACATAGAGTACTTTTGTCGTGTTTGTCACAAAAGTAAACGCTGTTAAGTGTTGCTTAAATTCGATAATTACCTTCTGATAACTTCTATCTCAATTGAGTTGCATATACATTGCTCAGTGGTTCTTTTCCCATCCATCTGCACATCGACGAATGTATTTGTAGTCCTTGTTCTTAAAAGACAGTTGAATTGTTTATAAAATTAAGTCCTTTTAGACGAAGGTCTTCCCAGCATTGATGGTGTAGGGGGCATCGTTTGGGCTCGTCTATAACAATGAAATCACGTACCAGCAGCAGCACACTTGTAAGCGGATTGGGAAGCCCCACATTGTTGACGTGCGCGATACACGTGGACACCCTCACATTTTCATGGTTTGCCTAACCGGATTGCGGCGGCACAAACACAGAAATTAACAAGAAGGTTCATCACTGGGTGAAGGTTAATGCATCTCCCTTCCACCGAGATTTACGATTCACATTTGTTTAGTGCGTGTCGCGACCCCCGACTCGACCCAAACGTTCCAATTTCAATAATTGCGTGTTACAACCTGCTGTGCATTTAATATCTTGTATATGTATACAAAGTAAACACAATCTACTGTAACAATAAATTAAATAATTGAGATTAATTGCATTCGCGTTATTTTCTTTACCCTCTCTAAAACAAACTATTCCTACTAAAACCTAAGGTTTGTATGAGTAGAGCCAGAATGAAAAATTCAATGCCATAGCCGGAGATTCAACCACGGATCTCCCGCTCTCCGAGCGGTTGCTCTAAACCACTGAGCTACTATGGCCAACATGCCGATATGACAAATTCTCCAACTGTCTCGTGAGACGAGTGCAAACATTTATAGATGCTGGTGCAGGACACTCCCAACATTTTCTCTGAGATGTAAATAGTATTATGTAATCTCCCAGTTATGTATTATATTCTCCCAAAGTTCTACAAGTGTCCTATTATTGCTTCAAAAGCTATGGCCTATTCATATGGTTCAGGTTTATATGGATCGCACTGTATACAGGATGTTACAAAAAGGTACGGCGAAACTTTCAGGAAACATTCCTCACATACAAAGAAAGAAAATGTGTTATGCGGACATGTGTCCGTAAACGCTTAATTTCCATGTTAGAGCTCATTTTATTACTTCTCTTCAAATCAGATTAATCATGGAATGGAAACATACAGCAACAGAACCTACCAGCACGACTTCAAACACTTTGTTACAGGAAATGTTCAAAATGTCCTCCGTTAGCAAGGATACATGCATCCATCCTCCGAATCCCTGATGCGCTGATGCAGCCCTGGAGAATGGCGTATTGTATCACAGCCGTCCATAATACGAGCAAGAAGTCTCTACATTTGGTACCGGGGTTGCGTGGACAAGAGCTTTCAAATGCCCTCATAGATGAAAGTCAAGAGGGTTGAGGCCAGGAGAGCGTGGAGGCCATGGAATTGGTCCGCCTCTACCAATCCATTGGTCATGGAATCTGTTGTTGAGAAGCGTACGAACACTTCGACTGAAATGTGCAGGAGCTCCATCGTGCATGAGCCAAAATGGGGTATTTTTACAATTGTCTGCACGAATGAATTCAATTTACATTTAAAGAGAAATACTAAAATGAGCTCTAACATGGAAATTAAGCGTTTCCGGTCACATGCGCAAATAATATATTCTCTTTCTTTGTGTGTGAGGAATGTTTCCTGAAAGTTTGGCCATACTTTTTTGTAACAGCCTATATTGCCTTGTTTCTGCATGCCAAGTCCGCTTGCCGTTTGCCCCGGAGTTTAACAACTACGGTGCCATACCAGGATGTGCAACGTTTTTTCCGTCGCCAACTGCTTGGCAGCACTCCTGGACAGCTTTGGATGGCACACAACTCCGGGCAATAAAGGAGAGCGTACAACCCTGGCTAACTTCCTGCAGGGATAACCGACGAGCCGAGGTGATACTCACCCGGCTGAGAATTGGGCACATACGAGCGACTCATGGCCAATCTATTAAGAGGGGAACCGGCCCCTGTGTGTGCTCCGTGTGCAGTACGCCTCACTGTGCGGCGTATATTACTCGAATGCCCGCAGTACGCCCGCGTTCGCCAGTCTTTGGGCTTGGGAACCAACTTGCGCAGTATTTTAGGGGACGACCCTGTGGCCGTGGTTAAGGCACTGCGGTTTGTTTCTGAAATCGGTTTTAATAAGCAAGTCTAACTTGTATTTTATATTTATTACTTTTAAAGATTTTAAATTATTAGTCCTTAGATCGTTTTTAAGGTCCTTTTAACAGTTGAGAGTTTTTATTATATTTTAACTTTTTAACAAAATTTTTATAGCTTTTAGGTTTTAGTGTTCACTTCGGGCCCAAATGACCTTGTTGTCGACGGGCCCTAAAACACCACACACTCACTCACTCACTCACTCACTCTTCAATTTATTCTTATAATGTATCTTCCCCATTTCCTTTATGTTCCAGATACACATTTGCAGAAATTATTTTATTACCAGTACACGAGGAAATCAGTCGAATTATTAAAAAGGGGGTCGCTATCCCCTGGCTAGACTCTTTCATACGCCTCGACAGAAACAAGAAATGCCATTTTAATGCGGGTTTTAAAAACACATTTTCCATTTCTGTTACATATGTCCATCTCTAATGCCTTATACGGCACGCAAAATTAAATTTAAAAGATGGACATCTATAGTTCATTACTGATGCAAATAGGTTAAAACATAATATGGTAAACAAAAGTTAATGAAAATCACCTGGCATAAACGGAACTAGAATACCAAGTTTAGGGGGTATTTATGCAACATGTTGCATTTTCACAACAGACAAGCGTGCAAATAAATGCTGATGTTTAGTGGACTTCAAAACGTGATTGCGGTGAAACTTCCCTATCGCATTATTGGATGCAATGCAATATTTGTTCCATCCACATGGTAGAAATTCCGGATTGGGTTGCAGTTTAGGTATACCCCGAAACTTCTGACAAATACCCACTCAGCAATGCTAAAATTTATTTGGAAAATTTGGGAAATAATTGTTAAAAACCGTACTCTGCCATTAAATTGGCTCTGCTTTTTTACCACATTAGTGCCCAATTTCTCCAACAGATGTTAAAACCGACGTTAGCAAATGTAACATAACAATTGTCACAGCGCTTACAAAACTTAACTTTCTTGCATTACACCAACCAGTTTTCTGAAACACGTGTTAGCGCCAAGAGACTTGTAAATATTACACCTATAGAAGGCTATGTACGAGTCGAATTATTTTCTGAACGTACTGCGATGCGATTTTGTTTTCAATTTCGACTGCACACAGCTGAAAAAATGACAGGGAAACAAAATCGTAAACAAAAGCAGTGAGACAAATTTCTCATCTATGGAGAAAGAATTGATAATTAAATTATTGACGAAGTATAAGGATATCGTGGAAAATAAGAGGACGGATGCGGTGAATGTAAAAGAGAAAGATGTCAAGGGGAAAATATTGGAAACGAATGCATGTGTCACTACTAAGCACGAAACATATTCAGTATTAAGTAAGTTTAAAACGAGGTGCGAAGAAGGACAAGTGACGAGTGACTTGAACGTTTCAAGACGGGAGGTGGACAGTGTATTATCCACATAATTCAGTGAATTATAAAATCGCAAAGTTATTAATACTTGAAGCAAAGGCGAGATCTGCATATTCCTTTCGATGCATGTTCTAACCTCTCTTGTACTTCCGCAGTAACCTTCATAGCAACTTGTTTCGACAGTCTATACCTCTGTAGCAAATTTTCTTCTGATGGTTCCTCAAAATAATTTTCCTTATAGGCCGTACTCTATTACGAATGGCATTTAGACGATCTTAAATATAGCAAATCGACAACAGCGGCGTTCATGCTCGCAATCTTGACTATTTACAATTGTTAATGACTTGACAACAGTAATATGGTTTGTTAGTTTAACATGAGATTTAACACGAGTGTTACGCTAAACCTTGTTGATGAAATGCAATTTTTGTTATAAGTAGGGGGTGGATTTTGCCCTATTTGCCTATTTTATTGCTTTGATCAGAAACATAGACTTTTAAGTTATAAGCACGTTTCCTACAATTATTAGCCTAATTTCTTAGTTTTATGGTGCCTATAGATGCCTATTTCATACGTTTGTGCCTATTCTGCTTATTAGTGCCTAAAACTGCCTTTTTAGCCAATTTCTTCTGCTTGTAATTTGTGACAACAGCATTTGTATATGTTGGTTTCGACGTGAGGTTTTTGGGGAAGGGAAATGTCTTACTGCGGCACATTGGATATACAAAAAGGGGTTTATTAAGCAGACACATCTTAGAAAGTTGGCCTAAAAGTTACAACAATACCAAATTTAGTTTTTTTTTTCTTAAACCTAATACAGACATACTTCAATAATATAAAGCTTTTTTTCCTAGCGGCACTACAGTAAACGTCACATGACTATTTAAATACCCCTACACCTGTATCGTAGCTGTTATTACGTAATTTTAACCTCAGATTTCTTAGATTCCATATTTTCTACATTTTCCTAACTTCAAAATGTTCCACAGGATGCAGTTTTCTATTAATCTGTAATCAATTCTAAACATGCCTCTAAGGGCAACTGCATGTTAAGTGTACCCATTTACATTTGTTGTGTTTTTGTTATTTACATTGAAAAGGATTATAATGCTTACTTCTTACTGAAAACGCTTAGGAAAATAAAAATTGTTAAATAGGTATGATTATTTTTTCCCTTCGTTGATATGGCGAAGACAAATATTTCACATAGGTACAGGTCATTAATAGGTTAAAATGGCTGCAGAAACCTATACCCCAAGCATTAATTTTTAAAATTACAATATGTGGGACATTTTGAAAATTGCCTGTAATTTAGACATAAACTGTTAATTCCTCAGAAACTATTGTAACTAGAAAGCTGAAACTTGGTATTATTCCATTCTTGATCGATCACAAAAATAAATGGTTTAAGTTTGAAACAAATCTAACAAAAGCTTCAGATATTTTAATTTTCACCCTTAAGGCCCCCCAAACCCATGTTTTTTGATATAGTTAATTACTTCACACCTTTCTGCACATTATGGTTCTTACTTAGTGAGGTTGATTTATATGTATTTTAATTATACGACAATATCTGTTATTTTAACTTGCTGTGGAGCCATTTATGAAATTTGGAATAAATTTAGAACTATTTCGTCTAGGGAACCACAAAATAGTATGTGTTTATTGCATTTTTTGCAGCATATGTTGCGATGTTTGTCATTTTATTATAGTGCATTTTAAGGGCCATTTTACTAAAATTATGTATTTCTAACTGTTTACTTAGCAAATTTTTAGTGCCTACTTAAGCGCCAATTTTGTCCACTTTCAGTGCCTTTTTGCCTTCCTGTTTCACACACTTTACTGTCTATAAATCTATAGCTATTGCTAAACTCGTGTTAAGTCTTAACTTCTGTTGGTGAAATCGTGCTTAGGAATGTTATCTATAAATAACTGGAAGCAGGAAACGCGCCTAAAAGGCGAGTTAATATCAGTTAATACTGAGGAATGTGCATTCAGGACAATGTACAGCACATATTTGGAAAGTTGGTATCTCCTAAACGTCGCCTGATGATATCAAGAGTTGTTGACAAATGACTATCAGGGTGAAATCCCGGCTTTCGTGGGAACTGCACGCTCGCTACATAACCTCTTCTTGCTGCTGCTGTGTCTTATTAAACTGCAGTGAATTAACCTTCTGTTTGCTTTATATGCAGTCCGTTTCATTGGTACTCATAGTTAATATAATTGCACACCATTCATTCAAAAGTATTACCAACTTCTAAAAATATTAATATTAGGGATGGGTCAATACCAGTATCTCGATGCTGGATTCTCGATATATCATGATACGTCATTTCTACTTATGTAGTGCGATTTTGTTTTTTAGTTTACGTCCTCCAACGTTAAGTCAAATCGGACGATGGATGAAATGGATGAAATGATGCTCAAATGAGACCGGGATCCATGGAGCTTAGATTTACTCGACATTCGTCAATCAGGATAAGGAAAACCCCCAGAAAAATCCTTATCCAAATAACTCACCCTAACAGAGATTCGAACTCGGGACCTCTTGAACGTGAGGCAGACACGCTACCATAAATCTGAACCAGTTCAATAGGCCTAATAATAAGACACACGTGTAACTTTGGTAGAATATAATACAAAATTGGGAGATTACTTTACACTATTAACATCTCAGAGAAAATGTTGGAAGTGTCCTCCACGAGCATCTATGGATCGTTGGTCCCATCTTCTTTGATACGACTGCAGACACTGAAGTCTATATGGGTATCTTCCAGACATTTGTGGAGCAGCTGGATGATATCGAATTGAGAGGTTATTTCCAGCAAGATGGAGCAACGTTTCATACATCTAATGACACCACGAAACTTATAACCAGTTTCTTTGATAATCGAATTATCTCAAAGTATCTATGGCCCCCCAGATCCTCTTGACTTAAACTCACCGGAATTTTTATTGTGGAGTATCTAAAAATAGAGGGTACAAGAATAGGCCACGGACAATTGTTGTTCTCAAGAAACCCATTCGAACCGAAATAAGTAACAATGGCGAGGATACTCTCCGTAAAACTTGAGAGAATATGGTGAGACGAGTGCAGACATGTATAGATGTTGGTGCAGAACACTTGCAACATTTTCTCTGAGATGTAAATAGTGTAATGTAATCTCCCAATTGTGTATTATATTCTCCCAAAGTTGTACGTGTGTCCTATTATTGGTAGAAAGGTTATGGCGTATTGAAGTGGTTCAGTTTTACATGGATCGCACTGTATATATTGTGACTTTGTGGGTTCGTGAAATCAAAAGTCCAACTGCACAAACTCAAAATGTTCTTTATTTCCACCGAATTACAGTTGGAACACTTGCCGATCACACAGAATTACGTAGCGCACACAATTAAAATTCGCCAGTCCGTCTGTCACAGGTCCACTCTACACTCACAGTTACGTACAACTCCTCTGATACACGTACACAGTCTTCCAGTCCGTTCACCAGTACGGCGCTCCTACGGCTGCTCGCCAAGAACTCAACTGAACTCTCGGTCGCATCGTGCTTCTATTTAAAGGTGGCTAAATGTTTCTAGAGAATTCTTTACCATGGAGAGGGAAAAGATATTCCGAAGATTTCGCGTTCTTTCAGGCGGCAGGAGGAGGGGGAAGAGATGGCCGGTGATGATTTTCCAACCATCCCCTCGTTAGCGCTACAAGATAAATGGATAGGCGTGGGCTGAAAGGTTCCTGTCCCTTACCCAGCTGCCAGTTGGTCCTGCCTTCCGTTAATTCGGTGACAATATATTGGAAAATTCAAGGCATTGACATGGATTATCTCGGAAATGTCTGATTCAAAAGTAGCGTTTAAAATGTATGCGTGCCTTAACGAGATGTGCATTTTTTGTGCACTGAGGTTTTGTCATATTTCTTACGATTTACTATTACACAAAGGTCATTTAGAGTGAACAGCCCCTTACAGGCTATTCTTAGAAAATCCAAGCTATAGAATTATTCGTCGTAAAAATATTTTAGTGGCCGCGTCATGGCTCTCACCTAGGCGGCCCGGTTTCTATCTCAGGCGACCGTAAAGTGGGATTTGTGGTGGACAACATGGCGCTGGGGTGGATTTCCTCCGAGTCTTGTGGTTTCCGCCACCATCATTCATTCATCCCAGGCGCTGGGCCGACTCCTCAACCCTGACCTCATGTATCAGGTCAATATGCTTCGGCTCCGTCGCTATATATATAAAACAAAATCCTTAAATTTTTATGTACATGTGCATATAATAAGCTTTGGGTGGGAAATACTGTGAATTGGATTGCTTTACGTACGTAGGGGATTCGACTCTGCCACCAGTATTGGTTTATTGTACCTATGCTCCAAGTGGGGCATTCCCAGGGGGAAGGATGAAGTGAGAGAAGACAGAGGGCGGCCGTCCCAAGGAGCCATGACGGTGTAGAGGGCAGTTTCCATACTACTGACCAGCTGGAAACTCGCTCCAAACCAGCACAGCTCACAGCTGACCCAACTACGGTCCGGAAGGGGCCCATTAATTTGGAGACCTACCGGAGGATCGTTGGTGCCATTTTCTTTGATACGACTGTAGACATTGAAATTCATATGGGTGTATATATACAGGTGAGTTTCTGCCCCTACTTATTGTGATCTATGCAACCCGCAGTTTATATTCGAATGTGAAAACATTGACCCTTTTAGCATAAAAGTCATTATTACACCTCTGTCCTTCTATTCGGTATTCTAGTCACCCAGCATTAATACTTACAGCCCTGAATGAGGGCCAAAAATTTGCAAAAAGCTTAAATAAAAGGTTTGTCATGCATATAATACTAACAAGGTGATAAACGAATGGTTTCCTAAAGGACACCAGAGAGTACGTGGCACCTGGCGGAGTGGGTTAGCTCCCTGGAATGTGGTGATACGAAGGCTAGGTTCGAAACGACGTCACATAATTTCGTTTTCTTTTTCCTTTCTCCCAATCTTTATTGCCTGTATTTTAGTTACTAATTTGTTTATTGTTGCTATTGGTTCACTTGTGAGCCAAAGACAAAAGAATTACAATCCAATAACTGGGGTCCTATTAGGGAATTCCTCGCCATGTAAGTTGGGCTGAGCTCATCCTAACGTCAGGTAGGTGTGGCCCTTGATTTTTAAAGGAGTAACCACGGGCTATGTTTTATCTTTTATTAGGGTTCATGTTTAACTTTGTGACCCTTATAATCTGTACGGTTATGTGTTGTAAGCAATGCTTCGTAGTTGGCTTTCATTTTTAGTAGAATGTCGACGACATTAAATCTAATACTTTTTGTTTGATGCTTATATCTTATGTTTCACTTTGCATTTGTGAAATGTTAGAAACTTTGTTGAATGGGTCAAGCACATAATAAAATATCTACTAGGAACTACACATTTATAACTATTTGCCAGCGGAAAACATGACTATTATTGTATTTTTTAAACACATATAATGTTATAAAAGTGTTATTTGTATTATAATATCAAAATATAGTCCCCAAGAGATAAAACAAAGAGTAATAAAATTTTTGAGATAATCACGAAGGATTTGAACCCAAGTGAAACGAGCATACTAGTGAAGTAATTGTGTGATATCACTCTGCCAACGCTACGTTGCTAAGGAAGATTTCTGTATGAATTAAATAACCGCGGACTTAAGACCCACCTCGAAATTTACACGCTCTCTACAGCTTTATACAGTGTTTTAAGCTCGTTTTGGTAGTTTTAACACAAATAAAAAAACTGCATCTTCCATTACAAATTACTGTACGAGTTAAAAACTGGCGTAATTAGTGACAGAAGCGAAACTATCTACATAATACTTAGCAGTTGTTGACATGGCTGTACATTGTTGACTGAAGATTTAAATCCAATTGGTCCCACTATGTAGATCTGCCAATTTGTGTTACAATGTCATTGTCAACTGATGCATGTAATAGGTTGTTCCTTCAGGGGCGTGTTTAAAGGTGTGCGTGAATGTATGCTTATGAATAAAAGTTTGTAAATTCTCCTAAAAAGATTACTGCAGCTCTTTTATCTGGGTATGATATTTTTGGAATCGACATACACAGTGATTGTCTTCTGTCCCATACAACATTTATGCACTTAGTTATCTATCCATCCTCTATAAATGGTTCTTCAAATCATACATTAGAAAACATTCAAGAAAGGCGTAAGTCACATATGTGGCTTAGCACGTTGCTTCAAAATTGCCTCCGCAGCCTTCACTACCACTTCTGATGATGGCTAATGCCTCCCACGAAGGCGTTTCTTCAAATTAGGGAATAGAAAAAAGTCACATGGGGCTAAATCCGGACTATAGGGGGAGGGGGGTGAGGGATGCACTTCACGTTGATTTTTGCAAGATATTCAGCAACAACATTGGCAACATGCGGCTGCTCATTGTCGTGGTGCAGCATCCAACCTGCTTCACGGAAATGTGGTCTTTTGCGCCTGATATAGACTTGCAATGCTTTCAGGACATCCCTGTAGTATTGTCTAGTTACTGATGTGTGTGCACGTACAACATCCTGATAAAACATTCCATGAATATCAAACAATGAGCTGACCATAACTTTCCCAGCAGAAGCAACCACTTTAGCTTTTTGGGGGTTGGTGATGAAGGCGATTTCCACACTGAGCTTTGCTGTTTGCTCTCATTATCAAAATGATGTAGCCAAGTTTCATCAGCAGTGATTACGTTTGAAAGAGACTCCAGATCTTCCCCTAACATCAACTTTAACTGAATGTTACCTCCATTGCAGTGATAGGCGATACTGAACATGTCTGAACTTAACTAGTTCTCACAGGCGGGAACCAGGAGTACCAACAATGAAACTACTACGGCGTGTTAATTTCACATTAAGCTAACAGAATTTTAGTGCGAAAAATTAGGACCGTAAAAATTATGATATTGAACAGCCCTTTTATATATATTCAAATATATCTTTTACTGACAGGTCATATCTTAATGATACATACTTGTATTTTCCCATTTCATGCCGGACTGCTTCTACATTTTGGGTGTTAAGCATATTTTGTACACATTTCTTAGTTTTGGGGTAAAATCTATCCATAGATTTTGTGTAGTTACCTGGAATATGGTCCTTTTGAAAAAGACAGTCTCTTTCCTCAACCCTCTGTAATGTATTGTCACCCAATTAGCGGTAGGCATGAGGGCAACAGCTCTGAGGAAACCAAAGTGCAGCCGTGCCACGCCTCCCATTAGTCTCTGTCACTAACTGAGGGGTCGTTAGGAAAATGTCACTTGACCCTGGGCGCTTCTCTCCCCTTCTGCTGCCCTCTGGAACTTTCGTGAAACCAGAGACTTCTAGAAAAACAGTGACATTCCTATAAAAAAGATTTCAGCGAGACAGTCAGTCAGTCAGTGTTTGACGTGCTAGCGCCGTGTTAATGAACGAGAAGACTGTGTGTAATTGTGTACGTGCATCTGAACGGTAACGGACGAACTGGTGAATCGTAATTGGTGTATTACGTAATTTTGTGTAATTGGCAAGTGTTCAACTGTAAGTCGGTGGAAATAAAGAACATTGTTGAGTTTGTGTAATTGGACTTTTCATTTCACGAACCCACAAAGTCACAGTATTCTACCTGGAAACATTAGGCTTGCCATTGTAAAAGGTTATCACTTGTTCCCACCCTATTGTCGTAATTGTATGTATTTAGAGAGATATTATTAAACAAGCTTTATTTTGCTCCTCAACATTCTCGGAAAAGGCTGGTTTCTGTGGCATGTCGCTAATATATTGTCCATGGAACCATTATGGTCTTCAAGAAGGGAGTTAAACTAAAAAATAAAACTTAAAAATAAAAAAAAGATGTATAAAGTAGGTACAAAATGTCAAAAGGGTAGAAGTGGTCAATGAATTTGAATACTTAGCAGTAAGGTTGAATAACAATGGAAAGTGGGGTGCACAAGGAGAAAAATTGAAGCAAAAGGAAGTGCGGCAATGAATGGGACAAGAATATGCAAATATAAACTAGAAATAACAACCAAGTGATTAGAAAGAATATATGAAGCACTAGTTGGATCCAAAATGTTGTATGCAGTGAAGATCTTGGGCGGAGGGGGGGGAGCACAGGGGTAAACAAAACGGTGGACCAAAACTACAGAAGATTTTCTAAAGAGCTACTAGACTTACCAAGGCCACCACCTAGGGAAGTAGCTTTAGTAGAATTAGGAAAAGCAAGAAGAAATGGAAAAATAATGGTAAGAATAATAAAATTATGGTATAGGTGCTCGGCAAAAGACGAAGGGAAAATTATGAAATTATGCATGAGACAGCAAAAAAGATTAGTGAACTCAAATAGTTAGTGGAGAGAGATAGGAGGAATTATGGAAAATATAGGAATGGGAGATATATGGAGATTAGAGGAAAGGAATACAAGCGATGTGGGTAAATTGGTAAAATGCAGAATAGAAGACATAGAAATACAGGAAATATGGGGAAGTCTAGAAAATATGAAATCATTACAATTTTACAAGCAAATAAAAAGAAACTGGGGACGAGAAGCAAATGTAGATTACTGCAATAGGCAAGAGAGAGAAGGGCTAGCTTGGATGAGAACAGGAATAATATTTCTAAGAGGGATAAGTGGTAGGGAAAAGGGAATTTGTGAATTTTTTGGGGGGAAAGAAAGCATAGAACACTATGTAACAGAATGCGAGGAGGTTCAATGTGGAGAAAAAAGGTTTGGGAGGGAAAGTGGGAGAAAGTAGAGAAGAGGATAGTAGCTATAAAAATGTTAACGGACAGGGAGGAAAAGAGGGTAAGAATTATTGGTGAGTTCTTGCAGAAAGTAAAAGAAAAATGGGCAAGAAATGTAAAGAATATAAGGAAGATGAGGGGGAGGAAAGGGCTAATTAAGTAACAAGCAGGCATGGAGGTTAAGAGCTAACAGGGTGTCGTGTAAGCCAAGGTAGCAACAAGGTCAAGAGAAATAAATGTAGCCTAAAGTTGTAAATGGTTAAATTTTGGAATATGCATGGTAAAACTCTAAATCTAAAAAAATGATCAAATTATTGCAAAGAGCTTCCTGCTTAAACCTATCCCTGTATGTAGGCAACTCTATACGTTTAAATAGTTAACTAAAGAGTAAGGTAACTAGAGGGTAACAGCTCCTTCCTCTTTCTTTGGTTTGAACTGACCAAGGTTGCGGCACCAGAAAGCATATGTTTTAATTTGGAAACAACTGCAAGCGTATATTCCCCTTAATGGTTGTAGAACTGTCAAGGTGTTAGCTGTACTGTTTTAGTTTTGTGCTGTGGTGTAGTGTGCAGCGAGTCTCTTACTGTTCTTTGGTTCATCCCATTTTGGATGCTCAGTTGTTATGTCACAGTCGTTTGAGTGACTTGATGTGAGTGTTTTTATAAAAATGGACAAAATCAAATATCGAGCTGTCATTAAATATTTTTTTTGAAAGGCAATACGCCTACGCAAATCAAAGATGAGTTGGATTCTGTGTATGGGGACTCTGCACACCATTTACCACAGTGAAATTTTGGGTAGCTGAATTTAAACGTGGCCGTAAGAGCTTGGGAGACGATGAACGTTCGGGACGTCCAAAACCTGCAACTTCCGACGAAAACATCGCCAAAGTTCACCAAATGGTGCTAGACGACCGCCGAATTGAAGTGAGAGAGATAGTAGAGGCTATGAACATGTCAAAAGAACGTGTTTGTCACATATTAAATCATGAGAAAGCTGTCCGTGCGTTGGGTGCCCCATTTACTCGCGTTAGACCAAAAACGTGTTTGAATGAACATTTCCAACGCTCTGTTGGCACAGTTTAGGTGCAATAAATCCGAGTTTTGGTGCCGATTAGTTACTGTAGATGAAACTTGGATACACCATTATACGTCCGAGACACATATACATTCCAAACAGTGGACAGTAAAGGGGGAACCGGCTCAAAAAAAAAGCAAAAACTGTTTTCTTTTCGACTGGGAAAGTGATGGCGACTGTTGCCTGGGAGAGTACTCGGCGTACTTGAGGTGGCTCAGAGAAGGCTTACCTCTGTTGGAACAGGGGAGAACTTGACTCATTTGAGGTGGTTTAGAGAAGGCTTACCACTGTAGGAACAGGGGGGAACTCGACCCATTTGAAGTGGCTCAGAGAATACTTACCTCTGTTGGAACAGGGGAGTACTCGGCCCATTTGAGGTGGCTAAGGTAAGGCTTCCCTCTGTCGGAACAAGGGAGAACTCAACTCATTTGAGGTGGCGTAGAGAAGGCTTACCGCTGTCGGAACAGGGGAGAACACGCCTCATTTGAGGTGGCTTAGAGAAGGCTTACCTCTGTTGGAACAGGGCAGAACTCGGCTCATTTGCGGTGGCTCAGATAAGGCTTACCTCTGTTGTAACACAGGAGAACTCGGCCCATTTGAGGTGGCTCAGGTAAGGCTTCCCTCTGTCGGAACAGGGGAGAACTCGGCTCATTTAAGGTGGCTCAGATAAGGCTTACCTCTGTTGGACAGGAGAGTACTCGGCCCATTTGGGGGGGCTAAGGTAAGACTTCCCTCTGACGGAACAGGGGAGAACTCGGCTCATTTGAGGTGGCTCAGATAAGGCTTACTTCTGTTGGAACAGGAGAGTACTTGGTCCATTTGAGGTGGCTCAGGTAAGGCTTCCCTCTGTCGGAACGGGAGAACTCGACCCAATTGAAGTGGTACAGATAAGGCTTCCCTCTGCCGGAACACGGGAGAACTCGGCTCATTTGAGTTGGCTCAGAGAACGCTTCAATCTGCGGAAACAGGGGAGAACTCGGCTCATTTGAGTTGGCTCAGAGAAGGCTTCAATCTGTGGAAACAGGGGAGAACTCGGCTCATTTGAGGTGGCTCAGATAACGCTTACCTCTGTTGGAACAGAGGATAACTTGGCCCATTTTAGGTGGCTCAGGTAAGGCTTCCCTCTGCCGGAACAGGGGAGAACTCGGCTCATTTGAGTTGGCTCAGAGAACGCTTCAATCTGCGGAAACAGGGGAGAACTCGGCTCATTTGAGTTGGCTCAGAGAAGGCTTCAATCTGTGGAAACAGGGGAGAACTCGGCTCATTTGAGGTGGCTCAGATAACGCTTACCTCTGTTGGAACAGAGGATAACTCGGCCCATTTTAGGTGGCTCAGGTAAGGCTTCCCTCTGCCGGAGCAGGGGAGAACTCGGCTCATTTGAGGTGGCTCAGATAAGGCTTATCTCTGTCGGAAGAGGGGAGAACTCGGCTCATTTGAGGTGGCTCAGATAACGCTTATCTCTGTTGGAACAGAGGAGAACCCGGCTCATTTGAGGTGGCTCAGATAACGCTTACCTCTGTCGGAACAGGGGAGAACTCGGCTCATTTGAGGTGGCTCAGTTAACGCTTACCTCTGTTGGAACAGGGGAGAACCCGGCTCATTTGAGGTGGCTCAGATAACGCTTACCTCTGTCGGAACAGGGGAGAACTCGGCTCATTTGAGGTGGCTCAGATAACGCTTACCTCTGTTGGAACAGAGGAGAACCCGGCTCATTTGAGGTGGCTCAGATAAGGCTTACCTCTGTCGGAACAGGGGAGAACTCGGCTCATTTGAGGTGGCTCAGATAACGCTTACCTCTGTTGGAACAGAGGAGAACTCGGCCCATTTGAGGTGGCTCAGAGAAGTTCTTCAACTGTTACAACTGTGGAGAGCTTGATACACTTGACATGGGTCCATCATTACATTTGTTTACTTGTACAATAGGAGAGTGGTTGGTCGATGCACTCCTGTACCAATTAACGTTTATCTCAAGATAGAGAAAGTGGTCGATGCCTCTCACGCACAAACAGTTCTCGCTCCCAGGCGCCAAGATGTCACAATGAGATGAAAACAAAGGAAAGTGCCGTGGGAGAATAATAATTTCCTCTTTGATATAGTTGTTGCCGTGAAAGTGGCAAGGTGTGAACCAACTTCCGTCGACACGTACCTCGGCCACTCGTTTTACATCTAATAATACAACGTCCCTGCTTCACATCATTTCAACAATGAATCACAACACTTTCGCCTCCTCTGTTTTGATACAGCTTCCATAAACTGTCTCCTTAATAGTTCGTTGCTTTCTTTTGTTATGTACAAAATATAGTAGTATCATAGATTCAATCTGGAAATTTCACTGGAATTATTCGATTTCAGACTTCGTGGACAAAAGCGTTCAATTTCACTGTTCTACAAGAAAAATTGAAATTGTTTTTCTCTGGTGATTTCACACGTGATTCTTATGGAAGCGCACCTCCTGGATTCAAATCTGTAATTACTTTTTTCCGTGTCAAGCATGTCTATGCTGTTAATAAAAAAGTGTGTGTGCTTAAGAAAACACGGCAGAAGTGAAAACTTTAACAATATTCATCATAAATTATTCTTAAAAATTATTTTTAAAAAATGTAATGTTGACACACATTCTTGTGCAAAGAGGCCAGTTGCGAGCTAAACATCTCATGCCTTACGGTATGTGTGCTCGCAAATGAAAATACTCTGAAACAACTGAATGACGACGGACTTGCGACCTTGTGGAGAGGGTTATACATAAAAGATGTATAAAGGAAGTAAAATCGAATCACATAATATACGCTCACTTTCTTCTCGGGCAGCCAGCCAGGTGAAAAGATGATTAGATATCAACGTTTCGGGAGTGTGTATCTCTCCCAGCATCAGGATATTTAGAAAATGTTATAACCACAAATGAAATACTGTATATAACACAACTATAAACGAAGACAAAACACTATAAAATTCGCATTACTGAGCAAAAGACTGTTTTCAGTAAATTAAATGACAGCTCAGGAGGTGGCCTGGGTATAGAGAATTGTGTCAAAATTACTTAACTTGATTATCATGCTGTATTGATCTGTGCTTCTTAATTCGACGGACTTCCATTTTAAGGCCGATTTCCAAGAGGAGCTGAACTGAAATCCAGCATCATGATTAAGCATGCTCCTTTCAGAAGAAATCACCAAAGCCTCCTTAATTCTCCACTCCCACTAACTGTTGCATTTGTCCAAGATGGTCGTCTCCCGAAAATTAGCTCTATGGTCCTTATCAAAACAATGCTGTGCCAGCACAGACTTCTCAGTTTGCATTAAACGAATGCTCCGTTCATGTTCGATTATTCTAGTAGCGATGGTCCTTCCCGTTTGTCCTATATACGGTGTCCCACATTCACAGGGAATGCGGTACACTTCCGGAACTTGGAAGTCGAGTTTGACGTTCACTGGTCTCAACAGATATTTAATCTTCGGAGGTAGCTCCTGGATGGTCCTGATGTTTTATTTGGCGAGAATGCTACTAATTCTGCCAGATAGATTGTCAGTAAACGGGATGCAGGCTGTAGCCGTAGGCTTATCTGACGCCTGCTGTATTACAGGTTTCCCTTTCCTAGCTTTGGTGATCGAGGCTGCTGATTCTGCCAGATAGATTGCCGGTAAACGGGATGCAGGCTGTAGCGGTAGGCTTATCTGACGCTTGCTGTATTACAGGTTTCCCTTTCCTAGCTTTGGTGATCGAGGCTGCTGATTCTGCCAGATAGATTGCCGGTAAACGGGATGCAGGCTGTAGCGGTAGGCTTATCTGACGCCTGCTGTATTACAGGTTTCCCTTTCCTAGCTTTGGTGATCGAGGCTGCTGATTCTGCCAGATAGATTGCCGGTAAACGGGATGCAGGCTGTAGCGGTAGGCTTATCTGGCGCTTGCTGTATTATAGGTTTCCCTTTCCTAGCTTTGGTGATCGGGGCTGCTGATTCTGCCGGATAGATTGCCGGTAAACAGGATGCAGGCTGTAGCTTTAGGCTTATCTGACGCTTGCTGTATTACAGGTTTCCCTTTCCTAGCTTTGGTGATCGAGGCTGCTGATTCTGCCGGATAGATTGCCGGTAAACGGGATGCAGGCTGTAGCGGTAGGCTTATCTGACGCTTGCTGTATTACAGGTTTCCCTTTCCTAGCTTTGGTGATCGAGGCTGCTGATTCTGCCGGTTAGATTGCCGGTAAACGGGATGCAGGCTGTAGCGGTAGGCTTATCTGACGCTGGCTGTATTACAGGTTTCCCTTTCCTAACTTTGGTGATCGAGGCTGCTGATTCTGCCGGATAGATTGCCGGTAAACGGGATGCAGGCTGTAGCGGTAAGCTTATCTGACGCTTGCTGTATTACAGGTTTCCCTTTCCTAGCTTTGGTGATCGAGGCTGCTGATTCTGCCGGATAGATTGCCGGTAAACGGGATGCAGGCTGTAGTGGTAGGCTTATCTGACGCTTGCTGTATTACAGGTTTCCCTTTCCCAGTTTTGGTGATCGAGGCTGCTGATTCTGCCAGATAGATTGCCGGTAAACGGGATGCAGGCTGTAGCGGTAGGCTTATCTGACGCTTGCTGTATTACAGGTTTCCCTTTCCTAGCTTTGGTGATCGAGGCTGCTGATTCTGCCAGATAGATTGCCGGTAAACGGGATGCAGGCTGTAGCGATAGGCTTATCTGACGCTTGCTGTATTACAGGTTTCCCTTTCCTAACTTTGGTGATCGAGGCTGCTGATTCTGCCAGATAGATTGCCGGTAAACGGGATGCAGGCTGTAGCGGTAGGCTTATCTGACGCTTGCTGTATTACAGGTTTTCCTTTCCTAGCTTTGGTGATCGAGGCTGCTGATTCTGCCAGATAGATTGCCGGTAAACGGGATGCAGGCTGTAGCGGTAGGCTTATCTGACGCTTGCTGTATTACAGGTTTCCCTTTCCAAGCTTTGGTGATCGAGGCTGCTGATTCTGTCGGAAAGATTGCCGGTAAACGGGATGCAGGCTGTAGCGATAGGCTTATCTGACGCTTGCTGTATTACAGGTGTTATTGCTGTACTATCGATCACCAAAGCTAGGAAAGGGAAACCTGTAATACAGCAAGCGTCAGATAAGCCTACCGCTACAGCCTGCATCCCGTTTACCGGCAATCTATCTGGCAGAATCAGCAGCCTCGATCACCAAAGCTAGGAAAGGGAAACCTGTAATACAGCAAGCGTCAGATAAGCCTACCGCTACAGCCTGCATCCCGTTTACCGGCAATCTATCTGGCAGAATCAGCAGCCTCGATCACCAAAGCTAGGAAAGGGAAACCTGTAATACAGCAAGCGTCAGATAAGCCTACCGCTACAGCCTGCATCCCGTTTACCGGCAATCTATCCGGCAGAATCAGCAGAATTCTCGCCAAATACAATATCAGGACCATCCACAAGCCACTTCCGAAGATTGGGCATCTGCTGAGACCTCTGAAAGACAAACTGGACTTCCAAGTTCCGGGAGTGTACCGCATCCCTCTGAATGTGGGACCCGTATACAGAACAAACCGGAAGGAGCATCGCTACTAGAATAAACGAACATGGACGGAGCACTCATTTAATGCAACCTGAGAAGTCTGAGCTGGAAGAGCATTGTTTTGATAACGACAACAGAGCCAATTTTCGGGAGACGACCATCTTGGTAAAATGCAACAGTTACTGGGAGCGGAGGATTAAGGAGGCTTTGGCAATTTCCTCTGAAAGCAGCACGCTTAATCATGATGCTGGATTTCAGTGCAGATCCCCTTGGTAACCGGCCTTAAAATGGAAATCCGTAGAATTAAGAAGCAAAGATCAATACAGCTTGATAATCAGGTTAAGTAGTTACGTTTCTTTGACACATTTTTCTATACTCACGCCATCTCCTGACCTGGCATTTAATTTACTGAAAGCAGTCTTTTGTTTAGTAATGCGAATTTTGATAGTGTTTTGTCTTTGTTTATAGTTGTGTTATATCCTGTGATTCATTTGTGGTTATAACATTTAATAAATATCCTGATGATGGGAGAGATGCACACTCCCAAAACGTTGATATCTAATCATCTTTTCACCTGGCTGCCTACCCGAGAGTAAAGTGATAGTATTCGTGGCCAGGAAAGCTTCAGTTCTTAGTTTTTCATTCAGTTTCAACAGTGTTCATTCGAATGTTTTTCACATCGATGTTTTGAGGTCGATATTTTTATAACATCGATGTTTTTGTTCCATGTTTTGTCCGATATTTCATCTCTAAATTGTTGTATTTTCCAAACTAAATGATGTAACTTTAAATCTTTCTTCTATAAAAATCCAATTTATATATCAAATCTTTTGATCCTCGGTCTGCCTTTCAGTTTATGGAAAAACATAACCTATAAGTTGGAAATTAGTTGTTCTTTCACACTGGCCGTGTGTAGGCTAAATTGTGGAAACGTAGAGTCAGACTGACAAATTCAATGCCATAACCGGGATTTGAACCACGGATCAAAGCCTGGGCCTTAAAGTATTTACACGTTGTAAGTCGCCATTAAGGTAGTTGTCTCGTGTGTTTATGAGAACTCCTAAGTGGTTTACTGGGAAAAACAAGAGTCAGTTGGAGAATTTAATGTCATGTCGGCACGTTGGCTATAGTTGCCCAATGGTTAGAGCAGCTGGACGGCGACCAGAAGACCCGTGATTCAAATCCCGGCTATGGCATTGGATTTTTCAGTCTGCCTCTACGTTTCCACAATTTAGCCTACAAATGAAATGTGTAGTGTTAAACGCCCGGTTTTACTACATACGGCACCGTAGGTGGTGACACTGATGGTACATGAGATGAAGATGGAGCACCGGTGGAATGAGATGGAGGGGGAAACCGGAGGTCCCGGAGAAAACCCGCCCCATCGCCGTGTTGTCCACCACAGATCTCACTTTGCGGTCGTCCGGGAACGATTTAGTCTACACACGGCCAGCGTGAAAGAACAATTAATTTCCATTAATTGACCTAATAGTGATTAACTATAAAGTCCGGGCCTTAAAGCACTTACAGCATAGTAAGTCGCCATTAAGGTAGTTGTCTCATATGTTTATGAGAACTCCTAGTGGTTTACCGAAAAAAACACGACTCAGTTGGAGAATTTAATGTCATATCGGCACGTTGGCCATAGTAGCTCAATGGTTAGAGCGGCTGGACGGAAACCAGAAGATACGTGGTTCAAATCTCGTCTATGGCATTGAATTTTTCAGTCTGACTCTACGTTTCCACATAACCTATAAGTTGTAAATGAAAATAAATGCAAAACGTCATTTTAATATGTGATAATTCTAATATTTAAGTGTTATTACATTTCATTTATTGATGGTTTACGTTCTATTACTCACAATAAAGAAAAATGTCAATGACCTTCTTATATTGGCTAACTTGAAGAAACGGCTTCGTAGGAGGCATTATCCATCATCAGAAGCAGTGGTGAAGGCTGCGGAGGCGATTTTGAAGGACCCTTCAAAAATGGAATGTCAATGACCTTCTTCTATTGCCTAATTTGAAGAAACGGCTTCGTGGGAGGCATTATCCATCATCAGAAGCAGTGGTGAAGGCTGCGGATGCGATTTTGAAGGACCCTTCAAAAATGGAATGTCAATGACCTTCTTCTATTGCCTAATTTGAAGAAACGGCTTCGTGGGAGGCATTATCCATCATCAGAAGCGGTGGTGAAGGCTGCGGAGGCGATTTTGAAGGACCCTTCAAAAATGGAATGTCAATGACCTTCTTCTATTGCCTAATTTGAAGAAACGGCTTCGTGGGAGGCATTATCCATCATCAGAAGCAGTGGTGAAGGCTGCGGAGGCGATTTTGAAGGACCCTTCAAAAATGGAATGTCAATGACCTTCTTCTATTGCCTAATTTGAAGAAACGGCTTCGTGGGAGGCATTATCCATCATCAGAAGCAGTGGTGAAGGCTGCGGATGCGATTTTGAAGGACCCTTCAAAAATGGAATGTCAATGAGCTTCTTCTATTACCTAATTTGAAGAAACGGCTTCGTGGGAGGCATTATCCATCATCAGAAGCAGTGGTGAAGGCTGCGGATGCGATTTTGAAGGACCCTTCAAAAATGGAATGTCAATGACCTTCTTCTATTACCTAATTTGAAGAAACGGCTTCGTGGGAGGCATTATCCATCATCAGAAGCAGTGGTGAAGGCTGCGGAGGCGATTTTGAAGGACCCTTCAAAAATGGAATGTCAATGAGCTTCTTCTAGTGCCTAATTTGAAGAAACGGCTTCGTGGGAGGCATTATCCATCATCAGAAGCAGTGGTGAAGGCTGCGGAGGCGATTTTGAAGGATCTTTTAAAAATGGTTTCCAGCATGTCTTTGAAGACTGGCAGAAACGCTGGGACAAGTGCATCGCATTCAGGGGAGACTATTTTGATCAAAATTATGAGGATGAGTAAAGGTACGAAGGTATTGAACAGCCCTCGTAAATTAGCTTGTAAGATCAGGAATTTTATAAAGAAGTGATGGGAGATAGGTAACTGAAATGGTCTGTGTATGTTAACATGAGCGTGTAATGTCAGTGGATAAGAAGTCATTAGACAGGCAAGTTAGGCGTTGAGGCCGTGTAATTAGTTATAACTAAGTCAGCGTAGCTAAAGCAGTTACCTGAACTCAGTCAACAACCCATTAGCCCAAGGCAATTAGATCCCGGCCTGTTTTGAAATTAGAATATTTCATGAAAAGACGCACACGTGCGAATTCTGAAATTAAAAAGAGGAAAGAATTCTTTTAATTTAACAACCTTACAGAGTAAAGGTTCGGAAAGATAGAGTCAGGCTGAAAAATTCAATGCCATAGCCTGGATTTGAACCAAGGATCATGTCGGCACGTTGGCCATGATAGCTCAAGGGTTAGCGCGGCTGGACGACAACCTGGAGATCCTTGGTTCAAACCGCGGTTATGGCATGAATTTTTCAGTCTGACTCTACGTTTCCACAATTTAGCCTACACACGGCCAGTGTGAAAGAACAATTAATTTCCTTTAATTGACCTAATAGTGGTTAACTATAAAGCCCGGGCCTTAAAGTACTTACAGCATAGTAAGTCGCCATTAAGGTAGCTGTTTCATGTGTTTATGAGAACTCCTAAGTGGTTTACCGGGAGAAACACGAGTCAGTTGGAGAATTTAATGTCATGTCGTCAGGTTGGCCATAGTAGCTCAATGGCTTAGAGCGGCTGGACGACAACCAGGAGATCCTTGGTTCAAACCGCGGTTATGGCATGAATTTTTCAGTCTGACTCTACGTTTCCACAATTTAGCCTACACACGGCCAGTGTGAAAGAACAATTAATTTCCTTTAATTGACCTAATAGTGGTTAACTATAAAGCCCGGGCCTTAAAGTACTTACAGCATAGTAAGTCGCCATTAAGGTAGTTGTTTCATGTGTTTATGAGAACTCCTAAGTGGTTTACCGGGAGAAACACGAGTCAGTTGGAGAATTTAATGCCATGTCGTCAGGTTGGCCATAGTAGCTCAATGGCTTAGAGCGGCTGGACGACAACCAGGAGATCCTTGGTTCAAATCCCGGCTATGGCATGAATTTTTCAGTCTGACTCTATCTTTCCATACTTTAGCCTACACACGGCCAGCGTGAAAGAACAAGTAATTTCCATTAATTGACCTAATAGTGGTCCGAACTATAAAGCCCGGGCCTTAAAGTACTTACATGTAGTAAGTCGTCATTAAGGTAGTTGTCTCATGTGTTTATGAGAACTCCTAGTGGTTTACCGGGGAAAACACGAGTCAGTTGGAGAATTTAATGTTATGTCAGCATCTTTTTTATGTAATTTACATCCTCCAACGTTAAGTCATATCGGATGATGAATGGAATGCATGAAATGATGCTCAAATGAATGAAATGTGAATGTGTAGTGTTTAACGCCCGCTTTTACTACATACGGCACCGCAGGTGATGACACTGATGATACATGAGATGAACATGGAGCACCGGTGGAATGAGATGGCGGGGGAAACCGGAGATCCCGGAGAAATCCCGCCCCAGCGCCGTGTTGTTCACCACAAGTCTCACTTTGCGGTCGCCTCGGATCGGACCCGGACCGCCTTGGTGAGAGCCAAGCGGTCTAACCACTGATCCACGGCGTGGCCGCATGCTCAAATGAGTGAGGGGTCCATGTAGCTTAGAGTAACCCGGCATTCGTCTTACAGGATAGGGGAAAAGCCCGTAAAAAACTTTATCCAGGTAACTTATCCTGAGCGAGATTCGAACTCGGGACCTTCTGAACGTGAGGCAGACATGCTGCCACCACGCTAACAAGGCTGGCTTTATGTCGGCATGTTGGCCATAGTAGCTCAAGGGTTAGAGCGGCTGGACGGAGACCAGAAGATCCCAGGTTCAAATCCCGGCTATGGCATTGAATTTTTAAGTCTGACTCTATCTTTCCTTGCTTATTTATTTACTTATTTATTCATGGCACCGTCATAACAATGCCTCAGGTCGGTCCCTGGTAAACACATGTCTCGATTGTTTTCAGTTTGTTCTATCGCCCTTTTTAAATATTGGCTTAACTATTAATATATTCCATTATTCAAGTACAGTTTTACTGAGCCAACATTTATTTAGTAGGCTGAGGAGTCTTAAATTCATAGACTATTTTAATAACTCACTATTTATTCTATCACTACCTGTTGGTTTTCTATCTCTTTTAGCTTTTTCAGAGTCATTTTTAGTTGTTCGTAATTTATTAGGCCCGGAAGTTAACAAATCTTGATTTTACTATGAATGCTATGACCCTGATGTTCCTCAGCTAAGCACTGAAGTGGCCAATGACCTAAGCACAGATCAAAGTTATGGCTATAGAATTGCAACAGCAATTAGAACAGTTTCTTGCCATAGGAAATAGAACCTGTGTTGCATGTTTCACATCATAGAGCATCATAAATTCTGTAAGTTCTTAAGAATATAGGTTTAAGAGCATAATTTGAGGGGAAGAATTTGAAAAACTGCAGAATTCTGTTTTGGTGTATACATCCATCTGGCTATTTTGGTTGGTCATTGGTTCATTCGTTTGTTTGTTTGTTCGTTTGTTGTGTGTATAGTCCCTTCAGGCTTAAAGTGGGAATGCACATAAACATTGCCAATGAACTCGTGGTTGAAGCTCTCTGCCTTCAGCTGTTTACATTTTAACTCTTATATCTTCCTCTGAAGCAGTGCAGGGAGCTCATATTTACTAAATAAACTAAATCAGGTAATGAAAGAAGCTGCTAAAGAAAGGTTGTGGAATATAATTTTGTGAGTAAAAACTTAAGTAAATCTGAGTTAACATCCTCCATTAAGAAACCTATTATCACTGCCAACATGCAAAATGATGGGGCACTTACCTTTGCCAGTTGGATTATTTAAACCTTTGTAAAGCCCAGGAAAAATACATCTTCCTTTGACTATGCAGTTGTGTCTGTCCAAGCCTTTGAAATGACATGTGCCTCATTTACCCAGGTTTTGTTTAAGTAATAAATTGTGTACCCTTCTACACAAAATTGTCTCACAGGTCTCAGGTAACATCTTCTCCACACCACAATGTCTTCGCAGTCACTTATCACGCCAATTTTATTTCTTTATGAAAACCGAAACCCAGTATATTTTAGGAAAGTGTGGAACAAAGTTTTATTAAAATCTAGCAGATCTGGGTCACTGTTCACTAACTTTAGTGTAGGAGGCTCATAGTTTAAAAAGAAGCTGTGCACTTTAAAGTGAGTATCGCACTTAACAAAATAATTTACTTGCTCTAAAACACTACTATTTCATTACATTTTGTTTCATCAGTTCACAAATTTTTGAAGTATTCCATTTTTAAAGAATCCTATCATATCCTAGTAAAGGGACAATGTCCCGATATGGCAATAGATGAAGGTCATTTCGGGCTTAAACGATCTCCGAGCTGTCATTAAGAAGTTTATTGATCGTTTTCAGGTAGCCATACAACTATTAATTGCTTCAAATGGGAAGAGTTCTCACCTGTAGCGAATCAGATGCGTTACAGCCTTCACCGTTGTCACCTCGTCATCCCCACTCTCTTTATATTTCCCTCTCTCTCCCGCACACCTGCGAGTGCTCGTGGCGCTAGACGTAAGAGAACGCAATTTGAATTTTCCAAAGTTTTATAATAATGCAGTTGTTGAAATCACACTTCAACATGAATATTCGTATATTATGCAAATGTTTTAAATATTTAGTTTAAAATTAATTATAGTTTATGAATTACTTATTTTTCTAATCCAATGAAAATACCAGCGGTGCATCCGTATAGCTGTGAATGTTACTTACGTTAAGAGATAATTCGTCATTGTCATTATCTTCAACGTCTGAGTACTGCAAATTTATAATGATAGGTTCCAAAATCTCGTTACTTTCCAAAAGTCGTCCTCTTGTAGTTTATCTGATGTCTCACGCAGTTTTCCCAGTCTTGTGTTCCTTGTCAATTTCTTCGTGAATAAGTTCTTCAACGTCAGTCAGCTTAAAAATATTATTTCTGTTTGCAACATAATTTGAGCCCACATTAACTCTATTGGATTGTTCTAGAAGTAGTAAGGGCGGAGGAAGGTGGATCGCATCTCATTGATCCAGCTGATACACTTTTTCATGGAAGAGTAACTGAATAATGCTGCTTTGAACTCTCTAGAGTAAATAGAGATTACGAACCATTCATAAACAAAGATGTGACCGGACACGTTCTGCCAGACTAGCAGGAAGTGTATCGATTCCTCTCAACGAATTTAACAAACACCTTGGCTTATTCAAAGTACATATTTCTTTTACCACGTCATGTCAAATGTTCACGTTTCAGTTCTGGGTAATTTCAAATATACGTACACGCATACATGCCAACCAATAATTATATTCATTACAGTACTTACGTCGCAATGCATTGTTATAATATTATGGTATCTATTTTGTTTGTTTGTTGGTATTAGGAAAACTATTTGAGCTAAAAATATGGGGTTTTACGGTTATGTAACATACATTACCCTCTCCTTCCTTATGGATCAGTTTTTGCAAAATCTGAATTTTTGTCTCAGCGCGGATAGTATTTATAAGAGATTGATTAGTTTGGCGCTCGTCACACACCATTAAGGGGGAGTGTAATATGACAACACCGCAGGACTCCGATTGGTTGATCACCTAGTGGCGCTCAAGGACAAACATCATGACATTTGAAACACATAATGCTTAATCAGAAGGATATACACTCACCTGCAGTTCAATTTTTAGTTTAATTTAACTAGAATGCCGGGCTTTAGGTAGATTATTCCAAAACAAAAACAAAGTGTAGTGACTAGCCACGAGGTTTATCTCGGTTGTACCGTTTTGTTCCGTAACCCACGAGGCCAGTCACGGAATGTAAGACGACCGTGTTTGTTTTAAGTCATGATGAATTGCGTGTTATTATGCAACACAAGTTACCATTCCATGCTATAAATAATTCTTACCTCCCTTCGTGTAACATACCGTTTCATTTGAAACATTCATTAATAGTGCTCTGCGAGAAAACCTTAACAATTTCAGGAAAAAATTATTTCTTCTAAGTACGTAAGCAAAACTTTTCAAGTATAACTTCTTTTTTCAAAATAACAATTAAGAATTTGTAAATACGCAAACGCCATAAATAAATTAGTTTATCTTAATATTCGTGCCGGTTAGATAAGCTAATGTCAAGTCAATGTTATAGAATTAACACTTCATATCGAGTTTTCGCCTCAAAACTAGGTAGATGAGAGGAGGGTATTATGGAATACCATTTACATGTCTAAACTAACTGAATTAGTTTATAAAAATCGCCAAATCATGAGTACATACTGTGACTTTGTGGGTTCGTGAAATGAAAAGTCCAATTTCACCACTCAAAAATGTTCTTTATTTCTACCGACTTACAGTTCAACACTTGCCAATTACACAAAATTACGTAATGCACACAATTACGATTCACCAGTTCGTCCGTTATCGTTCCGATGCACGTACACGGCGCTACTTCACTAGCACGTCAAACACTAACTAACTGTCTCTCTGAAACCCTTTTTATAGGAATGTCAGTGTTTTTCTAGAAGTCTCTAATCACCGAACGTTCCAGACCACCGGAGAAGGGGAGAGAAACATCGAGGGACCGGTGACACTACCGCAAATCACCCCTCAGTTAGTGACAGGAGACAAATGAGTGGGCGTGGCGTGGCCTCCGGCCCCTTCTAAGCTGTTGTTTGTGGTGCTTCCCGATAACTGGGTGACACTGCTCCCTCCTCAAAGCTGGTCGTCCCGAACAGCACCATCATAGCGGGCTAGACGATCCAGGTGTACCACCAACATCTTCCCTCGGGGAACCTTCTGGATGCGGTAGACCACGTCGTTAATCCTCTTCACCACCCGGTACGGTCCTTGCCATGGCTGCTGGAGCTTCGGGCACCGTCCCTTGGTCCGGCTAGGACGGTACAACCAGACTAGGTCACCTTGCTGGAACCCTTGGCTGTTGGCTTGCCTGTCATACCTGGTCTTCATGCGGTCGCTCGCCTTCTGGATGTTCTGGCGAGCCATCTCGTGCATGTCGTGGAGATGGTCCACCAAGTTCTCCACATACTCGGTCGCTGGCTGTTTCACTTCCGGAGGGCTTCCAAAAGCCAGGTCACAAGGGAGGCGTAACTCTCGGCCGAACATTAAGCTGGCTGGCGTCATCCCAGTTGTGTCGTGTGTAGATGAGCGGTAGGCCAGCAAGAACAGTGGCACCTTGACGTCCCAGTCTCGCTGATGGCTGGCCACGACCTTCCTCAGGTGTTCCTCTAAGGTCTTGATGTACCTTTCGACCATGCCATCCGACTGGGGATGTAGAGGTGTCGTGCGGGTCTTGTTCACCCCAAGCCTTTGTAGTGCCTCCTTCATTAGGTTGGACTCAAAGTTGGTACCCTGGTCACTGTGTAGCTCTAACGGCATCCCAAACCGGCAGAACACTTGCTCCACGAGGCAGTCTGTGATTGTCTTTGCCTCTTGGTTTGGGATGGCATACACCTCCGGCCACTTGGTTAAGTAGTCCACGACCACCATTAGGTACTTGTTGCCTCGGTCGGAAACTGGGAACGGTCCAGCAATGTCAACGGCGATCCGTTCGAATGGGGCTCCGACGTTGTACTGCTGCATGCGACCCCGGCTCCTAGTCTGGGGGCCACGACTCGCCGCGCACACGTGACACTGACGGCACCATCTCTCAGCATCTGCTCGGAGTCTCAGCCAGTAGTATCGCTGCCGAAGTTTGTCGATCGTTCTGTTCGCTCCCAGGTGTCCTCCCGAAGTACCAGCGTGCACTTCCTCCAAGACTTCCGGGACCTTACTCCGGGGAAGTACTAACTGTTCTCTCTGCGTCTTCCCATCGGGTGACTCCCATACCCGGAACAGCACGCCCTCTTTGGTCTTCAACGAGTCCCATTGGGCCCAATACGACTTGTAGGTGGCGCTCCTCGGTGCGATGTCCTCCCAGGTTGGTCTCGTCCCTGCCTCCACTTCCCTCAAGAGTGGCCCCAAGTCTGCGTCCGCCAGCTGCTCCCTCCTCAGGCCTGCGCTATCCCAGCCATCCGCAGGCACTGCCGTGACTACTCGGACTGCTGCGGCACGCTCCTTCTCCTCCACTCTTGTACACTGGCCGCACTCTTCCGGACAGGGTCTTCGGGACATGGCGTCAGCGTTACCGTGGCTCTTCCCTCTACGATGTTCCGAGGTGAAGTCGTACTCCTGTAGCCTCTGGACCCAACGTGCTGTCTGGCCTTCCAGGTTCTTAAAGCTCAATAGCCAGGTTAGGGCGGAATGGTCAGTCCTCAGGTGGAATGGCTGACCGTACAGGTACTTGTGGAAGTGCTCCAATGTCTTTACTACCGCCAGTAACTCCCGTCGGGTGACGCAGTAGTTCTTGTCTGCCTTGGATAGCGTCTTGCTGAAGTAGGCTATCACACGCTCATGGCCGTCCTGGGTCTGCGATAGGACACCTCCAATGCAATGGTCGCTGGCGTCGGTGTCCACAATGAAGGCGCCACCCGGCTGTGGGAAACCCAAAATTGGAGCACTGCACAGGGTCTCCTTTAGGTGCTGGAAAGCGTTTTCGGCGTCCTCTGTCCACACATAAGGCCGGTGTTCCTCCGTCAGGCGGGTGAGGGGTTTTGCGATGTTGGAGAACCCCTTTATGAAGCGGCGGTAATAACTGCACAGCCCCAGGAAACTGCGCAACTCTTTCCTATCCTTTGGGCGAGGCCAGTCTCTCACAGCCTGTGTCTTCTCCGGGTCTGTGGCCACTCCGGTTGCTGAGACTATGTGGCCCAAGTAGTTAACTTCCTTGCCGAAGAGCTGGCACTTCTTTGCGTTCAGCTTCAAGTTGGTCGCTTGCAGTCTCTGTAGCACCTTACTCAGATTCTCGAGGAGATCTTCAAAAGTTTTACCGAAGATGATGATGTCATCCAGGTATAGCAGGCAGGCATCGTAAGTCAGCCCTCTCATCACAGACTCCATGAGGCGCTGGAAGGTAGCTGGTGCGTTGCAGAGGCCAAAGGGCATAACCGTGAACTGCCAGAGCCCTTGGCCCGTCGAGAATGCGGTCTTCTCCTTGTCTCTCGGGTCTAGAGCTACCTGCCGGTAGCCCGACTTCAGGTCCAGGGTCGAGAACCACTGTGCACCAGCTAGCGTGTCCAGGGTGTCGTCAATCCGGGGTAAGGGAAAACAGTCCTTCCGGATGACAGCGTTCAGCTTTCTGTAGTCTACGCAGAAGCGCAGCTCGCCGTTCTTCTTCGTCACCAAGACTACAGGGGAACACCAAGGGCTGTCAGACTCTTCAATCACTCCCCTGGATCTCATGTCCTCCAGCATGTCTCGTACCGCCCCTTGCTTCGCCAGCGGAACGCGCCTATGTGGTTGCCGAATAGGCCGGGCGTCTCCGGTGTCGATGCGGTGAAGCACTTTGTCCGTGCGGCCGTAGTCACTATCGCCTTGGCTGAAGACGCGCTCGTATCGCCCCAGTAATTGTCGAACCTGCTCGAGCTGTTGCGCGGTCAGGTGGTCGGCCGCCCTCTCCAGTAAGCCTTCTAGCCGGGGCCCCAGGTGTTGCTTTGGCGCCGGCTCCTGTGTCTTGTCGATTGCTGTTACCCTCACTACGGGCTCGCACGTTCCCAACTCCGTCCCGGCCTGGACGTCGTGATCGGTGTCCGTTGGATTTAGCAGTCTCACTGGCACCTCCTCTCGGCACGGCAGCAATGCCCTGGCTACACACAGTCCCTGTACAGGCGTCTTCTGGTCCAGCATCATGTTCCTGGTTCTCTGGCCCTCCAGTCGCGCCGTCACCACCACCTCGCTCCTCGCGGGAACAACCACGTCTTCGTCCAAGACGACCCTGCACATTCCAAGGCGCTCTTCGGGTTGACGGAGTATAACCTCTTCTCCGTTAAGCCGCAGGACCTTCTTGCCGACGTCGACCGTCGCCTCATGGCTCCTGAGGGCATCCAGTCCCAGGATCACCTCCTCAGCCACCTTCGCGACGAACACCCAGAGACGCACGGCACTCCGTCCCAAGTTCAGCTCCAGCAGGGCCTCCTTCTCCACAGGCAAGGTGTCGCCCGATGCCGTGACAAGCTGGTATGGCCGGCTTGGCTTTCTTGTCGGCAAACCCTTCGCCACGTCAGGTCTGATGATGGTCACGGCCGCCCCGGTGTCCACCAGCACGCGGCACGGCCTTCCTCTTATCCAACCGTCCGCGATGAGGCTGTCATCCATACGCCGGCTGACGGCGCGCAGTGTCACTCGAGGGGATGGTGGTGATGGCGCCGACGTGCCCCTCTCCGCGACGGCCCTTACTCGTTTTCCGGCTGCTCTTCCTGGTGTGGGCAGTCTCTCTGCAGGTGTCCGGGCTGTCCACACCCCCAACACAGGCCACTAGGTGTTCGCCGGCGTCCCTCAGCTGGTCTTCTGTCTCCAGCGTAGCGGACACTCCTCGTTCTCGACGTCGGGATGGATGTTATTTTGGCCGCCTCCATCCTTAATGCCGCTGTCAGCGCCTCGTGGATGGTTTTATATTCCCCGAGCATTAGGCGCTGACGAATCTCCGTGTCCCGTACTCCGTCGACAAAATTGTAGGCCGCTTCCCGGGATACGAACTCCAGTGGCAGGTCAACCAAGGCCTTGCTAGCCAGCTGCTCGATCGCAATGGCGAACTCCTGCAGCGTCTCCCCCGGCTGCTGTGACCTTGCCTTTAGCTGGCTGCGGTATGCTGCGGCTAAGCGGTGGTTCCCGAAGCGATCCTCCAGGGCTTCCCAGATGTCCTTGGGCGCCGCCGTCGTCTGCACCGCGTTTAGGACTTCCGCGGCTCTTCCCTGGAGGCTGGCTATTAACTGTGTGGCCTCCTCCTCCAGTGACCATCCGTTGTGCCTGGCCACTGTGTCGAACTGGCGGCGGAAGACCTCAAACGTTGACGCGCCGTCATACTTGGGAGGTTTGACGCGCGCAGATGTTGTGTCGCGTCCCGGCGCGTCGGCCTTCAAATCCTTCAGCTTCCTGCCAACGACGTCCTCCACCCTGGCGTTCAGGGACTTCGCGCTGCTGTCGGCTTTCCCTTCCAGGTCGTTAACGCGGCTCGCCAGGTCCTCGACGCGCTCGTCCACTTGGCCCATCCGCTTGCCCAGCTCCGTCACGTCATCCCTCACGCCGGCCAACTGTTCTTGAAATTTGGCGGCGAGAGCCTCGTTCGCCACCTTCATTTCCGTGGTCAGTTCGGCCATCTTTGAGGTCATTGTCGTGGCCAAGTTGTTGTTAGCCGTTTCCGTCTTCGCTGTTAATTCGGCCTTCATTTCTTCCATCTTCCCGGTGATGTTGTCGTTGGCCGTCTTCATTTGTTTCAACTCGGCGGTGATGTTGTCGTTGGCCGTCTTCATTTGTTTCAACTCTGCGGTGAGGTTGTTGTTTGCCGCTTCTGTTTTTGCAGCGAGGTTTTCATTTGCCGTCTTCATTTCCGAGGTCAGTTCGGCCTTCATTTCCATCATTTTCTCCAAAATCTTTTCCAATTCCGCGTCCATGGTTGTAATGTTCGGTGATGTTTTCCCGCTTCCTGACACCAGTGTGACTTTGTGGGTTCGTGAAATGAAAAGTCCAATTTCACCACTCAAAAATGTTCTTTATTTCTACCGACTTACAGTTAAACACTTGCCAATTACACAAAATTACGTAATGCACACAATTACGATTCACCAGTTCGTCCGTTATCGTTCCGATGCACGTACACGGCGCTACTTCACTAGCACGTCAAACACTAACTAACTGTCTCTCTGAAATCCTTTTTATAGGAATGTAAGTGTTTTTCTAGAAGTCTCTAATCACCGAACGTTCCAGACCACCGGAGAAGGGGAGAGAAACATCGAGGGACCGGTGACACTACCGCAAATCACCCCTCAGTTAGTGACAGGAGACAAATGAGTGGGCGTGGCGTGGCCTCCGGCCCCTTCTCAGCTGTTGTTTGTGGTGCTTCCCGATAACTGGGTGACAATACTATAACTGTGACGAACTGTCATTTGTAAAAATGCGAGTTATTTTGTTGTTGTTATAAAATCAAAATGTTACAAATGGAGGTTAATATAAAATAGTTGGGTATTATAAATTGATGGTTTAAAACACTAAGAAATTAATTAGATTTCATAAAACATGATTGCTTTAAAATAGATAAAACATATAAACAAATATTTATGGCTTTAGTTAATTGATGGATATTAATCATTTCTTCACACTAGCTAAGGGTTTTGATAGATAGAGTCAACATGAAAAAATTCAATGCCATGGCTGGGATTTGAACCACGGATCTCCTGGTTTCCGTCCAGTCGCTCTAACCCATTGAGATACCATGCCCAACTGGCGATAACATTAAACTCTCCAAATGACTCATACTTCCCCAGTAGACCACTAGGGGCTGTCGCATTCGAGATACACCGTTTGTAACAACTTAATTATTTTAGTTAATTGATGGAAATGAATCATTTCTTCACACTAGCCGTATATAGCCTAAGGGTTATAGGCCTAGACCATAGACCAAGTCTAATATTAGTGACATCTGCGCATCTCAAAAAGTGTTTCCCAGTACCGGACAGACGTAAATAAATACATATTTCTAAATAAAGGAAGATGAACTGCATAATCAATCATAATCAATTCTTATCATAATTATTGTATTTTTGAGATAAAAACAGAAGACGGTAACATAATAATATACTTTTCAAAAGGTTCTCTAGAGATCATCACAACAAAATTATCTTAGAACTAATGAAACATTTTTGAAACAGCGTGATGAGATTTATAAAAATCAATATTCTCTTGCCCTGTACATTCAATACGTGTCCAACCCTTGCACGATACACACTGAACCCAAGCCTCGTCTGTGATTTCCAAGCAAATGATGCACTCTGTTAGAACACTTCAATCGACACTGCTTTTGGCTCCAAAATTTAATTTTCTTTTAGTCTTCTAAGGGTCTCCACTATTTCCAGCTTCTGTTGGCATTCAGTTAGAGCTAGGTTTTGTATTTATAGTTATATTAATGTTAGTCTTGCGTCTCTTTGCTATTGGTTTTTTCTTCTGTTTTTGTGCCTGTTCCTGCAACATCAACTTATACAGAGTCGATTTTAATGTTTCAGCTATATTGCTACTCCCAGGCTCATTGTTCCTTCTATCACATTCTCTATTACTTGTTTCATATTATCTTTTTGGCCTCTATGTTGACAGGAATGCCTATACACAAAAATTAATCTAATATCAGTTCACGTTCTGGGGATAAAAATGTACCTTCGCGTACGGTACTGGGCAAATCACAAGTACGTATATATAACGTCATAGCACGGCCTGATTCTTTTAAACCAACACTGTATTTTGTGTTTGTGTAGTCTACTTAATACCAAATACGAGGGCTGTTCAATATAGAATGAACATAATTTTTTACGGTCATAATTTTTCGCACTAAAATTCAATCTTATTATATTCTGTTAGCTTAATGTGAAGCACACACGCCGTAATAGTTTCATTGTTGGTACTCCTGGTTTCCGCCTGTGAGAACCAGGAAAGTTCAGACCTGTTCAGTATCGCCTATCGCTGCAATGGAGGTAACATGCAGTTAAAGTTGATGTTAGAGGAAGATCCGGAGTTTCTTTCAAACGTAATCACTGCTGATGAAACTTGGCTACATCATTTTGATCCTGAGAGCAAAGAGCAAAGCTGAGTGTGGATATCTCGTTCATCACCAACCCCGCAAAAAGCAAAAGTGGTTGCTTCTGCTGGGAAAGTTATGGTCATCTCATTCTTTGATATTCATGGAATGGTTTATCAGCATGTTGTACCTGCACACACACATCAGTAACTGGACAATACTACAGGGATGTCCTGAAAACATTGCAAGTCCATATCAGGTACAAAGGACCACATTTCCGTGAAGCAGGCTGGATGCTGCACCACGATAATGTGCGGCCGCATATTGCCAATGTTGTTGCTGAATATCTTGCAAAAATCAACGTGAAGTGCATTCCTCACCCTCCCTATAGTCCGGATTTAGACAGATGTGACTTTTTTCTATTCCCTAACTTGAAGAAACGTCTTCGTGGGAGGCATTATCCATCATCAGAAGCAGTGGTGAAGGCTGCGGAGGCTATTTTGAAGGACCTCTCAAAAATGGTTTCCAACATGTCTTTGAAAACTGGCAGAATCGCTGGGACAAGTGCATCGCCTTCAGGGGAGACTATTTCGAGAAGGACCATCAAAATTATGAGGATGAGTAAAGGTACGTCGTCAAAAAAAATTGTGATCATTCTTTATTGAACATCCCTCGTAATATGAGTACAAATACTTAGCTCTTCACCTGACAAGGCAGCAGCAATGTCAGCAAGTTATTAACAGCCCAGCTTCAGTTCACTATACAACGGTCAAAGAGGAGGGAAAACTTTCCGTTGGTAACAAAGATAGTTGTTTGTCTAAATACACAAGCACAGAAGCTACTTGATGAATGACAACAGGAGTGGGGTGCGATACCAGAAGGAAGAAGAACGCATGAATTATATCCTAATATCAGAGAAAGTTTGAAATTAAAAGAGATACAGCCCAAAAGAGGAGAAATACACTATTTTACTGGACATGGGCCGTATAAAACCTATTTCAAAATGATTGGTAGTCAGGATGATGATATATGCAACAAATGGGAAAGAACAGATTCGTCTGAACACGCCATGTTTGAATGCGCAAAATACGAGGAGGACTTAAAACAACAAAGGAAGTCACTGCAAGGAAAGCAAATATGGAACATCATCAGGAATGTACAAGACTAAAAAATATTGGAATAAATGGCAGGAATAATACCAGGGAAAGTAATGGAAGAATACAATCAACAACGACAAGAGTGGGGGGTAAGAAGGAGAGAGCGACGGCAAACAGGATCAATTATAAGGGAAAAACACCAAGAACGTCGGAAAGATTAAGGTAAAGCCAACCCAGAAATACAACATAAGAAGAAGGGGCAAAGGTGCAACAACAAGTGAAGGGCAAACAGGATCAATTATAAGGGAAAAACACCAAGAAACTCGGAAAGATTAAGGCAAAGACAACCCAGAATTACAACACAAGAAGAAGAGGCAAAGGAGCAACAACAAGTGAAGGGCAAACAGGATCAATTATAAGGGAAAAACACCAAGAAACTCGGAAAGATTAAGGTAAAGCCAACCCAGAAATACAACATAAGAAGAAGGGGCAAAGGAGCAACAAGAACTGAGGGGCAAACAGGATCAATTATAAGGGAAAAACACCAAGAAACTCGGAAAGATTAAGGTAAAGCCAACCCAGAAATACAACATAAGAAGAAGGGGCAAAGGTGCAACAACAAGTGAAGGGCAAACAGGATCAATTATAAGGGAAAAACACCAAGAAACTCGGAAAGATTAAGGCAAAGCCAACCCAGAAATACAACACAAGGAGAAGGGGCAAAGGAGCAACAAGAACTGAGGGGCAAACAGGATCAATTATAAGGGAAAAACACCAAGAACGTCGGAAAGATTAAGGCAAAGACAACCCAGAATTACAACACAAGAAGAAGAGGCAGAGGAACAACAAGAACTGAGGGGCAAACAGGATCAATTATAATAGGAAAAACACCAAGAAACTCGGAAAGATTAAGGCAAAGACAACCCAGAATTACAACATAAGAAGAAGAGGCAGAGGAACAACAAGAACTGAGGGGCAAACAGGATCAATTATAATAGGAAAAACACCAAGAACGTCGGAAAGATTAAGGCAAAGACAACCCAGAAATACAACTCAAGAAGAAGGGGCAAAGGAGCAACAAGAACTGAGGGGCAAACAGGATCAATTATAAGGGAAAAACACCAAGAACGTCGGAAAGATTAAGGCAAAGACAACCCAGAAATACAACTCAAGAAGAAGGGGCAAAGGAGCAACAAGAACTGAGGGGCAAACAGGATCAATTATAAGGGAAAAACACCAAGAACGTCGGAAAGATTAAGGCAAAGACAACCCAGAAATACAACTCAAGAAGAAGGGGCAAAGGAGCAACAAGAACTGAGGGGCAAACAGGATCAATTATAAGGGAAAAACACCAAGAACGTCGGAAAGATTAAGGCAAAGACAACCCAGAAATACAACTCAAGAAGAAGAGGCAGAGGAACAACAAGAACTGAGGGACAAACAGGATCAATTATAATAGGAAAAACACCAAGAACGTCGGAAAGATTAAGGCAAAGACAACCCAGAAATACAACTCAAGAAGAAGGGGCAAAGGAGCAACAAGAACTGAGGGGCAAACAGGATCAATTATAAGGGAAAAACACCAAGAACGTCGGAAAGATTAAGGCAAAGACAACCCAGAATTAAAAGACAAGAAGAAGAGGCAGAGGAACAACAAGAACTGAGGGGCAAACAGGATCAATTATAATAGGAAAAACACCAAGAACGTCGGAAAGATTAAGGCAAAGACAACCCAGAATTAAAAGACAAGAAGAAGAGGCAGAGGAACAACAAGAACTGAGGGGCAAACAGGATCAATTATAATAGGAAAAACACCAAGAACGTCGGAAAGATTAAGGCAAAGACAACCCAGAATTAAAAGACAAGAAGAAGAGGCAGAGGAACAATAAGAAGTGAGGGGCAAACAGGATCAATTATAATAGGAAAAACACCAAGAACGTCGGAAAGATTAAGGCAAAGACAACCCAGAATTACAACACAAGAAGAAGAGGCAGAGGAACAACAAGAAGTGAGGGACAAACAGGATCAATTATAATAGGAAAAACACCAAGAACGTCGGAAAGATTAAGGCAAAGACAACCCAGAATTACAAGACAAGAGGAAGAGGCAAAGGAACAACAAGAAGTGAGGGGCAAACAGGATCAATTATAATAGGAAAAACACCAAGAACGTCGGAAAGATTAAGGCAAAGACAACCCAGAATTACAAGACAAGAGGAAGAGGCAAAGGAACAACAAAAAGTGAGGGATCAATTGGAACGATAATTAACACCGCACAGAATAAATCGAAGAAGGTAGTATTGGACATCAATATGTTGTTGTTGACTAATGGCACTGGGGATTAGTTGATTTGCATCATTTTCCCCCTGGCTTCCCAATATAAAGCCTGTAGGTTCCCACTTTGGAGACCATTACATTTGTCCAAATGGTGTTTGTTCATGATGACATCCACTTTACAGATAGTACATTTGGGTGTAAGTATGCAGTGTATTTTATAAAGGTGTTCTGCAAGATAATCATGGCCAGTTTCCATTCTAAATAGGGCCACTGCAGTTTTTCTTGGTAGTACTTGTATGTCAGTTTTATCTCCAATGATCTTATAATCCTTGTCTTTAAGTTTATCTTCATCAAGTCTCTGCTGTGTTTTAAAATGTAGCTTAATGTTGTTTAATTGTTTATTAATTTCAGTTTGTCTTACGAGTTTTATATTTTGAATTGCACCTTTTTTTGCTAGTTGGTCAGCATGTTTATTACCTGAAAGTCCAACATGGGTTGGGATCCATTGCAGGGTGACATGGTTTCTTGATTCAACAGCTTTAATTAAACTTCTTATTTCTTTGATGATTCTTGTTGTTTTGTTTTTATAGTTTACAATCCCATCTATGGCTGATTTTGAATCTGTTAAGATAACTATGTTTTGCTTTATGTACGGTCTGTACAGGACGTTCTGCAGTGCTGCTTTTATGGCTGTTAGTACTTCGTCATAATGGTTTGAAGTATCGTCTAGTGTTAGATACTGTGCGAAATGTTTGCAGTATACTCCTGCACCAGCATCTTGTTTGGACATCAGTATAGAGAAGAGCAACCGGTTCCAGGACCAGAACGGAGGAAGATATAGAAGAGTTCGACTAATGTGGACTTAAGACATGGACCGAAGACCAATCTCTCGTCAGAGAAAGTGGCTAAACTATACTTCCAGTCGAGCAGATTTGGACATCGGATCATGCTAACAATCGATAGTCCGTACTCCGATTGATCTGTTTCCTTGTGTACAGGAACATACAGCTTCAAATGTTGCGAACACAGAAGCAGTCATTCATCGTTATCAGCAAGTATCTTCTCCACATTAAACTTCATGACTACTTGAATAATCGGGCTGCTGACTGAATTAATTTGCATGCAATGGTCACAGTGGTACATCTCATTAATATTCAAAAGCGAAAGGAGACACTTCTTCAGAGCATTGTTTTAATTAATGCGCGCAGCAATGCACCGAAGTCTCCGGGCCAACATCAGGACATGTTGCATGCCATTTGTGTTGGAATGTGTCTATCATTTTTCCCACCTTTGGCAAAGGACACCGTCTCCTCACCAACAATTCCTGGGAACACAGATTGTTTCCGAAGAATTTGCCAACTGAGGGACTTCTGATGGAATTTACATTCTGCCACGTTGTTGGCTTCGCTGAACAGAATACAAATTGAATATGCAAAGTATTACATCCTCACGTATTTTGACAGTAATTGCGATCCATCTTGGCAGCATCATTTTTAACCACCCATCTGTAGTAATCTATCCACCCAAAAATGCAATACTTGCCGAGATTTCACAGGAAATACGAGGGCTGTTCCATAAAGAATGATCATAATTTTTTACGGTCACAATTTTTCGCACTAAAAGCCACTCTTATTATTCTGCTAGCTTAATGTGAAACAAACACGCCGTAGTAGTTTCATTGTTGGTACTCCTGTTTTCCGCCTGTGAGATTCAACAAGTTCAGACATATTCAGTATCGCCTACCGCTGCAATGTAGGTAACACGCGAGGAACAATATGCAGCTTTGAAATTCTGCCTTCGTCTCAACAAATCTTCAGTTGAGGCCTATACAATGTTACTGGAGACCTATGGAGAGTCTGTTCTTCCCTACAGCACAGCTCGGAGGTGGTTTAAAATGTTTAAAGAGGGGAGACAATCAATTTCAAAGGAAGGTGCACCCGGTGCTCCAGTTACTGCTCTTACGGAAGAAAACATCAACACTGCTGCTGCCATTGTGAGAGAGGATCGACGAATTACCTTAAGATCACTTTCTGAAGTGGGTGCCACCCACACGTTGGTGACAGAAACATTACACCTAAGACGTGTTTGTGCGCGATGGCTTCCAAAACTCTTGATTCCCGAACAAAAGGACATTCGCATGCAGGTCTGCATGCAGTTAAAGTTGATATTTGAGGAAGATCCGAAGTTTCTTTCAAAGGTAATCACTGCTGATGAAACTTCGCTACATAATTTGATCCTGAGAGCAAACAGCAAAGCTGATTGTGGAAATCTACTTCATCACCAACCCACAAAAAAGCAAAAGTGGTTGCTTCTGCTGGGAAAGTTATGGTCATCTCATTCCTTGATACTCATGGAATGGTTTATCAGCATGCTGTACCTGCACACACATCAGTAACTGCAAAATACTACAGGGATGTCCTGAAAACATTGCAAGTTCATATCAGGCGCAAAAGACCACATATCCGTGAAGCAGGCTGAATATACGGCCGCATATTGCCAATGTTGTTGCTGAATATCTTGCAAAAATCAACGTGAAGTGCATTCCTCATCCTCCCTATAGCCCGGATTTAGCCCTATGTGACTTTTTTCTATTCCCTAACTTGAAGAAACGCCTTCGTGGGAGGCATTATCCATCATCAGAAGCAGTGGTGAAGGCTGCGGAGGCGATTTTGAAGGATCTCTCAAAAATGGTTTCCAGAATGTCTTTAAAGACTGGCAGAAACGCTGGGACAAGTGCATCGCATTCAGGGGAGATTATTTTGTAAAGGACCATTAAAGTTATGAGGTTGAGTAAAGGTACGTTGTCAAAAAAATGTGATAATTCTTTAATGAACAGCCCTCGTATATTTCGTGACCCCTAAGCAGCAAATACTGGCTTGGATAACTATTCAGGGTGTATATAAATGAATATCGGGGTTTAATTCTTTATAATATTTATTACATTAAACTGACAGCTATAAATATGTCAAATGAAAAAGCAACTCAAACAGTTGTGTTTGTTGGCACCAGTGCGCATGTGCGTGCAATGTTTCTGCCGCAATCCGCTAGACAGCGGTAGTAGCAAAGGTGGGGACTAGTAAACAGAAAGCGTTTTGTGTTTTGCAGTTTGCAAAGACCGAATCTGTAGTTACTGTGCAACGTGCGTTCCTTATTAAGTTTGGTTGTGATCCTCCTAGTGATAATAACGTTCGTAGATGGTATCATCAGTTTGAAGATAACGGCTGCCTTTGTAAAGGGAAGAGCACGAGACGACCAAGAGTAAATGAAGAGACTGTTGAGAGAGTCGTTCACTCGTAGCCCAAAGAAGTCAGTCCGGAAGGCTAGTCGTGAATTACAAGTTCCTGTGTCAACTGTTTTGAAAGTTGTAAGAAAGCGCTTACGGCTACGTTCTTACCGTTTACAGTTATTACAGACTCTAAAGCCGACAGACCACGGTTACGTACCAACTTCGCAAATGACATGTTGTTTCATGATGATGACGATTTTATGGACCGTGTTGTCTTCAATGATGAATCGACCTTTAACCTTAGTGGACATGTTAACACACATAATGTGCTCATCTGAGGCTCAGAAACACCTCACGAGATGGTTCAAATGCAACGAGATTCCCCTAAAGTGAATGTTTTTTGTGCCATATCCCGGCGAAAAGTTTCTGGGTCTTTCCTTTTTGGTGAAGCTGCTGTAACTGGCACTAATGCTAATATTTTTTAACAAAAACTTATAAAACTGGTCTAGTTTACTTTTAAATCTCTAATGCAGATGGAAAACAATCACTCCTCCATACTAATCGTGCATAGGCTGGCATTTTGAGCAGATAGAGTTAACCTGAAAAAAAATCAATATCATGGCCGGGATTTGAACCACGGATCTCTTGGTTTCCGTCCAGTTGCTCAAAATCTTTAAGCTAGTATAGCCAACGTGCCGTCATGACATTAAATTCTCCAAATGACTCTTATGCTTTCCCGGATAAACCATTAGGAGTCCTCACCGTTTGCTGTGACCTACTATTATAAGTCCTTGATTAAGAGCGACCAGAAGGAAGCCGAGATATCCGTGATTCAAATCCCGGCTATGGCTTTGAGTTTTTCAGGTTGACTATCTACTCTAAAGTAAAGTTTAAAAATAAGAACACTGAGGGTTTTATGTTTTGTCTTATTAAATATGTGCACAAGTACATTGTCATTACACAGTTCTCTTAACATTCTATTTTGTATTGAAATTGGAAGTAGAAATGACGGTATCGAGAATCGAAGTATCGGGTATCCGTATTAAGTATCGAGAAAAACTGGTATCGACCCATCCAAGTAGTAATTTTGTACAAATATCTCGATTAATATGAAGTAGATAGAAGAATAAAAACAATTTGTGTCTGAGTGAGTAGAGAAAGTCATGTGAGTGCAGTATTTTATGGTATTCTTTAAGGAGAAAGTAAAAGATGCACTAGATAGAATGATTGGGTAAAGAATGAAATTTCAGTAATGGGGTCAGAATTCAGCAAACATGTAGAGTACTGCCGCAGTGTGTCAGGTGTAAGTATGTAAGCTTCCAGCCTCACGTGTTGGCATGTCACCAACGGACTTGACTCGGATGTCCCTCGAAATGCTGCATTAAACAAATTGCTTTTGGAAATTTGTAGCCTAAAGGAAGCAGTAAACACTCTCTATCTCTTTGCCATGCACACATTAAAAGATATGACCATCAAATCTGCATTCCTCTATTTTTATCGTACTTGAAAGAAATGTGTAGGGAAAAATAGCATTTCTAAAACTTATAACACCATTCAATTGCATTCAAATACAGTCACTTCAAAGAATTAGCTCCTACTTTCAAAGAACAAAGAGAAACTCATATTTTATTATGTAAATGAATACGAGACCTGTACCTAAAATAAGTCCTCCACTTTCATTTAATATAGAAAACATGTTGATTATCAATAAATTGTAGCAAATATAAAGATGGTGGCGATCAAGTGTTACCGCAGCTCCACGTTGTGCGCCAATTTGAAGCAAAAATAATGGTAAACAAAGAGTTCTACGTTGCGGCGCCAATTTGTAACTAAAATGTTTATGTTTGAGCAAATAAGTTGGTGAGCAATGAGGTTTCTCTCAGGGTATGCGTGGATGGGTGTGAGAAGGAGGTTTTCACGACACTGGAATGCCCGTCTCCAAATTATTTATTCACTGCTTCTTCTTTTCAAACATCGAAATGGAAGTCGCCGACCGAGGGTTACCAATCTCGGTTTAGAGTTACCGAATGCTAATCGTTTATTCCTCGATAAATTTTGATGACCCGACAAATATTCAAGACAAAACAAGTTGACCGCTCTAATAGGCTTCACGTCTCAGACTCCTCTCAGCGGCTGCACGCCGTAGACCCTTCTGATCGGCTTCACGAAGAAGACTGTTTATAATGGCTTCCTAGCCGCGAACTAGCCACATCGGCCTCACGCCGAAGAGTGCCCTCTAACCACAGCTGCGCGTGTATATATCTCTAACTTTCACTCTCAAAACTCTTTTTCAAACAAAGTCCCTTTGTGGCTCTTTTGGTCGCCATTGTAAACGATCCAAAGAATTCCCTATTCATACACGTCAAGTGACAATTCCTTTAGAAATCTTCTAGGGACACTGCTTTTTAAATGGCTTTGTTATACACTTTCCCCAACTCAACTGGCCTTGCCCCTTGTCGTAACAAAGAACCAACATTACTTTGACATCTATCATGATTCTTTGCTTCTGGCAAACCATAATTTCGGTATCAAAATGTTACATTGATGGAAAGGCGGAACTCACAGCTATTTTTCAACGTAATCACCATTGCGAGCGATGCACTTTTGCATGTGCTGTGGCAGTTTTTGTATACCCTTGTCATAGCACTCTCCCGCCAAGTTGCGCAGGTAGCCCTCAGCCTCGTTTTTCAAATCATCGTCGGTCTGGAGATGTGTTCCACCCAGGTGTGACTTCAACTCAGGAAACAGATGACAATCAGTACGTGCTAAGTCTGTACTGTACGGGGGATGGGTGAGGATTTCCCATCCGAACTGGGCCAAGAGATCAGCCGTTGCATGTACGGGGACGAGTGTTGTGATGAAAAATCACTTCCTTCGTCAGCATTCCCCTCCTTCGATTTTGAATGGCACGTCGCAATATTTTTTACAGTCTCTCAGTAGCTAGCGGCGTTTACTGTTGTGCTGGTAGGCATAAACTCGCACAATACACCTTTTCTGACCCAGAACACTTAGGGAAGGTGTTCCGTCCCCTTCAGCTGCCGTGGTGCGGGCGCTGTGGACCCTTAGCACTCGTGGTACACGTGGGAATCGGGTACGTCTAAGGACGGGGTTGAGGGAAGCCATTAATTCTCCCGGGTACTAGCCTACAAAGCTAGTAAAACGTGTGCTAGATCACCAGGCGGCCCCACCGAGGTCATATCGGTAGCCTTCACCTTTGGTGTTGGCGCGCGTAAGTGGCGTATCCACTTCCATCCCGTCTTGTGTCCCTAGGACCAGATGGGGGGCTTGTTAGGAAACTAGGTCTTGCCCTATGGAAAGCCCCACGGAGGATGCCGGGCGCCCTTTGGGACAGCTCGGATAACTCCTTGGTTGAAAGAGGCCCGGGTCTTGTTCCTACGGGTTCAAGACTAATGGGAGTTGAGTCCAGAGGTTCTACTGTCATTAGCCTTGAACCCGTAGGAACAAGACCCGGGCCTCTTTCAACCAAGGAGTTATCCGAGCTGTCCCTTTTAAAGGGCGCTCGGCGTCCTCCGTGGGGCTTTCCATAGGGCAAGACCTAGTTTCCTAACAAGCCCCCCCCCCATCTAGTCCTAGGGACACAAGACGGGATGCAAGTGGATACGCCACTTACGCGCGTCAACACTCAAGGTGAAGGCTACCGATATGAACTCGGTGGGGCCGCCTGGTGATCTAGCACACCTTCTACTAGCTTAGCAGGCTTGTACCCGGGACTTAATGGCTTCCCTCAACCCCGTCCGAAGACGTACCCAATCTCCCACGGGTATCGGGAACACACTGCCCCCTCGAGACCATCCCAATCCGAACAACTCCCGAAGGAGGGGCTCGGCTGTTCGGCCCGAGGTTCCTCTAGTAACGTCAGAGGTACCACGAGTGCTAAGGGTCCGCAGCGCCCGCACTTTGGCAGCTGAAAGGGACGGATCCCTTCCCCTACGGGGACTAATGGGAGTAGAACCTCTGGACTCAAACTGTCCCAGAACACACTGGTCATCACTTTGCCGGCAGAAAATGTCTGTTTGAACTTTCGCGACTTCGGCGAATTCGAATGCCGCCACTGACGAGAACGTTCTTTAGTTTCTGGTGTTGTGTAGTGCACCCAGGTTTCATCGTCAGTGACAATTGAATCCAACAATTCCTCGCCCTGTTCTGCATAGCGCTCCAGGAATCATTAGACCGCTTCAACACTTTGTCGTTTATGGTCTTCGGTGAGCATTTTGGGGACCCACCTCGGACACACCTTACGATAATGCAAATGTTCGGTCAAAATCTTGTCAATCGTAGTCTTACTGACTTCACGGATAAGGTCGCACAGCTCGCGAACAGTCACACACCTATCTGTAAGCATTTCTTTCTCCAGTTTTGCAATTGTTTCGGCTGACACCAAAGGCCGACCAGAACGCTGTTCGTCATAGACGTCTGTACGTCCGTCTTTGAACTCTCTGACCCTCTTTCGCACGTTTTTGACTTCCATACACTGTGGCCCATAGACTTCGCATAACTGCCGATGAATTTCAGTGTGCGTAGTGCCCTTGGCACTCAAAAAAACGGATCACTGCATGCAATTCGCACTTGGCGGCGGAAGTGATAGGAAGCTCCTACGCAAACGGCTGCCCAGCCAAGACTAATGGTTGCAACGGGTTCGTGCTGGTGGGGATTTGAAGGGGTGGAACCGAGCTACAGTCCAGTGTTGCCGGATCTCGCGTAACAGCGTTCCTCGCGGCTCCAGTGGCTAGGAGACCTTATTTAACGGACACGCCACGTAGTTTGTACCTTATCAGAAGTTGGATGTAGAGGACCATGTGATTAGTGTGGGTATAGAAGTGGGTAATATATTGTGACTTTGTGGGTTCGTAAAATTAGAGTTTAGTTCGCAAAAATTTAAACTGATCTTTATTTCAAGTAAAAAGATGTTTTGTACAAACCTTACTTGCTCTAAAATGACGTAACATACACCAACACAACCTTCAAGGTCATCTGCCATACGTCCACAACAAAAGAATTCACTTTGAAATCACTACACACGCACGATTATAAGTTCTCGACTCGCTATCCGGCCTCTCTATCTGTCTCTTTCGCACGCGCCAGTCACGACTCAACAATGCCTGGCGACAATATAAATGTACAGTACGCGCACGATAAGTTGAGCGCTGGATTTACGGAGTGGTGCAGGCAGATGGGAAGAAGCGAGAGCTAAAGCTCCTTTGTTTCTACAGTGTGGTCGACCTTGAAAAACACAGTTCAGCAAAATAGCGTGTAAGATAAGCGAAGATATCACAAATAACGTTGCATCCTCTGAAAACATTCCTTAGTTTTGCCCACGCCAGCTCAATTGCATTCAGATCACAGTTATACGGAGGTAGACGAATAATAATGTGTCCCCTTTCGAGAGCCATAACATCCACAAATGTTCATACAAATATAAATCATTTTCAAGTAAATGCTGATGTACATTACCACCACACTCGTAACAAGGATAAACTGCCAATTCGAGCGCACCAAACGAGCCTTTATGAAGAAAGCTTTAACTACAAAGAGATAATGTTATGTAATAAACTTCCAAATTCATTTAAACAAGCTGCATCATTAAAACACTTTAAGAATAAGGTTAAAAAAAATTTTGCATGCACACTGTTTTTATACGGTTGATGAATTTTTGGAACTATAACCGCCCGCCTCGGTAGCGTAGATGGTAGCGAGTCTGCCTCACGTTCAAGAAATCCCGAGTTCAAATTTCGGTCAGGGTGAGTTACCTGTGTTTCCCGGAGTTTTCCCTTATGCTAAAAGACGAATGTCGGGTAACGCTAAGCTGCATGTACCCTGGGCTCATTTGAGTATAATTTCACCCATTCCAATCATCCTCCATATCGGACTTAACGTTGGAGGACGTATATAGGCTAACGTTTCAGATAGTCAACATGAAAAATTCAATGCCATGGCCGGGATTTGAACCACGGATCTCCTGGTTTCCGTCCAGTCGCTTTAACCCATTGGCAAGTTAAATGATGAAGTCTGTGACTCAAGTACTTACAATAGTAAGTCGCCACAAACAGTGTAGCTCGAATATGAGAGCTCCTAGTGGTCTACTGGAGAAATATACGAGTCAATTGGAGAACTTAATGTCAAGACGACACGTTGACCATGGTAGCTCAATGGGTTAGAGCAACTGGACGGAAATCAGGAGATCCGTGGTTCAAATCCCGGCAATGTCATTGAATTTTTCATGTCGACTTTGTATTAAAAACTCTGAGAGACAGTTTACAGTCATCCTGGTGGTTGTGTGAACTGATTTGTACGAAAACATCTCCCCCGAAAGAATAAGGCACTCTAGAACGCAATTTTGACATACCCACACGACTAGCGTCTCGCTTCTCATCAATGCTGTCAGCACGTGATGGCATAGATCAGCGGTCACCAAGTGGATCGGTTTTGTGCTAGAGCAAATGACGTAGCACTGTGCACTGCCACGAGTGCCGTGCAACTTCAGTTTGAGACAAGACGTGAACAGCAGTGTTGTCTCGTCTCTTGAAGTTTGTTTTCTTTAACATGTCGGTTGGAGAATGTAATACGACACGAAGGACATCTACTCCTACATTTATGCCTTCATGGGAAGAGTGTTCCTTTTTTATAGAAAGTGATAATATCAGAGCATTCAAAATGAAACTATCCTTATGGGAAAGAACTTGGTACATTTCCCAAAGCTCTCAATAGTTCAGCAACTTATTCAGGTCTTGGAGTTGTAAGAATAAGTTCAAATACTAAGAGAGTCGAACCAAGAATTTCAGAAAAGGTTTCAAGACGTGATGCAATTAGAGCCAATTTTCCAAATATTTACTGAGCCTTACTCTACAGATGTTGATAATGTTCCATCTGAATTGCAACTTGAACTTATCGATTTGCAATGCAAACGTCAAATGAAAAATAAATTCCAAAATAATATTAGTTTGAGTGATTTCTATTCACATTTTCTAAGAAATACATTTCCTCGACTACTTAGAAATGCCGCTCGTGTTCTGATATGTTCGGATCCACACACGCACACACGAAGGCACGCGTAAACGCACAGACACCCACCCACACACACACACACACACACACACACACACACACACACACACACACATGCGAACAATTTTTTTCGCTAATGAAATAAACAAAAATTGTCGCATCAGAACTTAAAATGTCAACTTAGACTAGATGCTGCACAAACATTCATACCTAATTTTGAAAAACTAGTCTGTCAAAAGAGACAACAAAAATCTAGAAAACTAGGTTCCACTTCTGAGTAATATGTTGTGCTCTTCGAGCTGTTATTTAATACTGCTGTATTGTAAGTAGATTGTCGATTATTTTCATTTTGTTTAAACTATCAATTTATTGTTCATTTGTTTTTTAATTAAAATAAAGGTACATAGTTGAATGATAATGAAAGAAAATATTAAAACAATTTATATAACAATTACATCCTTCATATTACAATTCGATTATTACTGTTGCACAGTCAATTATGCATTTAAATTGCAAGATCGGCATTCCGCCACTGCTCTGAAGGCTACGGACTGCACGGTAGGCTATTCCGGCGTGCAACGGGTAAACTTGCACGACCTACTGTACACACTGTGCATTGAGATAGTTAATATTTTTATATATAATAATATTTTGATATGAATTATATAATATGTTATTTATTATTTGCAGTATACTGATATAACAATGCTAATGTTAAATTAAAACACTCTGAAGCATTAGTTAAAACAGAAGAAATTTAGAGACTGTGCTGGTTACCAGTACATAAGTTGCCGCAGGATTCCGGCGGTTTCAGATAGGTACATTTAGAATTTGTTTCTTTTTAAATAACCGGCTATCCGGTAAATTGTTTACTGGATACCAGTAAAATATTAGTTTAGGTAGTTTTGTTTTATTTTGTTAAATATTCTCGTAGATGAACATGTCTAGTTTTATATAAAAAAAAGATAAAGATTTTAAAATGATTATTATTATTATTATTATTATTATTATTATTATTATTATTATTATTATTATTATTATTATTATTATTATTATTATTATTATTATTATTATTATTATTATTATTATTATTATTATTATTATTATTATTATTATTATTATTATTATTATTATTATTATTATTATTATTATTATTATTATTATTATTATTATTATTATTATTATTATTATTATTATTATTATTATTATTATTATTATTATTATTATTATTATTATTATTATTATTATTATTATTATTATTATTATTATTATTATTATTATTATTATTATTATTATTATTATTATTATTATTATTATTATTATTATTATTATTATTATTATTATTATTATTATTATTATTATTATTATTATTATTATTATTATTATTATTATTATTATTATTATTATTATTATTATTATTATTATTATTATTATTATTATTATTATTATTTAAAACATATCAGAAATATAGAACGTAGATACTGTCTACAGAGTTTCTAAGCTTGTAAAAATTCCATAATTACGTCATATTACAAAATAAATAAAATAAAAAAGTTATATTACATTCATATGTCACTCTGTTATAAAGTCTTGTCGTCAAATCTTGTTCGTCACCTTGGTTTTTGTATATGGAGATAAACTTTCATTATACGTTACGCCCGGCTTTGTGTCGTAGGTGTGTCTACCTCATATTCAAGATGTATCGAGTTCGCATCTCGTTATTTGAATAATCCCGGAATATTAACTTATAAAACGTTTTCAAATTATTAGTGCAATTGAACAATGCAACTTTGGCAGGACATCACACAAGTATGAATTTGTAATTACCGAACAATTATAATCATTACTCTCGCGGATACAAATTGGACCTTTCATGTTGTATATAAGGAGCGGTTGGCTGACACATGAGCGGGGAGGTCCGATGCTACAGGGTTCCTTTCAATCCTTCTATAACGCCTCAAGAAAGTTGGGTACAAGTACTTGGCGCGAAATGCGACTCTAGGCCACGGAGTACAAAGTGGCACCAACCCATGTAGCGACTATGACTTCCCTTTTGCAATATTTTATAAATATTTAATATTGATCTATGTATCAATATTCAAACATTTTCGGCATAAAACTATACACAAATAAATTTGTATATGTTAACTAAGGTATGTGTAATTTTTACTATTATTAATATAGTTCTCTGTCAATCTCTGCAGAGTAGGGGTAGCATGTCTGCCGTAGTTTCAAGAGGTCCCGAGTTCGAATCTGGAGTTATCTGAATAAGTTTTTCAAGGAGTTTTTCCCTTGTACTGAAAAATGAGTGTCTCTTAACTTTTAGTTCTCCTGACACATTTGAACATCATTTCATCATCGTATGATATGACTTAACGTTGGAGGTTTTCCCTTATCCTGAAAGATGAATATCTGGTAACTTTAAGCTCTATGTGTGTTGTACTCATTTGAATATCATTTCACTCATCGTCTGATATGACTTAACGTTGGAGGTTTTCCCTTATACTGAAAGATGAATGTCTGGTAACTTTAAGCTCTATGTGTCCTGTACTCATTTGGACATAATTTTATTCATCGTCCGATATGACTTAACGCTGGAGGTTTACCCTTATCCTGAAAGACGAGCGTCTGGTAACTTTAAGCTCTATGTGTCCTGTACTCATTTGGATATCATTTTATTCATCGTCCGATATGACTTAACGTTGGAGGTTTTCCCTTTTCCTGAAAGACGAGTGTCTGGTAACTTTAAGCTCTATGTGTCCTGTTCTCATTTGGACATAATTTTATTCATCGTCCGATATGACTGAACGTTGGAGGTTTTCCCTTATCCTGAAAGATGAATGTCTGCTAACACTAAGCCCAATGTGCCCTGTACTCATTTGGACATAATTTTATTCATCGTCCGATATGACTGAACGTTGGAGGTTTTCCCTTATCCTGAAAGATGAATGTCTGCTAACACTAAGCCCTATGTGTCCTGTACTCATTTGGACATAATTTTATTCATCGTCCGATATGACTGAACGTTGGAGGTTTTCCCTTATCCTGAAAGATGAATGTCTGCTAACACTAAGCCCTATGTGTCCTGTACTCATTTGGACATAATTTTATTCATCCTCCGATATGACTTAACGCTGGAGGTTTTCCCTTATCCTGAAAGACGAGTGTCTGGTAACTTTAAGCTCTATGCGTCCTGTTCTCATTTGGACATCATTTCATCATCGTCCGATATGACTGAACGTTGAAGGTTTTCCCTTATCCCGAAAGACGAGTGTCTGGTAACTTTAAGCTCTATGTGTACTGTTCTCATTTGAACATCATTTCATCATCGTCCGATATGACTGAACGTTGAAGGTTTTCCCTTATCCTGAAAGACGAGTGTCTGGTAACTTTAAGCTCTATGTGTCCTGTACTCATTTGAACATCATTTCATCATCGTCCGATATGACTTAACGTTGAAGGTTTTCCCTTATCCTGAAAGACGAGTGTCTGGTAACTTTAAGCTCTATGTGTCCTGTACTCATTTGGACATAATTTCATTCATCGTCCGATATGACTTAACGTTGGAGGTTTTCCCTTATCCTGAAAGACGAGTGTCTGGTAACTTTAAGCTCTATGTGTCCTGTACTCATTTGAACATCATTTCATCATCGTCCGATATGACTTAAAGTTGGAGGTTTTCCCTTATCCTGAAAGACGAGTGTCTGGTAACTTTAAGCCCTATGTGTCCTGTTCTCATTTGGACATCACTTCACTCATCGTCTGATATGACTTAACGTTGGAGGTTTTCCCTTATCTCGAAAGACGAGTGTCTGGTAACTTTAAGCTCTATGTGTCCTGTACTCATTTGGACATCATTTCACTCATCGTCTGATATGACTTAACGTTGGAGGTTTTCCCTTATCCTGAAAGACGAGTGTCTGGTAACTTTAAGCTCTATGTGTCCTGTACTCATTTGGACATAATTTCATTCATCGTCCGATATGACTTAACGTTGGAGGTTTTCCCTTATCCTGAAAGACGAGTGTCTGGTAACTTTAAGCTCTATGTGTCCTGTACTCATTTGAACATCATTTCATCATCGTCCGATATGACTTAACGTTGGAGGTTTTCCCTTATCCTGAAAGACGAGTGTCTGGTAACTTTAAGCTCTATGTGTCCTGTACTCATTTGAACATCATTTCATCATCGTCCGATATGACTTAACGTTGGAGGTTTTCCCTTATCTCGAAAGACGAGTGTCTGGTAACTTTAAGCTCTATGTGTCCTGTACTCATTTGAACATCATTTCATCATCGTCCGATATGACTTAACGTTGGAGGTTTTCCCTTATCCTGAAAGACGAGTGTCTGGTAACTTTAAGCTCTATGTGTCCTGTACTCATTTGGACATCATTTCACTCATCGTCTGATATGACTTAACGTTGGAGGTTTTCCCTTATCCCGAAAGACGAGTGTCTGGTAACTTTAAGCTCTATGTGTCCTGTACTCATTTGGACATAATTTCATTCATCGTCCGATATGACTGAACGTTGGAGGTTTTCCCTTATTTTCATTATCATTATTATTACTATTATTATTATTAACTGTATATTGATTTATTTTATTTTTATATTATCTGTAGAACTATTGTTGTACAATCATAAAATGTTAATTAAATGTAAAGGTTTGGCATATCTATACCCCTCTTAAGAAATTAGGTGCCGGGGTATGGTATTGCAGATGTTTATTTATTTATTTTTTATTTATTTATTTTTTTATTTATTTATTCAGATGGTGACCGCTGGCATAGATAAAAAGTTTCCGCGAACTTCATAAAGTCACAAAGGTATTCAATTCATTTTGTGTCAATTCAATTCACATTCAAAAAGTCACAAGCACAAATTATGAAGAAGTTATCCAAAGATCCACCAATATTTGACAACAATTATCTGTGGTCAAATATTTACAGTGTTATAGTGAGGTCAGAAATTTTGTTTCTAATCTTCGAAAGGTATATCCTCATGCTGAATAAAAGATTTCAGTCTCGATAACAAATGATAAACGTTATTAAATAAAATATGGCAAATGAAATATCTTTGACGACTTTGGCAAGGAGTGGAATGCCCGCCTCGGTAGCGTGGATGGTAGAGTGTCTGCCTCACGTTCAAGAGGCCCCGAGTTTGAATCTCGGTCAGGGTGGGTTACCTAGATAGGGTTTTTCCCGGGGTTTTCCCTTATCCTGGTAGACGACTGTCGGGTAACTAAGCTCCATGGACCCTGGGCTCATTTGAACATCATTTCACCGATTATATTCATCGTCCGATATGACGTAAATAACACAAAAAGGAGGAGTGGAATATCTTTGTATTTTGTGATACTTTTGTTTGTAGAAAATAAAAGAAAGTGTATGTGTTCCGTGAAAGTTTGCGTGTGTACTTTTCTATTTAGTTAATGACCCGGTCCATTGTCACTTCAGGTTTCCTTCTCACCTTTTAAAGTAAGGCTACACTGAAAATTCCAACTTTTATTAATAATAAAAACATGATTATGAACATTTACCCACATAATTAGAGTATCATTTTAAACTTGCATACAAATTTGCATGTACCTACACCAATAATAATTAATTATTAATTACTTTTGTGAAAATATTGTAAAAATTGTTCGCTATATAAAATATTCTAGGCGTAAAAGATTTGAGTTTTTAAGTTCAATTAAAAAAAAAAAAATAACCGCCACAACATCCATACTATTTCAGGTCAGAAAATGACAGGGGCGGTTTCTGAGGTAGTGCCGCTGTACCATGGCACCATCTGTATGAAAACGAAAGAAAGAGAAGTGTATATAGGAATTGCGCAAAAAAGATTGTTTTGAGTATCTGCTCCCTCGTGTGAATAGGCGCGTTAAACGCAAACGCTCTCTCCTGGTTGTTTTCCGTGGCTTGGTGCCGATTCCAGAACGGCACCGTCTACGCTCATAAGCGCCTGTGTTAAGGGCTAGGATGTCTGCTTATACACAGCTTCTTATGGAAGAAGGTGGTGCCGAGATTTCTCTGGCGCATAACTTACGCTTTATCCGCTAGAGTGCAGTAAAGCACGGGACTTCAGCTACCTGTTTCTGTCGCAAAATCGTACACGAACGCTTCGTATTACATTCTCCATGAACTGTATTATCAAACTTTTACTGTACTCGCTACACCTGTGCGTAACAAGAGTTCGGATGTAATAAATATCTATTTCCGTTTCCCTGTACGTTCCATTTGGTTCAGTATATTATAAAGCAGTATGGATTATTGATAAGATTACCTAAATCGTTCGAAACTGGTACACATATTTATATTTTAACAACCCTTATTTATTTATTTTGTATTTATTTATTTATTCATTAATTTATTATTTATTCATTCATTATTATTTATTTATTTACTTATTTATTTACTTAATTAATTATTATGGCACCGCCAATACAATGCCTCACCAGCCGCCCCTGGAAAATGAGAAAATAATTGAATAATTCGATAGTAAATTTCTTGGAAATGGCTGAAAGGCAAATGTTATTTAAAAACAAACTCCGTCTACACTATATCATCATCATCGTCGTCATCGTCACCGTCCGCATCGGTGGCGGAGATGGTAGCATATCTTCCTCACCTTCAAGAGGTCCCGAATTCGAATCTCGGTCAGACTGAGATACCTGTATAAAGTTTTTTCCGGGGTTTTCCCTTATCCTGTGGCGAAAAATGATTCTCCACTCGCAGCAGATAGGAAGTACGCCGACTGTTTTGAAGATCCAGGTCGAGATTTGATTAAATAAAGAGTCATGAGATCTTTTCTCAGGTGAGGATTTTTTGTGACAGAAATATATATTCGTAATATATTTAATTATATAATCCATTCGTTTTTATTGGGAATTTCGAATAACTCTTTTTGAAGGTTATTAACTTTCCTTTACAATTATATTCACCGCAACATTTTTCATCGTCATGAAACAAGATTTAAGAACATATCTCTCTCAAGATTATTAATTTTCCGTAACTATCGTTACTTCTCTATTAATTTTGTGATTGGCCTGTACTGCTACGTCACCGCTTTATGTAATACAATTATTACTACGATCAATTACAAAATTACACATACATTTGTTTTTAATAAGTCATTACATGGCCTACTAGGTCATATGTATGCTGATGATACCACGTTTTTGAATACCAGTACCGATTATCAAAGCCTTAACTTGCTAACAGAAGATACTCTAAGGCATGCGAATACTTGGTTTAGAGCCAATGGTTTCCTGCTAAATGAGAACAAAACTGAACAACTTACATTAAGTTTGCCTGAGACTTCTTATGAAAATTGTTCAAGGAATGTAAAATTTTTGGGTGTGGTTGTGGACAATAGGCTGACATGGCAACCCCATATCAACTATATTACAGCTAAGCTGTCCAGAGTTATATATTTAATCAGAAATTTGAAAAGTCATGTACCTGATTCATATTTAAGAACAGCCTATTTTGCATTCTTCCACAGTATAATCTCATATGGCATTTTACTCTGGGGAAGCAGCAGTCATATTTCTACTATCCTAATATTACAAAAAAAAAAAAAAAAAAAAAAAAATTCGTACCATCTCAAATTCAGATAAATTTGCACATTGTAAACCTCTATTTATAAAATTAAGAATTATGACTGTGATAAATGTATATATTTATAATACTCTCATCTATGTAAAAAGTAACTTAACCGACCAGCTATTCAGGCAGGATATTCATAATTATAATACTAGCTTTAATTATAAACTCAATATACCATATCATAGATTAACTAAAACCTCTAACAGCTTTGAAGTATTGGGCATTAAACTATATAATCAATTACCTTTAGAATTACTGAATTATCAGGTAATACTTTTAAATGCAAATTATATGAATGGTTAGTTTCCAAACCTTATTATTCAATACAGGAATACTTTAACAGGTATAGTTAAACTTTGGCTTATGTCATGAAGTATTCTTATTTCCTCATTTTATTTTAAGTCTCTATATTTGTATATCTAATGTAAGTATTTTATTGATTTTTTTATCTTCACTGTATTATAACTGTATTAATTTGTACTCTATTTTTGACTTTGTCTATTGCTGTAATAAGCTTAATGACAATAAATCGTTATTCATTATCAGAAAACAATATTCATATAAAAAGTTCTAACTAAAACATATCGTTACAATCCTCAATTAGGAATGTTGGGTAACTCTAAGCTCTATGGCCCCTGGGCTTATTTGAGCATCATTTCACCCATTCCATTCATCGTTCGATATCACGACGTTGGAGGACGTTTTAAAAGACCCACGTTCTTATTTTTTGGAGTATTCTTATAGCATTTGTTCTAAAATATGTTTCATGTGTCAACTCTCAACATGTTGAAAATATGAACTGCTTTATTCCTTAACAGCATATAATTTTCAAAACATGGGTCTTAACAAAATAGGGGAATGTGAAGTTTCTTATTTACATATTATGGACCTGTCCTTTAAATTTCACCAAGTTACGAGGGCTGTTCAATAAATAATGATATAATTTTTCCCACTAAAATTCAATCTTATTATATTCTGTGAAACAAACATGCCGTAGTAGTTTCATTGTTGGTACTTCTGGTTCCGCGTGTGAGAACCAGGCTAGTTCACATGTTCAGTATCGCCTACCGCTGCAATGGAGGAACAATATGCTCAACAAATCTTCAGTGGAGGCCTATACAATGTTTCAGCAGGCCTATGGAGAGTTTGTTCTTCCCTACAGCACATCTCGAAGGTGGTTTAAAATGTTTAAAGGTGGGAAACAATCAATTTCAAAGGAAGGTGGACCCGGTGCTCCAGTTACTGCTCTTACGGAAGAAAATATCAACACTGCTGCTGCTATTGTGAGAGAGGATCGACGAATTACCTTAAGATCACTTTCTGAAATAATGAACCTGTCATTGGGTGCCACCCACACGTTGGTGACAGAAACATTACACATGAGACATGTTTGTGCGCGATGGGTTCCAAAACTGTTGGTTCGTTTGCAGGTCTGTATGTAGTTAAAGCTGATGTTAGAGGAAGATCCGGAGTTTTTTTATTTGTTCCATTTATACCCTGCCTTTAACTACAATGGTCATATCGGCGGCTGTTCTCTTTGGAACACGTTGAAGATGTTAACTCGTAAACGTCAGGTTTTAATCATTAGATCACGCACACATTCACACTCTCATTCATACTTCCAGACTCTGGGGAAGATGAGGAATTATCTTGGTTGGAGAAAAATCCCCACCCCCACCGCCGTGAATCGAACCCGGGACCCCTAGCACGGCAGGCAGGTGCTCTACCGACTGAGCTACGGGGCCAGACAAGATCCGGAGTTTCTTTCAAACGTAATCACTGGTGATGAAACTTGTCTACATCATTTTGATCCTGAGAGCAAACAGCAGAGCTCAGTTTGGAAATCTCCTTCATCACCAACCCCCAAAGAAGCAAAAGTAGTTACTTCTGTTGGGAAAGTTATGGTTATCTCATTGTTTGATATTCATGGAATGGTTTATCAGCATATTGTACCTGCACACACATTAGTAACAATACTACAGGGATGTCCTGAAAACATTAAAGTCCATATCAGGCGCAAAAGACCACATATCTGTGAAGCAGGCTGGATGCTGCATCACGATAATGCGCGGCTGCATATTGCCAATGTTGTTGCTGAATATCTTGCAAAAATCAACGTGAAGTGCATTCCTCACCCTCCCTATAGTCCGGATTTAGCCCCATCTGACTTCTTTCTATTCCCTAACTTGAAGAAACGACTTTGTGGGAGGCATTATCCGTCATCAGAAGCAGTGGTGAAGGCTGCGGGGGCGATTTTGAAGGATCTCTCAAAAATGGTTTCCAGCATGTCTTTGAAGACTGGCAGAGACGCTGGGACAAGTCCATCACATTCAGAGAAGACTATTTTGAGAAAAACCATCAAAATTATGAGGATGAGTAAAGATACGTTGTCAAAAAAAATTGAACAGCCCTCATATATGAAGAACTTTGACGTGTGAGGCATTTTGAATACTGAAAAGTGTTAGAAAAAACGTTTCTTAGAAAATTAACTTTAAAGTAATGGTTGTTACTTTTAAAGTTTGTTAAGGGTGTCTTTAAATTGTCACGTGATGGCCTAAGACGGTGCAAACGATAAAAATAGCATGCCATCTATTACTACACACTCTAAGCTACCAAAAATGACAAAAAAAGGAAATTCCATGATTTTTAACATTTTCGGCGAATTTTCTGTATAACTTTGCTTTAAACCTTCACTGGACTTAAACAAATATTTCGAAACCAAAATTGGTTCAGCTATTCTCTAGTTTTTCTGAAACTAACAAACGTCAATTGTTCTAGCTTATTTTAGTATAAACTGTTTAGCCTCAATATCAGGAGGAATTTATTTGAGCCCGCCTCGGTAGCGTAGATGGTAGCGTGTCTGCCTCACGTTTAAGAGGTCTCGAGTTTGAATCTCGGTTAGGGCAAGGTTCCTGGATATGGTTTTGCCGGGGTTTTCCCTTATCCCAAAATACGAATGTCGGGTAACTCTAATCTCTATGCCTGCCTAGGTAGCGTAGATGGTAGCGTGTCTACTTCACGTTCAAGAGGCCCTGAGTTCGAATCTCGGTCAGGGTGAGTTACCTGGATAAGGTTTTTTCTGGGGGGTTTCCTAATCCTGAAAGACGAATGTCGGGTAACTCTGAGCTCCATGGACCCCGAACACATGAGCATCATTTCACACGGGTCACTCATCGTCCAATATGACTTAACGTTGGAGGACGTAAATTGAAAAAAAAAATTGATACATTGCGGGAATGTTGCAACAAATGTATAAAACAAATAAATGTTAATTTTGATTTGCTTTGAACATACACTTGTGTATTCACATGAAATTAATATTAACTTTGCCGCATTGAGTGCGATAAAGTAAGCCATTGCGATATTTGTTTTGATTTTGTATTGTTCCACTTTACACAAAGTAGATAAACTAATTCTATAACTACTGTCTTTCATCATTTTGTTAGTCACACACACACACACACACACACACACACACACACACACACACACACACACACACACACACACACACACACACACACACATGCGAAAAATGTTTTTCGCTAATGAAATAAACAAAAATTGTCGCATCAGAACTTAAAATGTCAACTTAGACTAGATGCTGCACAAACATTCATACCTAATTTTGAAAAACTAGTCTGCCAAAAGAGACAACAAAAATCTAGAAAACTAGGTTCCACTTCTGAGTAATATGTTGTGCTCTTCGAGCTGTTATTTAATACTGCTGTATTGTAAGTAGATTGTCGATTATTTTCATTTTGTTTAAACTATCAATTTATTGTTCATTTGTTTTTTAATTAAAATAAAGGTACATAGTTGAATGATAATGAAAGAAACAATTAAAACAATTTATATAACAATTACATCCTTCATATTACAATTCGAATATTACTGTTGCACAGTCAATTATACATTTAAATTGCAAGATCGGCATTCCGCCACTGCTCTGAAGGCTACGGACTGCACGGTAGACTATTCCGGCGTGCAACGTGTAAACTTGCACGACCTACTGTACACACTGTGCATTGAGATAGTTAATATCTTATATATAATAATATTTTGATATGAATTATATAATATGTTATTTATTATTTGCAGTATTCTGATATAACAATGCTAATGTTAAATTAAAACACTCTGAAGCATTAGTTAAAACAGAAGAAATTTAGAGATTGTGCTGGTTACCAGTACATAAGTTGCCGCAGGATTCCGGCGGTTTCAGATAGGTACATTTAGAATTTGTTTCTTTTTCAATAACCGGCTATCCGGTTAATTGTTTACTGGATACCAGTAAAATAGTAGTTTAGGTAGTTTTGTTTTATTTTGTTAAATATTCTCGTAGATGAAGATGTCTAGTTTTATATAAAAAAAAATAAAGATTTTAAAATGTGCGTAAAAATAAGTTTTCTTTTTAAGGTAATAATAATAATAATAATAATAATAATAATAATAATAATAATAATAATAATAATAATAATAATAATAATAATAATAATAATAATAATAATAATAATAATAATAATAATAATAATAATAATAATAATAATAATAATAATAATAATAATAATAATAATAATAATAATAATAATAATAATAATAATAATAATAATAATAATAATAATAATAATAATAATAATAATAATAATAATGATAATAATAATAATAATAATAATAATAATAATAATAATAATAATAATAATAATAATAATAATAATAATAATAATAATAATAATAATGATAATGATAATGATAATGATAATGATAATGATAATGATAATGATAATGATAATGATAATGATAATGATAATGATAATGATAATGATAATGATAATGATAATAATAATGATAATAATAATAATAATAATAATAATAATAATAATAATAATAATAATAATAATAATAATAATAATAATAATAATAATAATAATAATAATAATAATAATAATAATAATAATAATAATAATAATAATAATAATAATAATAATAATAATAATAATAATAATAATAATAATAATAATAATAATAATATTAATAATAATAATAATATTAAATTTTAATAATTATATTATTATTATTATTAATAAATTATTAATATTAATAATAATAATAATATTAAATTTTAATAATTATATTATTATTATTATTATTATTATTATTATTATTATTATTATTATTATTATTATTATTATTATTATTATTATTATTATTATTATTATTATTATTATTATTATTATTATTATTATTATTATTATTATTATTATTATTATTATTATTATTATTATTATTATTATTATTATTATTATTATTATTATTATTATTATTATTATTATTATTATTATTATTATTATTATTATTATTATTATTATTATTATTATTATTATTATTATTATTATTATTATTATTATTATTATTATTATTATTATTATTATTATTATTATTATTATTATTATTATTATTATTATTATTATTATTATTATTATTATTATTATTATTATTATTATTATTATTATTATTATTATTATTATTATTATTATTATTATTATTATTATTATTATTATTATTATTATTATTATTATTATTATTATTATTATTATTATTATTATTATTATTATTATTATTATTATTATTATTATTATTATTATCATTATTATTATTATCATTATTATTATCATTATCATTATTATTATCATTATCATTATCATTATCATTATCATTATTATTATCATTATCATTATGATTATCATTATCATTATGATTATTATTATTATTATTATTATGATTATTATTATTATTATTATTATGATTATTATTATTATTATTATTATTATTATTATTGTTATTATTATTATTATTATTATTATTATTATTATTATTATTATTATTATTATTATTATTATTATTATTATTATTATTATTATTATTATTATTATTATTATTATTATTATTATTATTATTATTATTATTATTATTATTATTATTATTATTATTATTATTATTATTATTATTATTATTATTATTATTATTATTATTATTATTATTATTATTATTATTATTATTATTATTATTATTATTATTATTATTATTATTATTTAAAACATTTCAGAAATATAGAACGTAGATACTGTCTACAGAGTTTCTAAGCTTGTAAAAATTCCATAATTACGTCATATTACAAAATAAATAAAATAAAAAAGTTATATTACATTCATATGTCACTCTGTTATAAAGTCTTGTCGTCAAATCTTGTTCGTCAACTTGGTTTTTGTATATGGAGATAAACTTTCATTATACGTTACGCCCGGCTTTGTGTCGTAGGTGTGTCTACCTCATATTCAAGATGTATCGAGTTCGCATCTCGTTATTTGAATAATCCCGGAATATTAACTTATAAAACATTTTCAAATTATTAGTGCAATTGAACAATGCAACTTTGGCAGGACATCACACAAGTATTAATTTGTAATTACCGAACAATTATAATCATTACTCTCGCGGATACAAATTGGACCTTTCATGTTGTATATAAAGAGCGGTTGGCTGACACATGAGCGGGGAGGTCCGATGCTACAGGGTTCCTTTCACTCCTTCTATAACGCATCGAGAAACAAGGGTCATGAAACTTGGCGCGAAATGCGACTCTAGGCCACGGAGTACAAAGTGGCACTAACCCATGTAGCGACTATGACTTCCCTTTTGCAATATTTTATAAATATTTATTATTGATCTATGTATCAATATTCAACCATTTTCGGCATAAAACTATGCACAAATAAATTTGCATATGTTATCTAAAGTATGTGCCATTTTTAGTAACTACTATTAATATAGTTCTCTGTCAGTCTCTGCAGAGTAGGGGTAGCATGTCTGCCGTAGTTTCAAGAGGTCCCGAGTTCGAATCTCGGGTTATCTGAATAAGATTTTCAAGGAGTTTTTCCCTTGTACTGAAAGATGAATGTCTCTTAACTTTTTATTCTATGTACCCTGCACACATTTGAACATCATTTCATCATCGTATGATATGACTTATCGTTGGAGGTGTTCTCTTATCCTGAAAGATGAATGAATGTCTGCTAACACTAAGCTCTATGTGTCTTGCTCTCATTTGGACATAATATTATTAATCGTCCGATATGACTTAACGTTGGAGGTTTTCCCTTATCCTGAAAGATGAATGTCTGGTAACTTTAAGCTCTATGTGTCCTGTACTCATTTGAACATCATTTCACTCATCGTCTGATATGACTTAACGTTGGAGGTTTTCCCTTAAAATGAAAGACGAGTGTCTGGTAACTTTAAGCTCTATGTGTCCTGTACTCATTTGAACATAATTTCATCATCGTCCGATATGACTTAACGTTGGAGGTTTTCCCTTATCCTGAAAGACGAGTGTCTGGTAACTTTAAGCTCTATGTGTCGTGTACTCATTTGAACATCATTTCATCATCGTCCCATATGACTTAACGTTGGAGGTTTTCCCTTATTCTGAAAGACGAGTGTCTGGTAACTTTAAGCTCTATGTGTCCTGTACTCATTTGAACATCATTTCATTCATCGTCCGATATGACTGAACGTTGGAGGTTTTCCCTTATCCTGAAAGACGAGTGTCTGGTAACTTTAAGCTCTATGTGTCCTGTACTCATTTGAACATCATTTCATTCATCGTCCGATATGACTTAACGTTGGAGGTTTTCCCTTATACTGAAAGACGAGTGTCTGGTAACTTTAAGCTCTATGTGTCCTGTACTCATTTGAACATCATTTCATCATCGTCCGATATGACTTAACGTTGGAGGTTTTCCCTTATCCAGACGAGTGTCTGGTAACTTTAAGCTCTATGTGTCCTGTACTCATTTGAACATCATTTCATCATCGTCCGATATGACTTAACGTTGGAGGTTTTCCCTTATCCTGAAAGACGAATGTCTGGTAACTTTAAGCTCTATGTGTCCTGTACTCATTTGAACATTATTTCATCATCGTCCGATATGACTTAACGTTGGAGGTTTTCCCTTATACTGAAAGACGAGTGTCTGGTAACTTTAAGCTCTATGTGTCCTGTACTCATTTGAACATCGTTTCATCATCGTCCGATATGACTTAAAGTTGGAGGTTTTCCCTTATCCTGAAAGACGAGTGTCTGGTAACTTTAAGCTCTATGTGTCCTGTACTCATTTGAACATCATTTCATTCATCGTCCGATATGACTGAACGTTGGAGGTTTTCCCTTATCCTGAAAGACGAGTGTCTGGTAAGTCTAAGCTGTATGTACCCTGTACTCATTTGAACATCATTTCATTCATCGTCCGATATGACTTAACGTTGGTGGTTTTCCCTTATCCTGAAAGACGAGTGTATGGTAACTTTAAGCTCTATGTGTCCTGTGCTCATTTGAACATCATTTCATTCATCGTCCGTTATGACTTAACGTTGGAGGTTTTCCCTTATCCTGAAAGACGAGTGTCTGTTAACTTTAAGCTCTATGTGTCCTGTACTCATTTGAACATCATTTCATCATCGTCCGATATGACTTAACGTTGGAGGTTTTCCCTTATCCAGACGAATGTCTGGTAACTTTAAGCTCTATGTGACCTGTACTCATTTGAACATCATTTCATCATCGTCCGATATGACTTAACGTTGGAGGTTTTCCCTTATCCTGAAAGACGACTGTCTGGTAACTTTAAGCTCTATGTGTCCTGTACTCATTTGAACATTATTTCATCATCGTCCGGTATGACTTAACGTTGGAGGTTTTCCCTTATACTGAAAGACGCGTGTGTGGTAACTTTAAGCTCTATGTGTCCTGTACTCATTTGAACATCATTTCATCATCCTCCGATATGACTTAACGTTGGCGGTTTTCCCTTATACTGAAAGACGAGTGTCTGGTAACTTTAAGCTCTATGTGTCCTGTACTCATTTGGACATAATTTCATTCATCGTCCGATATGACTTAACGTTGGAGGTTTTCCCTTATCCCGAAAGACGAGTGTCTGGTAACTTTAAGCTCTATGTGTCCTGTACTCATTTGAACATCATTTCATCATCGTCCGATATGACTTAACGTTGGAGGTTTTCCCTTATCCTGAAAGACGAGTGTCTGGTAACTTTAAGCTCTGTGTGTCCTGTTCTCATTTGGACATAATTTCATTCATCGTCCGATATGACTTAACGTTGGAGGTTTTCCCTTATCCAGACGAATGTCTGGTAACTTTAAGCTCTATGTGTCCTGTACTCATTTGGACATAATTTCATTCATCGTCCGATATGACTGAACGTTGGAGGTTTTCCCTTATTTTCATTATCATTATGATTACTATTATTATTACTATTATTACTATTATTATTATTATTATTATTATTATTATTATTATTATTATTATTATTATTATTATTATTATTATTATTATTATTATTATTATTATTATTATTATTATTATTATTATTATTATTATTATTATTATTATTATTATTATTATTATTATTATTATTATTATTATTATTATTATTATTATTATTATTATTATTATTATTATTATTATTATTATTATTATTATTATTATTATTATTATTATTATTATTATTATTATTATTATTATTATTATTATTATTATTATTATTATTATTATTATTATTATTATTCTTATTATTATTCTTATTATTATTATTATTATTATTATTATTATTATTATTATTATTATTATTATTATTATTATTATCATTATTATTATTATTATCATTATTATTATTATTATCATTATTATTATTATTATCATTATTATTATCATTATCATTATTATTATCATTATCATTATTATTATCATTATCATTATTATTATCATTATCATTATTATTATCATTATCATTATTATTATCATTATCATTATTATTATCATTATCATTATTATTATCATTATCATTATTATTATCATTATCATTATGATTATCATTATCATTATGATTATCATTATCATTATGATTATCATTATCATTATGATTATTATTATTATTATGATTATTATTATTATTATGATTATTATTATTATTATGATTATTATTATTATTATGATTATTATTATTATTATTATGATTATTATTATGATTATGATTATTATTATGATTATTATTATTATTATTATTATTATTATTATTATTATTATTATTATTATTATTATTATTATTATTATTATTATTATTATTATTATTATTATTATTATTATTATTATTATTATTATTATTATTATTATTATTATTATTATTATTATTATTATTATTATTATTATTATTATTATTATTATTATTATTATTATTATTATTATTATTATTATTATTATTATTATTATTATTATTATTATTATTTAAAACATTTCAGAAATATAGAACGTAGATACTGTCTACAGAGTTTCTAAGCTTGTAAAAATTCCATAATTACGTCATATTACAAAATAAATAAAATAAAAAAGTTATATTACATTCATATGTCACTCTGTTATAAAGTATTGTCGTCAAATCTTGTTCATCACCTTGGTTTTTGTATATGGAGATAAGCTTTCATTATACGTTACGCCCGGGTTTGTGTCGTAGGTGTGTCTACCTCATATTCAAGAGGTATCGAGTTCGCATCTCGTTATTTGAATAATCCCGGAATATTAACTTATAAAACGTTTTCAAATTATTAGTGCAATTGAACAATGCAACTTTGGCAGGACATCACACAAGTATTAATTTGTAATTACCGAACAATTATAATCATTACTCTCGCGGATACAAATTGGACCTTTCATGTTGTATATAAGGAGCAGTTGGCTGACACATGAGCGGGGAGGTCCGATGCTACAGGGTTCCTTTCACTCCTTCTATAACGCCTCAAGAAAGTTGGGTACAAGTTCTTGGCGCGAAATGCGACTCTAGGCCACGGAGTACAAAGTGGCACTAACCCATGTAGCGACTATGACTTCCCTTTTGCAATATTTTATAAATATTTATTATTGATCTATGTATCAATATTCAACCATTTTCGGCATAAAACTATGCACAAATAAATTTGCATATGTTATCTAAAGTATGTGCCATTTTTAGTAACTACTATTAATATAGTTCTCTGTCAGTCTCTGCAGAGTAGGGGTAGCATGTCTGCCGTAGTTTCAAGAGGTCCCGAGTTCGAATCTCGGGTTATCTGAATAAGATTTTCAAGGAGTTTTTCCCTTGTACTGAAAGATGAATGTCTCTTAACTTTTTATTCTATGTACCCTGCACACATTTGAACATCATTTCATCATCGTATGATATGACTTATCGTTGGAGGTGTTCTCTTATCCTGAAAGATGAATGAATGTCTGCTAACACTAAGCTCTATGTGTCTTGCTCTCATTTGGACATAATATTATTAATCGTCCGATATGACTTAACGTTGGAGGTTTTCCCTTATCCTGAAAGATGAATGAATGTCTGCTAACACTAAGCTCTATGTGAATTGCTCTCATTTGGACATAATATTATTAATCGTCCGATATGACTTAACGTTGGAGGTTTTCCCTTATCCTGAAAGATGAATGTCTGGTAACTTTAAGCTCTATGTGTCCTGTACTCATTTGAACATCATTTCACTCATCGTCTGATATGACTTAACGTTGGAGGTTTTCCCTTAAACTGAAAGACGAGTGTCTGGTAACTTTAAGCTCTATGTGTCCTGTACTCATTTGAACATAATTTCATCATCGTCCGATATGACTTAACGTTGGAGGTTTTCCCTTATCCTGAAAGACGAGTGTCTGGTAACTTTAAGCTCTATGTGTCGTGTACTCATTTGAACATCATTTCATCATCGTCCCATATGACTTAACGTTGGAGGTTTTCCCTTATTCTGAAAGACGAGTGTCTGGTAACTTTAAGCTCTATGTGTCCTGTACTCATTTGAACATCATTTCATTCATCGTCCGATATGACTGAACGTTGGAGGTTTTCCCTTATCCTGAAAGACGAGTGTCTGGTAAGTTTAAGCTGTATGTACCCTGTACTCATTTGAACATCATATCATTCATCGTCTGATATGACTTAACGTTGGAGGTTTTCCCTTATCCTGAAAGACGAGTGTCTGGTAACTTTAAGCTCTATGTGTCCTGTACTCATTTGAACATCATTTCATTCATCGTCCGATATGACTTAACGTTGGAGGTTTTCCCTTATCCTGAAAGACGAGTGTCTGGTAACTTTAAGCTCTATGTGTCCTGTACTCATTTGAACATCATTTCATCATCGTCCGATATGACTTAACGTTGGAGGTTTTCCCTTATCCAGACGAGTGTCTGGTAACTTTAAGCTCTATGTGTCCTGTACTCATTTGAACATCATTTCATCATCGTCCGATATGACTTAACGTTGGAGGTTTTCCCTTATCCTGAAAGACGAATGTCTGGTAACTTTAAGCTCTATGTGTCCTGTACTCATTTGAACATTATTTCATCATCGTCCGATATGACTTAACGTTGGAGGTTTTCCCTTATACTGAAAGACGAGTGTCTGGTAACTTTAAGCTCTATGTGTCCTGTACTCATTTGAACATCGTTTCATCATCGTCCGATATGACTTAAAGTTGGAGGTTTTCCCTTATCCTGAAAGACGAGTGTCTGGTAACTTTAAGCTCTATGTGTCCTGTACTCATTTGAACATCATTTCATTCATCGTCCGATATGACTGAACGTTGGAGGTTTTCCCTTATCCTGAAAGACGAGTGTCTGGTAAGTCTAAGCTGTATGTACCCTGTACTCATTTGAACATCATTTCATTCATCGTCCGATATGACTTAACGTTGGAGGTTTTCCTTATCCTGAAAGACGAGTGTATGGTAACTTTAAGCTCTATGTGTCCTGTGCTCATTTGAACATCATTTCATTCATCGTCCGTTATGACTTAACGTTGGAGGTTTTCCCTTATCCTGAAAGACGAGTGTCTGTTAACTTTAAGCTCTATGTGTCCTGTACTCATTTGAACATCATTTCATCATCGTCCGATATGACTTAACGTTGGAGGTTTTCCCTTATCCAGACGAATGTCTGGTAACTTTAAGCTCTATGTGACCTGTACTCATTTGAACATCATTTCATCATCGTCCGATATGACTTAACGTTGGAGGTTTTCCCTTATCCTGAAAGACGACTGTCTGGTAACTTTAAGCTCTATGTGTCCTGTACTCCTTTGAACATTATTTCATCATCGTCCGGTATGACTTAACGTTGGAGGTTTTCCCTTATACTGAAAGACGCGTGTGTGGTAACTTTAAGCTCTATGTGTCCTGTACTCATTTGAACATCATTTCATCATCCTCCGATATGACTTAACGTTGGCGGTTTTCCCTTATACTGAAAGACGGGTGTCTGGTAACTTTAAGCTCTATGTGTCCTGTACTCATTTGGACATAATTTCATTCATCGTCCGATATGACTTAACGTTGGAGGTTTTCCCTTATCCCGAAAGACGAGTGTCTGGTAACTTTAAGCTCTATGTGTCCTGTACTCATTTGAACATCATTTCATCATCGTCCGATATGACTTAACGTTGGAGGTTTTCCCTTATCCTGAAAGACGAGTGTCTGGTAACTTTAAGCTCTGTGTGTCCTGTTCTCATTTGGACATAATTTCATTCATCGTCCGATATGACTTAACGTTGGAGGTTTTCCCTTATCCAGACGAATGTCTGGTAACTTTAAGCTCTATGTGTCCTGTACTCATTTGGACATAATTTCATTCATCGTCCGATATGACTGAACGTTGGAGGTTTTCCCTTATTTTCATTATCATTATGATTACTATTATTATTACTATTATTACTATTATTATTATTATTATTATTATTATTATTATTATTATTATTATTATTATTATTATTATTATTATTATTATTATTATTATTATTATTATTATTATTATTATTATTATTATTATTATTATTATTATTATTATTATTATTATTATTATTATTATTATTATTATTATTATTATTATTATTATTATTATTATTATTATTATTATTATTATTATTATTATTATTATTATTATTATTATTATTATTATTATTATTATTATTATTATTATTATTATTATTATTATTATTATTATTATTATTATTATTATTATTATTATTATTATTATTATTATTATTATTATTATTATTATTATTATTATTATTATTATTATTATTATTATTATTATTATCATTATCATTATCATTATCATTATCATTATCATTATCATTATCATTATCATTATTATTATCATTATCATTATTATTATCATTATCATTATTATTATCATTATCATTATGATTATCATTATCATTATGATTATCATTATCATTATGATTATCATTATCATTATGATTATCATTATTATTATGATTATCATTATTATTATGATTATCATTATTATTATGATTATCATTATTATTATGATTATTATTATTATTATGATTATTATTATTATTATTATTATTATTATTATTATTATTATTATTATTATTATTATTATTATTATTATTATTATTATTATTATTATTATTATTATTATTATTATTATTATTATTATTATTATTATTATTATTATTATTATTATTATTATTATTATTATTATTATTATTATTATTATTATTATTATTATTATTATTATTATTATTATTATTATTATTATTATTATTATTATTATTATTATTATTATTATTATTATTATTTAAAACATTTCAGAAATATAGAACGTAGATACTGTCTACAGAGTTTCTAAGCTTGTAAAAATTCCATAATTACGTCATATTACAAAATAAATAAAATAAAAAAGTTATATTACATTCATATGTCACTCTGTTATAAAGTATTGTCGTCAAATCTTGTTCATCACCTTGGTTTTTGTATATGGAGATAAGCTTTCATTATACGTTACGCCCGGGTTTGTGTCGTAGGTGTGTCTACCTCATATTCAAGAGGTATCGAGTTCGCATCTCGTTATTTGAATAATCCCGGAATATTAACTGATAAAACGTTTTCAAATTATTAGTGCAATTGAACAATGCAACTTTGGCAGGACATCACACAAGTATTAATTTGTAATTACCGAACAATTATAATCATTACTCTCGCGGATACAAATTGGACCTTTCATGTTGTATATAAGGAGCAGTTGGCTGACACATGAGCGGGGAGGTCCGATGCTACAGGGTTCCTTTCACTCCTTCTATAACGCCTCAAGAAAGTTGGGTACAAGTTCTTGGCGCGAAATGCGACTCTAGGCCACGGAGTACAAAGTGGCACTAACCCATGTAGCGACTATGACTTCCCTTTTGCAATATTTTATAAATATTTATTATTGATCTATGTATCAATATTCAACCATTTTCGGCATAAAACTATGCACAAATAAATTTGCATATGTTATCTAAAGTATGTGCCATTTTTAGTAACTACTATTAATATAGTTCTCTGTCAGTCTCTGCAGAGTAGGGGTAGCATGTCTGCCGTAGTTTCAAGAGGTCCCGAGTTCGAATCTCGGGTTATCTGAATAAGATTTTCAAGGAGTTTTTCCCTTGTACTGAAAGATGAATGTCTCTTAACTTTTTATTCTATGTACCCTGCACACATTTGAACATCATTTCATCATCGTATGATATGACTTATCGTTGGAGGTGTTCTCTTATCCTGAAAGATGAATGAATGTCTGCTAACACTAAGCTCTATGTGAATTGCTCTCATTTGGACATAATATTATTAATCGTCCGATATGACTTAACGTTGGAGGTTTTCCCTTATCCTGAAAGATGAATGTCTGGTAACTTTAAGCTCTATGTGTCCTGTACTCATTTGAACATCATTTCACTCATCGTCTGATATGACTTAACGTTGGAGGTTTTCCCTTAAACTGAAAGACGAGTGTCTGGTAACTTTAAGCTCTATGTGTCCTGTACTCATTTGAACATAATTTCATCATCGTCCGATATGACTTAACGTTGGAGGTTTTCCCTTATCCTGAAAGACGAGTGTCTGGTAACTTTAAGCTCTATGTGTCGTGTACTCATTTGAACATCATTTCATCATCGTCCCATATGACTTAACGTTGGAGGTTTTCCCTTATTCTGAAAGACGAGTGTCTGGTAACTTTAAGCTCTATGTGTCCTGTACTCATTTGAACATCATTTCATTCATCGTCCGATATGACTGAACGTTGGAGGTTTTCCCTTATCCTGAAAGACGAGTGTCTGGTAAGTTTAAGCTGTATGTACCCTGTACTCATTTGAACATCATATCATTCATCGTCTGATATGACTTAACGTTGGAGGTTTTCCCTTATCCTGAAAGACGAGTGTCTGGTAACTTTAAGCTCTATGTGTCCTGTACTCATTTGAACATCATTTCATTCATCGTCCGATATGACTTAACGTTGGAGGTTTTCCCTTATACTGAAAGACGAGTGTCTGGTAACTTTAAGCTCTATGTGTCCTGTACTCATTTGAACATCATTTCATCATCGTCCGATATGACTTAACGTTGGAGGTTTTCCCTTATCCAGACGAGTGTCTGGTAACTTTAAGCTCTATGTGTCCTGTACTCATTTGAACATCATTTCATCATCGTCCGATATGACTTAACGTTGGAGGTTTTCCCTTATCCTGAAAGACGAATGTCTGGTAACTTTAAGCTCTATGTGTCCTGTACTCATTTGAACATTATTTCATCATCGTCCGATATGACTTAACGTTGGAGGTTTTCCCTTATACTGAAAGACGAGTGTCTGGTAACTTTAAGCTCTATGTGTCCTGTACTCATTTGAACATCGTTTCATCATCGTCCGATATGACTTAAAGTTGGAGGTTTTCCCTTATCCTGAAAGACGAGTGTCTGGTAACTTTAAGCTCTATGTGTCCTGTACTCATTTGAACATCATTTCATTCATCGTCCGATATGACTGAACGTTGGAGGTTTTCCCTTATCCTGAAAGACGAGTGTCTGGTAAGTCTAAGCTGTATGTACCCTGTACTCATTTGAACATCATTTCATTCATCGTCCGATATGACTTAACGTTGGAGGTTTTCCCTTATCCTGAAAGACGAGTGTATGGTAACTTTAAGCTCTATGTGTCCTGTGCTCATTTGAACATCATTTCATTCATCGTCCGTTATGACTTAACGTTGGAGGTTTTCCCTTATACTGAAAGACGAGTGTCTGTTAACTTTAAGCTCTATGTGTCCTGTACTCATTTGAACATCATTTCATCATCGTCCGATATGACTTAACGTTGGAGGTTTTCCCTTATCCAGACGAATGTCTGGTAACTTTAAGCTCTATGTGACCTGTACTCATTTGAACATCATTTCATCATCGTCCGATATGACTTAACGTTGGAGGTTTTCCCTTATCCTGAAAGACGACTGTCTGGTAACTTTAAGCTCTATGTGTCCTGTACTCATTTGAATCATTATTTCATCATCGTCCGGTATGACTTAACGTTGGAGGTTTTCCCTTATACTGAAAGACGCGTGTGTGGTAACTTTAAGCTCTATGTGTCCTGTACTCATTTGAACATCATTTCATCATCCTCCGATATGACTTAACGTTGGCGGTTTTCCCTTATACTGAAAGACGAGTGTCTGGTAACTTTAAGCTCTATGTGTCCTGTACTCATTTGGACATAATTTCATTCATCGTCCGATATGACTTAACGTTGGAGGTTTTCCCTTATCCCGAAAGACGAGTGTCTGGTAACTTTAAGCTCTATGTGTCCTGTACTCATTTGAACATCATTTCATCATCGTCCGATATGACTTAACGTTGGAGGTTTTCCCTTATCCTGAAAGACGAGTGTCTGGTAACTTTAAGCTCTGTGTGTCCTGTTCTCATTTGGACATAATTTCATTCATCGTCCGATATGACTTAACGTTGGAGGTTTTCCCTTATCCAGACGAATGTCTGGTAACTTTAAGCTCTATGTGTCCTGTACTCATTTGGACATAATTTCATTCATCGTCCGATATGACTGAACGTTGGAGGTTTTCCCTTATTTTCATTATCATTATGATTACTATTATTATTACTATTATTACTATTATTATTATTATTATTATTATTATTATTATTATTATTATTATTATTATTATTATTATTATTATTATTATTATTATTATTATTATTATTATTATTATTATTATTATTATTATTATTATTATTATTATTATTATTATTATTATTATTATTATTATTATTATTATTATTATTATTATTATTATTATTATTATTATTATTATTATTATTATTATTATTATTATTATTATTATTATTATTATTATTATTATTATTATTATTATTATTATTATTATTATTATTATTATTATTATTATTATTATTATTATTATTATTATTATTATTATTATTATTATTATTATTATTATTATTATTATTATTATTATTATTATTATTATTATTATTATTATTATTATTATTATTATTATTATTATTATTATTATTATTATTATTATTATTATTATTATTATTATTATTATTATTATTATTATTATTATTATTATTATTATTATTATTATTATTATTATTATTATTATTATTATTATTATTATTATTATTATTATTATTATTATTATTATTATTATTATTATTATTATTATTTAAAACATTTCAGAAATATAGAACGTAGATACTGTCTACAGAGTTTCTAAGCTTGTAAAAATTCCATAATTACGTCATATTACAAAATAAATAAAATAAAAAAGTTATATTACATTCATATGTCACTCTGTTATAAAGTATTGTCGTCAAATCTTGTTCATCACCTTGGTTTTTGTATATGGAGATAAGCTTTCATTATACGTTACGCCCGGGTTTGTGTCGTAGGTGTGTCTACCTCATATTCAAGAGGTATCGAGTTCGCATCTCGTTATTTGAATAATCCCGGAATATTAACTTATAAAACGTTTTCAAATTATTAGTGCAATTGAACAATGCAACTTTGGCAGGCCATCACACAAGTATTAATTTGTAATTACCGAACAATTATAATCATTACTCTCGCGGATACAAATTGGACCTTTCATGTTGTATATAAGGAGCAGTTGGCTGACACATGAGCGGGGAGGTCCGATGCTACAGGGTTCCTTTCAATCCTTCTATAACGCCTCAAGAAAGTTGGGTACAAGTACTTGGCGCGAAATGCGACTCTAGGCCACGGAGTACACAGTGGCACTAACCCATGTAGCGACTATGACTTCCCTTTTGCAATATTTTATAAATATTTATTATTGATCTATGTATCAATATTCAACCATTTTCGGCATAAAACTATGCACAAATAAATTTGCATATGTTATCTAAAGTATGTGCCATTTTTAGTAACTACTATTAATATAGTTCTCTGTCAGTCTCTGCAGAGTAGGGGTAGCATGTCTGCCGTAGTTTCAAGAGGTCCCGAGTTCGAATCTCGGGTTATCTGAATAAGATTTTCAAGGAGTTTTTCCCTTGTACTGAAAGATGAATGTCTCTTAACTTTTTATTCTATGTACCCTGCACACATTTGAACATCATTTCATCATCGTATGATATGACTTAACGTTGGAGGTGTTCTCTTATCCTGAAAGATGAATGAATGTCTGCTAACACTAAGCTCTATGTGAATTGCTCTCATTTGGACATAATATTATTAATCGTCCGATATGACTTAACGTTGGAGGTTTTCCCTTATCCTGAAAGATGAATGTCTGGTAACTTTAAGCTCTATGTGTCCTGTACTTCTTTGAACATCATTTCACTCATCGTCTGATATGACTTAACGTTGGAGGTTTTCCCTTAAACTGAAAGACGAGTGTCTGGTAACTTTAAGCTCTATGTGTCCTGTACTCATTTGAACATAATTTCATCATCGTCCGATATGACTTAACGTTGGAGGTTTTCCCTTATCCTGAAAGACGAGTGTCTGGTAACTTTAAGCTCTATGTGTCGTGTACTCATTTGAACATCATTTCATCATCGTCCCATATGACTTAACGTTGGAGGTTTTCCCTTATTCTGAAAGACGAGTGTCTGGTAACTTTAAGCTCTATGTGTCCTGTACTCATTTGAACATCATTTCATTCATCGTCCGATATGACTGAACGTTGGAGGTTTTCCCTTATCCTGAAAGACGAGTGTCTGGTAACTTTAAGCTCTATGTGTCCTGTACTCATTTGAACATCATTTCATTCATCGTCCGATATGACTTAACGTTGGAGGTTTTCCCTTATACTGAAAGACGAGTGTCTGGTAACTTTAAGCTCTATGTGTCCTGTACTCATTTGAACATCATTTCATCATCGTCCGATATGACTTAACGTTGGAGGTTTTCCCTTATCCAGACGAGTGTCTGGTAACTTTAAGCTCTATGTGTCCTGTACTCATTTGAACATCATTTCATCATCGTCCGATATGACTTAACGTTGGAGGTTTTCCCTTATCCTGAAAACGAATGTCTGATAACTTTAAGCTCTATGTGTCCTGTACTCATTTGAACATTATTTCATCATCGTCCGATATGACTTAACGTTGGAGGTTTTCCCTTATACTGAAAGACGAGTGTCTGGTAACTTTAAGCTCTATGTGTCCTGTACTCATTTGAACATCGTTTCATCATCGTCCGATATGACTTAAAGTTGGAGGTTTTCCCTTATCCTGAAAGACGAGTGTCTGGTAACTTTAAGCTCTATGTGTCCTGTACTCATTTGAACATCATTTCATTCATCGTCCGATATGACTGAACGTTGGAGGTTTTCCCTTATCCTGAAAGACGAGTGTCTGGTAAGTCTAAGCTGTATGTACCCTGTACTCATTTGAACATCATTTCATTCATCGTCCGATATGACTTAACGTTGGAGGTTTTCCCTTATCCTGAAAGACGAGTGTATGGTAACTTTAAGCTCTATGTGTCCTGTGCTCATTTGAACATCATTTCATTCATCGTCCGTTATGACTTAACGTTGGAGGTTTTCCCTTATCCTGAAAGACGAGTGTCTGTTAACTTTAAGCTCTATGTGTCCTGTACTCATTTGAACATCATTTCATCATCGTCCGATATGACTTAACGTTGGAGGTTTTCCCTTATCCAGACGAATGTCTGGTAACTTTAAGCTCTATGTGACCTGTACTCATTTGAACATCATTTCATCATCGTCCGATATGACTTAACGTTGGAGGTTTTCCCTTATCCTGAAAGACGACTGTCTGGTAACTTTAAGCTCTATGTGTCCTGTACTCATTTGAACATTATTTCATCATCGTCCGATATGACTTAACGTTGGAGGTTTTCCCTTATATTGAAAGACGCGTGTGTGGTAACTTTAAGCTCTATGTGTCCTGTACTCATTTGAACATCATTTCATCATCCTCCGATATGACTTAACGTTGGCGGTTTTCCCTTATACTGAAAGACGAGTGTCTGGTAACTTTAAGCTCTATGTGTCCTGTACTCATTTGGACATAATTTCATTCATCGTCCGATATGACTTAACGTTGGAGGTTTTCCCTTATCCCGAAAGACGAGTGTCTGGTAACTTTAAGCTCTATGTGTCCTGTACTCATTTGAACATCATTTCATCATCGTCCGATATGACTTAACGTTGGAGGTTTTCCCTTATCGTGAAAGACGAGTGTCTGGTAACTTTAAGCTCTGTGTGTCCTGTTCTCATTTGGACATAATTTCATTCATCGTCCGATATGACTTAACGTTGGAGGTTTTCCCTTATCCAGACGAATGTCTGGTAACTTTAAGCTCTATGTGTCCTGTACTCATTTGGACATAATTTCATTCATCGTCCGATATGACTGAACGTTGGAGGTTTTCCCTTATTTTCATTATCATTATGATTACTATTATTATTACTATTATTATTATTATTATTATTACTATTATTATTATTATTATTATTATTATTATTATTATTATTATTATTATTATTATTATTATTATTATTATTATTATTATTATTATTATTATTATTATTATTATTATTATTATTATTATTATTATTATTATTATTATTATTATTATTATTATTATTATTATTATTATTATTATTATTATTATTATTATTATTATTATTATTATTATTATTATTATTATTATTATTATTATTATTATTATTATTATTATTATTATTATTATTATTATTATTATTATTATTATTATTATTATTATTATTATTATTATTATTATTATTATTATTATTATTATTATTATTATTATTATTATTATTATTATTATTATTATTATTATTATTATTATTTAAAACATTTCAGAAATATAGAACGTAGATACTGTCTACAGAGTTTCTAAGCTTGTAAAAATTCCATAATTACGTCATATTACAAAATAAATAAAATAAAAAAGTTATATTACATTCATATGTCACTCTGTTATAAAGTATTGTCGTCAAATCTTGTTCATCACCTTGGTTTTTGTATATGGAGATAAGCTTTCATTATACGTTACGCCCGGGTTTGTGTCGTAGGTGTGTCTACCTCATATTCAAGAGGTATCGAGTTCGCATCTCGTTATTTGAATAATCCCGGAATATTAACTGATAAAACGTTTTCAAATTATTAGTGCAATTGAACAATGCAACTTTGGCAGGACATCACACAAGTATTAATTTGTAATTACCGAACAATTATAATCATTACTCTCGCGGATACAAATTGGACCTTTCATGTTGTATATAAGGAGCAGTTGGCTGACACATGAGCGGGGAGGTCCGATGCTACAGGGCTCCTTTCACTCCTTCTATAACGCCTCAAGAAAGTTGGGTACAAGTTCTTGGCGCGAAATGCGACTCTAGGCCACGGAGTACAAAGTGGCACTAACCCATGTAGCGACTATGACTTCCCTTTTGCAATATTTTATAAATATTTATTATTGATCTATGTATCAATATTCAACCATTTTCGGCATAAAACTATGCACAAATAAATTTGCATATGTTATCTAAAGTATGTGCCATTTTTAGTAACTACTATTAATATAGTTCTCTGTCAGTCTCTGCAGAGTAGGGGTAGCATGTCTGCCGTAGTTTCAAGAGGTCCCGAGTTCGAATCTCGGGTTATCTGAATAAGATTTTCAAGGAGTTTTTCCCTTGTACTGAAAGATGAATGTCTCTTAACTTTTTATTCTATGTACCCTGCACACATTTGAACATCATTTCATCATCGTATGATATGACTTATCGTTGGAGGTGTTCTCTTATCCTGAAAGATGAATGAATGTCTGCTAACACTAAGCTCTATGTGAATTGCTCTCATTTGGACATAATATTATTAATCGTCCGATATGACTTAACGTTGGAGGTTTTCCCTTATCCTGAAAGATGAATGTCTGGTAACTTTAAGCTCTATGTGTCCTGTACTCATTTGAACATCATTTCACTCATCGTCTGATATGACTTAACGTTGGAGGTTTTCCCTTAAACTGAAAGACGAGTGTCTGGTAACTTTAAGCTCTATGTGTCCTGTACTCATTTGAACATAATTTCATCATCGTCCGATATGACTTAACGTTGGAGGTTTTCCCTTATCCTGAAAGACGAGTGTCTGGTAACTTTAAGCTCTATGTGTCGTGTACTCATTTGAACATCATTTCATCATCGTCCCATATGACTTAACGTTGGAGGTTTTCCCTTATTCTGAAAGACGAGTGTCTGGTAACTTTAAGCTCTATGTGTCCTGTACTCATTTGAACATCATTTCATTCATCGTCCGATATGACTGAACGTTGGAGGTTTTCCCTTATCCTGAAAGACGAGTGTCTGGTAAGTTTAAGCTGTATGTACCCTGTACTCATTTGAACATCATATCATTCATCGTCTGATATGACTTAACGTTGGAGGTTTTCCCTTATCCTGAAAGACGAGTGTCTGGTAACTTTAAGCTCTATGTGTCCTGTACTCATTTGAACATCATTTCATTCATCGTCCGATATGACTTAACGTTGGAGGTTTTCCCTTATACTGAAAGACGAGTGTCTGGTAACTTTAAGCTCTATGTGTCCTGTACTCATTTGAACATCATTTCATCATCGTCCGATATGACTTAACGTTGGAGGTTTTCCCTTATCCAGACGAGTGTCTGGTAACTTTAAGCTCTATGTGTCCTGTACTCATTTGAACATCATTTCATCATCGTCCGATATGACTTAACGTTGGAGGTTTTCCCTTATCCTGAAAGACGAATGTCTGGTAACTTTAAGCTCTATGTGTCCTGTACTCATTTGAACATTATTTCATCATCGTCCGATATGACTTAACGTTGGAGGTTTTCCCTTATACTGAAAGACGAGTGTCTGGTAACTTTAAGCTCTATGTGTCCTGTACTCATTTGAACATCGTTTCATCATCGTCCGATATGACTTAAAGTTGGAGGTTTTCCCTTATCCTGAAAGACGAGTGTCTGGTAACTTTAAGCTCTATGTGTCCTGTACTCATTTGAACATCATTTCATTCATCGTCCGATATGACTGAACGTTGGAGGTTTTCCCTTATCCTGAAAGACGAGTGTCTGGTAAGTCTAAGCTGTATGTACCCTGTACTCATTTGAACATCATTTCATTCATCGTCCGATAAGACTTAACGTTGGAGGTTTTCCCTTATCCTGAAAGACGAGTGTATGGTAACTTTAAGCCCTATGTGTCCTGTGCTCATTTGAACATCATTTCATTCATCGTCCGTTATGACTTAACGTTGGAGGTTTTCCCTTATCCTGAAAGACGAGTGTCTGTTAACTTTAAGCTCTATGTGTCCTGTACTCATTTGAACATCATTTCATCATCGTCCGATATGACTTAACGTTGGAGGTTTTCCCTTATCCAGACGAATGTCTGGTAACTTTAAGCTCTATGTGACCTGTACTCATTTGAACATCATTTCATCATCGTCCGATATGACTTAACGTTGGAGGTTTTCCCTTATCCTGAAAGACGACTGTCTGGTAACTTTAAGCTCTATGTGTCCTGTACTCATTTGAACATTATTTCATCATCGTCCGATATGACTTAACGTTGGAGGTTTTCCCTTATACTGAAAGACGCGTGTGTGGTAACTTTAAGCTCTATGTGTCCTGTACTCATTTGAACATCATTTCATCATCCTCCGATATGACTTAACGTTGGCGGTTTTCCCTTATACTGAAAGACGAGTGTCTGGTAACTTTAAGCTCTATGTGTCCTGTACTCATTTGGACATAATTTCATTCATCGTCCGATATGACTTAACGTTGGAGGTTTTCCCTTATCCCGAAAGACGAGTGTCTGGTAACTTTAAGCTCTATGTGTCCTGTACTCATTTGAACATCATTTCATCATCGTCCGATATGACTTAACGTTGGAGGTTTTCCCTTATCCTGAAAGACGAGTGTCTGGTAACTTTAAGCTCTGTGTGTCCTGTTCTCATTTGGACATAATTTCATTCATCGTCCGATATGACTTAACGTTGGAGGTTTTCCCTTATCCAGACGAATGTCTGGTAACTTTAAGCTCTATGTGTCCTGTACTCATTTGGACATAATTTCATTCATCGTCCGATATGACTGAACGTTGGAGGTTTTCCCTTATTTTCATTATCATTATGATTACTATTATTATTATTATTATTATTATTATTATTATTATTATTATTATTATTATTATTATTATTATTATTATTATTATTATTATTATTATTATTATTATTATTATTATTATTATTATTATTATTATTATTATTATTATTATTATTATTATTATTATTATTATTATTATTATTATTATTATTATTATTATTATTATTATTATTATTATTATTATTATTATTATTATTATTATTATTATTATTATTATTATTATTATTATTATTATTATTATTATTATTATTATTATTATTATTATTATTATTATTATTATTATTATTATTATTATTATTATTATTATTATTATTATTATTATTATTATTATTATTATTATTATTATTATTATTATTATTATTATTATTATTATTATTATTATTATTATTATTATTATTATTATTATTATTATTATTATTATTATTATTATTATTATTATTATTATTATTATTATTATTATTATTATTATTATTATTATTATTATTATTATTATTATTATTATTATTATTATTATTATTATTATTATTATTATTATTATTATTATTATTATTATTATTATTATTATTATTATTATTATTATTATTATTATTATTATTAACTGTATATTGATTTATTTTATTTTTATATTATCTGTAGAACTATTGTTGTAAAATCATAAAATGTTAATTAAATGTAAAGGTTTGGAATATCTATACACCTCTTAAGAAATTAGGTGCCGGGGTATGGTATTGCAGATGTTTATTTATTTATTTTTTATTTATTTATTTTTTTATTTATTTATTCAGATGGTGACCGCTGGCATAGATAAAAAGTTTCCGCGAACTTCATAAAGTCACAAAGGTATTCAATTCATTTTGTGTCAATTCAATTCACATTCAAAAAGTCACAAGCACAAATTATGAAGAAGTTATCCAAAGATCCACCAATATTTGACAACAATTATCTGTGGTCAAATATTTACAGTGTTATAGTGAGGTCAGAAATTTTGTTTCTAATCTTCGAAAGGTATATCCTCATGCTGAATAAAAGATTTCAGTCTCGATAACAAATGATAAACGTTATTAAATAAAATATGACAAATGAAATATCTTTGACGACTTTGGCAAGGAGTGGAATGCCCGCCTCGGTAGCGTGGATGGTAGAGTGTCTGCCTCACGTTCAAGAGGCCCCGAGTTTGAATCTCGGTCAGGGTGGGTTACCTAGATAAGGTTTTTCCCGGGGTTTTCCCTTATCCTGGTAGACGACTGTCGGGTAACTAAGCTCCATGGACCCTGGGCTCATTTGAACATCATTTCACCGATTTTATTCATCGTCCGATATGACTTAACGTTGGAAATGTGAAATGTGTAGTGTTTAACGCCCGCTTTTACTACATACGGCACCGCAGGCGGTGACACTGATGATGCATGAGATGAAGATGGAGCACCGGTGAATTGAGATGGCGGGGGAAACTGGAGGTCCCGGAGAAAACCCGCCCCAACAACGTGTTGTCCACCACAAATCTCACTTTGCGGTCGCCTGGGATCGAACCTGGGCCACCTTGGTGAGAGCCAAGCGGTCTAACCACTGAGCCACGGCGTGGCCTGTGTTAACGTTGGAGGACGTAAATAACATAAAAAAGGAGAAGTGGAATATCTTTGTATTTTGTGATGCTTTTGTTTGTAGAAAATAAAAGAAAGTGTATGTGTTCCATAAAAGTTTGCGTGTGTACTTTCCTATTTAGTTAATGACCCGGTCCATTGTCACTTCAGGTTTCCTTTTCACCTTTTAAAGAAAGGCTACACTGAAAATTCCAACTTTTATTAATAATAAACACATGATTATGAACATTTACCCACATAATTAGAGTATCATTTTAAAATTGCATACAAATTTTCATGTTCCTACACCAAATAATAATTAATTATTAATTACTTTTGTGAAAATATTGTAAACGTTATACGCTATATAAAATATTCTAGGCGTAAAAGATTTGAGTTTTTAAGGGTATGTATGACTGAAATTTTCAAATTCTGAACTAATAATGCTAGCTTTTTCAAATTTACACAATAGGTGTAATATATTGTAAACATGTTACAACCTAAATTTAAACAATTTTTCTCCAGCAGTTTAGAAATTATGATAAATTTTGTATGTTTTTTCTTACGTCACTAAAAAAGTCCCTTGCGACAAAATATTTTGAATTTTGGTCTAATATTTTAACCCTATGTTCATAATACACATACTTTTTGAAATTGCTCTGAGTTTTTCTGTGTCTTCTTTAGTTTAGGTCACAAATTTTTTTTAATTTACAAATATTCTTTTTTTGTCTAAAAACTGTAATTTTTGTGTTTGAAAATTAAAAATATATGCTTATATACATTTCACAATAAAACCTAGGGAAATTTCCATTCCTCATGATATTCTGAACCTGTGTAGGAAATTTCATGGATGTAGTACAAATACTGCACCGCAAGGAGCATTTTACAGGAAGAAAAATGCTGAAAATATGAACATTGAGAAAACAGCGATTAAAGATTTGATTGCATAACTCACATTAAAATCCACCAGGCTGATAGGTTGGACCCTCAGATTTCTTTTTCCTCTCCTCTGTTGCTGCTTTTTCCACCTTTTTCTTCTTTAGATGTTGCTTTTCTTCTGCACAACTTCGCTTCTTGCTTTGCAGGATACGAGTCTGATCTCGCTGCACTGAAGTTTTCCTTGCTGAGTCTACTACACTTTCACCTCTGATATTTCGCTGCAGCTCCAATGGCTTAAGACTACCCATGTTAAACTCACTGATGCTTTTAATAACAGCAAGATCCAATTTTTGTTTTGATATGAAAACTTCCTTTGGGCACTTATTCCATATGACATGATGCAAAGATTCATTGGCATTCTGTGTTTTTCCTGTTTTGCACCTCTCTAGTAATGTTGTAGAAGCCAGCATCTGATATATTGGCAACATTTTAGGAACTATTTTGTCTGAAAGCCTTATTTTTCTTTTCTTGAATTGAAAATTTAAGAACGGAAAACAGACAAAGAATGTGGATGTAGGCAAAAGAGGGCGTGACTCTGACAGAGATTAAAGGCCACCGACATTTAAATAAGCATTTAAAAATGGCGTCCGGAGGCAAATTATGCATTTTTCACATTCGGGAATGTCTAAATTATTTTATAGAATTAAAATAAAAGAGTCGTTATTTTCACGAATTTCATGAAATTTCAGTCATACATACCCTTAAGTTCAATTTAAAAAAATAACCGTCACAACATCCATACCATTTCAGGTCAGAAAATGAGAAAATAATTGAATAATTCGTTAGTAAATTTCTTGGAAATGGCTGAAAGGCAAATGTTATTTAAAAACAAACTCGGTCTACACTATATCATCATCATCATCATCATCATCATCATCATCATCATCATCATCATCATCATCATCATCATCATCATCATCATCATCATCATCATCATCATCATCATCATCGTCATCGTCCGCATCGGTGGCGGAGATGGTAGCATATCTTCCTCACCTTCAAGAGGTCCCGAATTCGAATCTCGGTCAGGCTGAGATACCTGTATAAAGTTTTTTCCGGGGTTTTCCCTTATCCTGTGGCGAAAAATGATTCTCCACTCGCAGCAGATAGGAAGCACGCCGACTGTTTTGAAGATCCAGGTCGAGATTTGATTAAATAAAGAGTCATGAGATCTTTTCTCAGGTGAGGATTTTTTGTGACAGAAATAAAATTTTATATGTCTTCTATTTCGTAATATATTTAATTGTATAATCCATTCGTTTTTATTGGGAATTTCGAATAACTCTTTTTGAAGGTTATTAACTTTCCTTTACAATTATATTCACCGCAACATTTTTGATCATCATGAAACAAGATTTAAGAACATATGTATCTTAAGATTATTAATTTTCCGTAACTATCGTTATTTCTCTATTAATTTTGTGATTGGCCGATGTACTGCTAGGTCACCGCATTATGTAATACAATTATTATTACGGTCAATTACAAAATTACACATATATTTGTTTTTAATAAGTCATTACATGGCCTACTAGGTCATATGTATGCTGATGATACCACGTTTTTGAATACCAGTACCGAAGCTGTCCAGAGTTATATATTTAATCAGAAATTTGAAAAGTCATGTACCTGATTCATATTTAAGAACAGCCTATTTTGCATTCTTCCACAGTATAATCTCATATGGCATTTTACTCTGGGGAAGCAGCAGTCATATTTCTACTATCCTAATATTACCAAAAAAATAAATAATTCGTACCATCTCAAATTCAGATAAATTTGCACATTGTAAACCTCTATTTATAAAATTAAGAATTATGACTGTGATAAATGTATATATTTATAATACTCTCATCTATGTAAAAAGTAACTTAACCGACCAGCTATTCAGGCAGGATATTCATAATTATAATACTAGCTTTAATTATAAACTCAATATACCATATCATAGATTAACTAAAACCTCTAACAGCTTTGAAGTATTGGGCATTAAACTATATAATCAATTACCTTTAGAATTAACTGAATTATCAGGTAATACATTTAAATGCAAATTATATGAATGGTTAGTTTCCAAACCTTATTATTCAATACAGGAATACTTTAAAGGTGTAGTTAAACTTTGGCTTATGTCATGCAGTATTCTTATTTTCTCTTTTTATTTTAAGTCTCTATATTTGTATATCTAATGTAAGTATTTTATTGATTTTTTTATCTTCACTGTATTATAACTGTATTAATTTGTACTCTATTTTTGACTTTGTCTATTGCTGTAATAAGCTTAACGACAATAAATCATTATTCATTATCAGAAAACAATATTCATATAAAAAGTTCTAACTAAAACATATCGTTACAATCCTCAATTAGGAATGTCGAGTAACTCTAAGCTCTATGGCCCCTGGGCTTATTTGAGCATCATTTCACCCATTTCATTCATCGTCCGATATGACGACATTGGAGGACGTTTCAAAACATCCACATTCTTATTTTTTGGAATATTCTTGTAGCGTTTGTTCTAAAATATGTTACATGTGTCAGCTCTCAAAGTGTTGAAAATATGAACTTCTTTATTCCTTAACAGCATATAATTTTCAAAACATGGGTCTTAACAAAAAGGGGGGAATGTGAAGTTTCTTATTCACATATTATGGACCTGTCCTTAAGTTTCACCAAGTTACGAGAACTTTTCAATAAAGAATGATCACAATTTTTTACGGTCATAATTTTTCGCACTAAAATTCAATCTTATATTCTGTTAGGTTAATGTGAAACAAACACGCCGTAGTAGTTCCATTGTTGGTACTCCTGGTTACCGCCTGTGAGAACCAGGCAAGTTCAGACATGTTCAGTATCGCCTTCAGCTGCAGTGGAGGTAACACGCGAGGAACAATATGCGGCTTTCAAATTATGCTTTCATCTCCTCAAATGTTCAGTTGAGGCCTATACAATGTTACAGGAGGCCTATGGAGAGCCTGTTCTTCCCTACAGCACAGCTCGAAGGTGGTTTAAAATGTTTAAAGAGGAGAGACACTCAATTTCAAAGGAAGGAGGACCCGGTGCTCCAGTTACTGTTGTTATGGAAGAAAACATCAACACTGCAGTTCTGCATGCAGTTGAAGTTGATGTTACAAGAAGATCCGGAGTTTCTTTCAAACGTAATCACTGCTGATGAAATTTGGCTACATCATTTTGATCCTGAGAGAAAACAGCAAAGCTCAGTGTGGAAATCTCCTTCATCACCAACTCCCAAAAAGGCAAAACTGCTTGCTTCTGCTGGGAAACATATGGTCATTTCACTCTTTGATATTCATGGAATGGTTTATCAGCATGTTCTACCTGCACACACATCAGTAACTGGGCAATACTACAGGGATGTCCTGAAAACATTGCAGGTCCATATCAGGCGCAAAAGATCACATATCCGTGAAGCAGGCTGGATGCTGCACCACGATAATGCGCGGCTGCATATTGCCAATGTTGTTGCAGAATATCTTGCAAAAATCAACGTGAAGTGCATCCCTCACCCTCCCTATAGTCCGGATTTAGCACCATCTGACTTTTTTCTATTCCCTAACATAAAGAAACGACTTCGTGGGAGGTATTATCCGTCATCAGAAGCAGTGGCGGAGGCTGCGGAGGCGATTTTGAAGGATTTCTCAAAAATGGTTTCCAGCATGTCTTTGAAGACTGGCAGAGACGCTGGGACAAGTCCATCACATTCAGAGAAGACTATTTTGAGAAAAACCATCAAAATTATGAGGATGAGTAAAGATACGTCGTCAAAAAAAAATTGAACAGCCCTCATATATGAAGAACTTTGACGTGTGAGGCATTTTGAATACTCAAAAGTGTTAGAAAAAACGTTTCTTAGAAAATTAACTTTAAAGTAATGGTTGTTACTTTTAAAGATTGTTAAAGGTGTCTTTAAATTGTCACGTGATGGCCTAAGACGGTGCAAATGATAAAAATAGCATGCCATCTATTACTACACACTCTAAGCTACCAAAAATGACAAAAAAGGAAATTCCATGATTTTCAACATTTTCGGCGAATTTTCAGTATAACTTTGCCTTAAACCTCCATGGACTTAAACAGATATTTCAAAACCAAAATTGGTTCAGCCATTCTCGAGCTTTTCTGAGACTAACAAATGTCAATTGTTCTAGCTTATTTTAGTATAAACTGTTTAGCCTCAATATCAGGAGGAATTTATTTGAGCCCGCCTCGGTAGCGTAGATGGTAGCGTGTCTGCCTCACGTTTAAGAGGTCTCGAGTTTGAATCTCGGTTAGGGCAAGTTTCCTGGATATGGTTTTGCCGGGGTTTTCCCTTATCCTAAAATAAGAATTTCGGGTAGCTCCAATCTCTATGCCTGCCTAGGTAGCGTAGATGGTAGCGTGTCTGCCTCACGTTCAAGAGGCCCTGAGTTCGAATCTCGGTCAGGATGAGTTACCTGGATAAGGTTTTCCGGGGTTTTCCCTTATCCTAAAATACGAATGTCGGATAGCTCCAATCTCTATGCCTGCCTAGGTAGCGTAGATGGTAGCGTGTCTACCTGACGTTCAAGAGGCCCTGAGTTCGAATCTCGGTCAGGGTGAGTTAACTGGATAAGGTTTTTCCGGGGTTTTTCCTAATCCTGAAAGACAAATGTCGGGTAACTCTGAGCTCCATGGACCCCGAACACATGAGCATCATTTCACACGGGTCACTCATCGTCCAATATGACTTAACGTTGGAGGACGTAAATTGAAAAAAAAATATTTGATACATTGCGGGAATGTTGCAACAAATGTATAAAACAAATAAATGTTAATTTTGATTTGCTTTGAAGATTTACTTGTGTATTCACATGAAATTAATATTAAATTTGCCGCATTGAGTGCGATAAAGTAAGCAATCAATTGTTTTGATTTTGTATTGTTCCACTTTACACAAGGTAGATAAACTAATTCTATATACCGGCTTTCATCATTTTGTTAGTTAAACACACACACATATACACATACACACACGCACTTTTTCTAAAAAATATTTCTTTCTAGTGCAGGAATTCTTGAAATCTTGATATCCAATACGTCTCCCAGCCACTACATGTACGGATAAAGTAAAATTTATACATTAATAAAATGAAAAAGCATAATAATTAGAATATGTCAGTTACAAAGTTTCAAAGAGAAGACGAATACTTTCCGGAACCACTTTAGGTAGACATCATCTCAGTGGTGCGCAACGCCTGTAGCTGGAGTCGAACTTGCTACACACCTGTTCCAAAGCCAGTCAGTTTCCGTCCTTCAGAGCACGCGCTACTGGTAATGTCGGTTTTTTGTTGCCTTGGCAACGGATTTGCGATTCTAACTTGTTTCCACATGGATGAAATTGCACTTAATTGATTGATGATTTCCAGCGAAACAACTTCCTCAGCTATGCTCAAAGATTGAACTGTTTTCTTATAACTCATGTGTTTGGCCGTCTGTCGGCAGATAAACTTCTGGTTTGCCGATTAGTCGTAACCACATGGTTGTTACCAACAGCACGCTTGCGCTAATGTGAAATACACCACCATCACGACTGGACATAGAAGTTCTGAATGTCAGACCTTCAGTCTCAAGCAAGATCAGGGCTAGGCCCTCTACTGGAAGTGGGGTTTTTGAAAGGAAGGGTAATATACGGCACAAGATGAGGTTTGTCACACGACTGGACATTGAAGATCTGAAAGTCAGACCTTCAGTCTCAAGCAGAGATCAGGGCTAGGCCCTCTACTGGAAGTGGGGTTTTGAAAGGAAGGGTAATATACGGCACAAGATGAGGTTTGTCACACGACTGGACATTGAAGATCTGAAAATCAGACCTTTGGTCTCAAGCCAGATCAGGGCTAGGCCCTCTACTGACAGTGGAGTGTTTTGTAAGGAAGGATAATATACGGCACAAGATGAGGTTTGTCACACGACTGGACATTGAAGATCTGAAAGTCAGACCTTCAGTCTCAAGCAGAGATCAGGGCTAGGCCCTCTACTGGAAGTGGGGTTTTTGAAAGGAAGGGCAATATACGGCACAAGATGAGGTTTGTCACACGACTGGACATTGAAGATCTGAAAATCAGACCTTTGGTCTCAAGCCAGATCAGGGCTAGGCCCTCTACTGACAGTGGAGTGTTTTGTAAGGAAGGATAATATACGGCAGAAGATGAGGTTGAAGTTATATATAAGCCATCTGATGTGTTATTTAATATGCCTAGAAGCAGTCTCGGGCGTTTGTAACGCTCTCTAGGATCGATGTCGTACTCACCTAAACCGCGGATGAGGGAGTTGAACTTGTGGGAGAGGTTTTGATAGAAGGAACGTGAAAGGGTATGGATGTAGTCTTTTATTGTGGGGATACGTAGGTCTCGTCGGATAACTAGATTGGGTATGTACCAAGGGGAGTCTGCGGCAATGCGGAGGAATCGGGATTGTAGAATTTCAAGTTTTTTTGTTTTTTTTAATTTACGTCCTCCAACGTTAAGTCATATCGGACGATGGATGGAATGGGTGAAATGATGCTCAAATGAGCCCAGGGTCCATAGAGCTTAGAGTTACCCAACATTCGTCTTTCAGGACAAGGGAAAACCCCGGAGAAAACCTTATCCAGGTAACTCACCCTGACCGAGATTCGAACTCGGGACCTCTTGAACGTGAGGCAGACACTCTACCACCACGCTACCGAGGCGAGCGTAGAATTTCAAGGTGGTATAGGTGAGACTTATGAAATACACTTCGTGCATGCAGCATGCCAGCTATTCTACTTGCACACATTTTATGAAATCATGTCTGCAGTTTGCCCTGGAGATTTGGTGCACAAATTTTTAGACACCCGTTAGATAAATTTGCCAAATATTTGTGTGGAAACATTCTTGAAAGCTTTTTAAGGTTACCCAAAATTTCCACAGTAGCTAATTTTATAAATATCAAAATAAATGTTCGCGCCATCTCAAACTGGTTGGTCGTATCCTCTACCACTCAAATATAGAGGATAAAGAATAAAACAGATGCACACAAGTTATGCAAAGATTACAACGTTTGGGATTGGGATTCGGTACTAGGCCACCATGCTGGGCCCATTGTTCCTATGTCCCCTGGGAGGAAGGAGGAGGCGAAGGAGACAGAGGGCGGCAGACCCAAGGAGTCACGACAGTACAGAGGGCAGGGTCCATACAGTATACTTAGATACAACCGACCTATACGCCAACTGTGCCAAGAACACAAACCCGCTAATACAGGAGATAGGGCAATATCAGACTTCCACCTACAGACACAAACGACCCCTCTCAGTATTTCACCGAAACTTATCAAATAAAACAAGTCCTGAAGAGGTTCTGGAATACCTCAACTGCCTTGTACTACTAAATACCTAACTTAATCACATATTGCATAGTTTCAGTTAACTTGGCTACATCATTTGCTTCCTGTGAGCAAATAGCAAAGCTCAGTGTGGAAATCCCCTTCATCACCTACCCCCCAAAAGCAAAAGTTGTTGCTTCTGATGGGAAAGTTATGGTCATCTCATTCTTTGATATTCATGGAATGGTTTATCAGCAAGTTGTACCTGCACACACACACCAGTAACTGGACAATACTGCAGGGATGTCCTGAAAACATTGCAAGTCCATATCAGGCGCAAAAGACCACATTTCCATGAAGCAGGCTGGATGCTGCACCATGATAATACGCGGCCGCATATTGCCAATGTTGTTGCTGAATATCCTGCAAAAATCAACGTGAAATGCATCCCTCACCCTCCCTATAGTCCTATTTAGCCCCATGGGACTTTTTTCTATTCCCTAGCTTGAAGAAACGCCTTCGTGGAAGGCATTATCCTACATCAGAAGCAGTGGTGAAGGCTGCGGAGGCGATTTTGAAGGATCTCTCAAAAATGGTTTCCAGCATGTCTTTGAAGACTGACAGAAACGCTGAGACAAGTGCATCGCATTCAGGGGAGATAATTTTCAGAAGGACCATCAAAATTATAAGGATGAATAAAGGTACATTGTCAAAAAAAAATGTGATCATTCTTTATTGAACAGCCCTCGTACATACGGCACCGGAGGCGGTGACACTGATGGTACATGAGATGAAGATAGAGCACTGGTGCAATGAGATGGCGGGGGAAACTGGAAATCCCAGAGAACAGCCGCCCCAATGACGTGTGGTCCACCACAAATCTTTCTTTGCGGTCACCTGGGATCGAACCCGGGCCACCTTGGTGAGAGCCAAGTGGTCTAACCACTCAGCCATAGCATGGCCCCAAAAATAGCACCTATCTACTGAACTACTAGGTTTTACGAGGGGATGTCGTAAAGTTTCAATCATCACTCTTTAACAAAATGTGATAGAGCGTTTGTGTTCATATGTGCTTGTTAGTTCTTCTATATGTAGTCACCATGCAGATTTACACATTTTTCCCAGCGTTTCTTCACACTCACAGAATGAAACTTCCCGGTGGTGGATCATGTATCCGGCTCCTCCACCTTCCTACACATCTACAGAGAGCAAATTCCCTTCCATGCGCCCCCTAACTCCCTCTTATAAATTCTGCTTTGTTAACGCATTTGCACGTCGGCCTCTGCCTTTGACGAACCCTTATAATAATTTTACAACCCCGGCCCGCCTTCTCCCAGGCCTTTCTACAAGGTTGCCACCTTTCTCGATACGTCATGGGTGTAGTACGAGGTTTCGTCTAAATAATCTTATGCCCATCACTGCAAAACTTCCTTAGTTTTGACACACACACACACACACACACACACACACACACACACACACACACACACACACACACACACACACACACATATATATATATATACATATATATCGCCAAGCTACAATTCTACTGGATTCCATAATAACCCTTATCTTATTCAAAATGCGGTATTTGAAACCCGGCTCCTTTAGGAGGCCGCGCAAAGTGAAGCGCCCATAAAGAAAATCACAAATTTCTTGCAAATGTGCAACCAATTCGTCTAAGGTGGGTGCTCTCCTCTTTGCATAGAATCTATAAATTTCTCGATGAACAAAATCGCATGTGAAATTATCTACTGTAGAGAAACGTTTCCTTTTGTTTTCACACTTGATCGGCGTCTTTGTTATTCCTTTTGTCACCATATTTGTTACTGTATTTCTGTGAATACCTAGAATTTATCATCAGGTTCATTGCACGACCCCTCACCAAGATTATTTGTCAGCACATATTTATATGTGTTCAAAACAAGCGCTTGAATTTGCTTAGAAACAGTTCCCGGTATTTTTTTTAAGGCTTTTCCAGTAATATAACTCGGTCCAGTTATTCACACTATTGTCATCACTTTGATTATTTCACTTGACTGAAAGTGATCTACTACTTCATTTGCATTTACCACTGCATTTCCCTCCCACGGTCTCCACTTCGTGACACACAACAAGTTTTTGCACGTAATGCAACAGATAGACTGGAAGTTGGAACTCTGGCAACTGAGACTCCACGTGGAGTAGACATGCGACTGTCACTTCGAGAAAATCAGGGTTGCTATTGGTCCTCAACGACAGTGGTCCATTTCTGAAGTGTGGAGATAGATTTATGACGGTCATTACTGGGCGGGAGGCTCAGGTTCCTTTGACTCCGAACTGCACATGCGTTAACTAAACAGACTTTACAACCCTGAACTAGCCAACCAGGATGAAGGGTGAAGAGAAATGAGAAGTGAGGTGAAATTGAGGGACAGGAAATTTGGGGGATGTAATTAATCCGTAGCCAACCGAGAAACCCTTAAAAAAACATGGGTTATGAAAGAAGAATCGAACCTACTACCTCGTAAATGCGGGCTACATATGCTGCTACCGTCTGAGCCAGACGAAGACAGCTTCGAGGGTTGTGGCGTATTTCAGCCGGGAGCGAGGCCTGCAGTGCGTGTGACGTCATGCAAGAGCCATGTAGTAGCAAGATGCCTATATATAATATATATATATATATATATATATATATTTTATGGAACAGTTATACCACTGTAACTTGGTCTGAACACCCTCATCTGTTTAAGCAGGGTATACCATAGGCAGGAAGAGAATGGGATTTGGATAGGAGAGGCTATAAGAGGTGCATCACTATCCTTTGAACCCCCTATGAAACATAAAAGGATTAACTTAAAACATTTTCACAATCAATTATGACAAATATATTACTTTCTCTGTAAAACTTAATTGAAGGATCTCCAAAATAAACTTAAGACAGTTTCAGATTTACATAGAAAACCATCTGTGGCAATGTTCCGATTAATCATAGGCCACGATAGTCCGAGTGGACTTATTATATTCAAGATTGGATTAATGACTTCCCCACAGTGCATTTTATGTGGTAAAAAGGACTTAATGAACATTGATCACCTAACTGTATGACCTAATGACAAGAAATATCTTGGAGATAGTTAACCTTCACACAAAAAATTGCATTTGATATAAATTTGTGCTTTAACGAGAGCTACATTTTTTGCTTGGCAAGATTTTGTTTTAACTCATCCAGAATTAAGAGGACCAAAGATAATTTCAGAAAACTCAAGATGAAAGATCATGATATTTTAATCAAAACGTTAGCACCATTTTTGAGAAAATCAAAATTTTCTTCACTAAGGACAGTTTGATATGTGGGGATTTTCTTGGAAATTTTTGTTACATTCTTGGTAGGTGCTGAACTTATTGGTGTTTAACTGATTATTTATTTTGAAGTTACGTTATTTGCCAACCAATATACCTCCGCCACTGCTGTAGAATCTTAAAGCCTGTATTTCCAGTGAAATCTTGGTATCACATTTTGGATGGAATGCCATATCTTCTATACTACATACATGATAAAGAGTAAAAAAATGGGAAAGTCCTCTTATACAATAATGTACCTTACAAATCTAGGTTTATTGCTGCACAACTTTTCTACCTTTGCTTCTGTATTGCTCATATTTAGCTTCCAGCAATTACTTTTTGTCCCCAAACTTAAGGAAATGGCTGAGTGAATGAAGACTTGTGTCAGATGTTGATGTTAAAGCACAGTAGCGTAGATGGCAGTGTGTCTGCCTCACGTTCAAGAGGTCCCAAGTTCGAATTTCAGTCAGGGTGAGTTACCTGGATAAGGTTTTTTTCTGGGGTTTTCCCTTATCCTTAAAGATGGATGTTGGGTAGCTGTAAGCTCCATGGACCCTGGACACATTTGAGCGTCATTTCACTCACTTAATTCATTTTCCAATATGACTTAATGTTGGAGGACGTAAAATTATAGGAAAAGAAAAAGAGAGAGAGAGAGGAAGACAGTTTAGCAAATTTTATTTTATTGATGGTATTAACCACTTGAAAAGTGAGACTGAATGTAGTTATTTATAAAAAATAAGATAAATAAAAACATTTCTCTAAATTTTGTGGTTTTTCGAATAGTTTCACATTTATAGTTCACCTGTACTATATAGATTGAACTAAAATTATGTTGTAAAATCTAACTTAAAATACGTGCTTTCTTTTTTTCATTTTCTGCAGAAAATTATGCAAAATATATATTCTTATATAGAGATTCAAATTTTACTATTTAAAAGTTGGTGATTAATGTCATTTTTTGGCATAATGCTTCCTGAAGTTGTTGCATTTAAACCAGATTTGTCCTTGTTTTGAGTGTGAGGTAAGGAGCATTAGTTCTGTATACAAATATATGCAGAGTAATGAACTGAGGTGCTTTGTACTATTGTAGATCATAGATGGTCAGCAAGTAGAAGTAATGGCAGGAGAAGATGAAGACGAGGATGAAGATGCGGATGGGGAAATGATGGCTGTGGATGGGCAAGATGGACAGCAGTATGTTGTGCTGGAGGTTATACAACTACAGGTATGTTTTCTTAAGGTGCAGATGTTAAGCATGTTCCACAACCAGCCTTCTCTTAAAAAATTGAACTTTGTGAGGAGCTAAAGGGCACAACAAAACATTATTTTCGTACAGTTGTAACTGTTAAAGCTGTTAAATTAGTTTTAAGTTTAAGTTAGTTGTGTGAAATTAATCATTTCTTCAAATCAGCTGTATACAGGCTAAGGTTTTGGATAGATAGTCAACATGAAAAATTCAATGCCATTGTAGTGATTTGAACCATGGATCTCCTAGTTTCCGTCCAATTGCTCTTGCCCATTGAGCTACCATGGCCAATGTGCCATCCTGACATTAAAGTTTAAATTTTTTTTATACCAATCTGTAAGGAACGTTTTGAAAAACATATGTTACTGTGTTCTGTTCCCATCTCAAAAATACAATAATTATGTTAGAATAATTATCTAGTACTTTATTATGCTGTTGCTCTTCCTTTATTTATAAATATGTATTTATTTACATCTGTTTGGTACTGGAAACACTTCTTGAAGCGCGTACTTATCACTAATATCTACTTTAGGTTTTAACAGTCAACATGACTCGCGTTCATAGATGTTCATTACTAATCCTGTGTCTGTATTTATTAGTTTTATGATAATAGTAACGTCCTACTTATTCTCCATTGCATTTTCTTGGATTTTTTTTTTAAAAAAAAACCTAAGTTGTGTGGTACTGGGCGCATCTGCCCTACATGTATGTGTGAGGAAAATTTTCTGTAGAGAAATTATTACTCCTCAGTATTCAGGCAAATGTCATAATTTCATTGTATTGTTTATCTAGGCCTGTTTAAAATGTACAGCATAAAATCCCTGCTATTGTTACTTAAATTAATATGGAATTTTAAATAAAAAGTCTTATATTTTGCACTCCCACACAAAGTATTCTTGAAGATGCTTATTCCTCTATTTCATGTTACTCAAGATAAACATTATCGGGAATTATTTTATTATTAATTTTCTTGTAGGCACTAGGGGAACATGAGTATAAAGTGGGCTTTAAACGATATTGAAATCTTTTTAAATACCAGTTTCTATATGATGTCATTGAAATTCCAATTTCTTTGTATGACCAAGAGATAAAAAATTAATTATTGCCTTTCCGTTTGAGCTAAGTATAAATATTGGGAAATTTAAGCAAATGACAAGAAATATCTTTGAAATGTGCTTTTACGGGATCTACAGTTTTTGTGTTAAGATCTTGTCTATTATGGTTTATCATTATGCAGAAATCTCCCAGAATGAAGAGAACTTCTGGGGATATTTCCAGAGAATTCAAGATATTTATTCCATTTGTCATGGCCAAGACCAAAAATAAAAAGTTTAAAAATTGTCAAGTTCGATTACATGTGAAAGTTCTCAATGTTTTCTTTGATTACAATGGAATAGTGCATAATGAGTTTGTCTCTTTGGTCTTATGGTTTAAGGAACACTACCTGGAAGTTAATGCGCCATTTGCATGAAGCAAATCAAAGAAGGCAACCTAGAATTATGGCAAAATCACCGAAGTTGCATCATGATAATGCTTCCATTCACACTTCAGTATTTGTGATTTTTTTGGCAACAAAAATTTTGTTTCCTTAGCCATTGTGTTCACCAGACATGAGTCCATGCAGCTTCTTAAGGTGGAAGAGAACCATAATGGGACATTGTTTTGCCACCATTGACAAGATAAAAACAGTATTGCTGGAGGAGCTCAACATCTAACAAAAAATGAGTTCTAGAAGCGCTTCAAAGTTTGGAAAATGCACTGGCACAAGTGTATTATATCTGAGGGAGAATTCCCTTGAAGGGGACAACGTTAATGTTGATAAAACAAATAAAGATTCATTAAGAAAAAATCCCCCATCATTTTTGATCACACATTGTATAATATATCAGGAAAATTTTCTAATATTTATCAGATAATATTCACTTTAACTACTTCGACTCCCACTTTCAGTAAACCTCTTAGTTCCTGCTGTTGTTTACTCATCTTTGCAGGGAACTTTGGGACCTTTCTTAAATGTATGGAGTACATTGTCACTCAAGGATTCATGTTTTCTTGTGTGTATTGGGGGGTTGATAAAAATCTCAAAGAAAAGTTCTTCTAGTTGGAAATCAACTTGAAACTCTTAGATTTAGATGCCAGCCAGCCTGCTCCCGGACTGATGGGACTGTGGATTGCTTTTAAAGCATTCCTCCAAAGTATTAGGAGTATTTTAGTTAACAAATACAACTGACTTTCCGGTAGTTAAATTACTTGACTTAATCCAGTCCTCTTATACCGTAAGTGTCGAGGAATAACAATTCAATTAATTGTAATAATTTTTTTGGCAGGATGGTGATGGAGAACAGGCAGTAGCTGTTGTAGCAGGTGACGGCACACATACAATGGAGCAAACTGTAACAGAGCTTCATGCAACAGAAAGTGACGATGAAGGCCTATTGGCTGGCCAACACAACACACCAGATAATCGTAAGGATAATCTTAAATAAAGCAGTATGTTACAATAAACTTGAAAGCATTTATATCTGTTATACATTGTCAAGTTTGACTGTGAAGATACAAAAATTTATAAAACAATTGTGGGTCCCAACATACATCACAAATTATGTCTTGCACAAATGATGAGTAATTTTAGGAAATAGAAGAGAAAAAAATTACTTTTTACATGAGACTATTGTGGGATCTAGAAAAAAAAATTACATGAGGAGAATGACAGCTACAGGAGTAGAGTATTGACCTTTTACTACTTATTTTAAGTTTTAAACCAGTATATATTGTGACTTTGTGGGTTCGTGAAATGAAAGGTCCAATTTCACCACTCAAAAATGTTCTTTATTTCCACCGACTTACAGTTAAACTCTTGCCAATTACACAGAATTACTTGCTGCACACAATTACAATTCACCAGTTCGTCCGTTACAATTTCACTTATACTCGCGATTACATAAACTCCGATGCACATACCAGTTACGTACAGTCTTCCGTTGCACAATCTTCTCGTTCATTAACTCGTCACTGACTAACTCTTACACCAAGAACTGCGACTGTCTCCTCACTCACACTCACTAACCAACTGACTGACTAACACTGACTGACTGCAGCCCTTTTTATAGGCATCTCGCCGACTTCTCGGCTTTTCTAGTTCCCAGGCGACGTTTCCAGATGATGAACGATCCCGTCATTTCTGGAACACAGGTGGAAGAGAAACAGACCGCACAATTATGTTTCTTTCCCCAGCCGTCCCTGTCACCACTATAAGACAAACGAGGGGAGGGCGTAGCTAACACGGACCTCCCTCGTCTCCCGCTCTCAGCTGCTTTCATAGGGTGTTCCAACGCTCGTGTGACACTGCTCCCTCCTCAAAGCTGTTCGCCCCGAACAGCACCATCGTAGCGTGCGAGGCGGTCCAGGTGTACCACCAGCATCTGCCCGGAGTCTGAGCCAGAAGTAGCGCTGCCCTAGTTTGTGAATCATACGGTTCGCTCCCAGGTGTCCTCCTGAAGTACCGGCGTGCACTTCCTCCAAGACTTCCGGGACCTTGCTCCGGGGAAGTACCAACTGTTCTCTCTGCGCCTTCCCATTGTGTGACTCCCATACCCGGAACAGCACGCCCTCTCTGGTCTTCAACGAGTCCCATTGGGCCCAGTGCGACTTGTAGGTGGCGCTCCTCGGTGCGATGTCCTCCCAGGTTGGTCTCGTCCCTGCGTCCACTTCCCTCAAGAGTGGCCCCAAGTCTGCGTCCGCCAGCTGCTCCCTCCTCAGGCCTGCGCTATCCCAGCCTTCAGCAGGCACTGCCACAACTACTCGGACTGCTGCGGCACGCTCCTTCTCTTCCACTCTTGTGCGCTCATGGCCGTCCTGGATCTGCGGTAGGACACCTCCAATGTAATGGTCGCTAGCGTCGGTGTCCACAATGAAGGCGCCACCCGGTTGTGGGAAACCCAAAATTGGAGCACTGCACAGGGTCTCCTTCGGGTGCTGGAAAGCGTCTTCGACGTCCTCCGTCCACACATAAGGCCAGTTTTCCTCCGTCAGGCGGGTGAGGGGTTTTGCGATGTTGTCGGCCTTTTCCTCTAAATCGTTAAGGCGGTCGTCTACTTGACCCTTCCGCTTGCCCAGATTCGTGACGTCATCCCTCACGCCGGCCAACCGTTCCTCAAACTTTGCGGCGAGAGCCTCGTTCGCCGCCTTCATTTCCGTGGCCAGACTACCGTTCGCTGCTTTCATTTCTGTGGTTAACTCGGCCTTCATTTCTTCCATCTCCGCGGTGATGTTGTCGTTGGCCGTCTTCATTTGTTTCAACTCGGCGATGAGGTTGTTGTTTGCCGCTTCTATTTTTGCAGCGAGGTTTTCAGTTGCCGTCTTCATTTCTTTCAGTTCCGCTAAAATCTTTTCTAATGCTGCCTCCATGGTTGTAATGTTCGGTGATGTTATGTTGTTTTCCCGCTTCCTGACACCAGTGTGACTTTGTGGGTTCGTGAAATGAAAGGTCCAATTTCACCACTCAAAAATGTTCTTTATTTCCACCGACTTACAGTTAAACTCTTGCCAATTACACAAAATTACGTAATGCACACAATTACGATTTACCAGTTCGTCCGTTACAATTTCACTTATACTCGCGATTACATAAACTCCGATGCACATACCAGTTACGTACAGTCTTCCGTTGCACAATCTTCTCGTTCATTAACACGTCACTGACTAACTCTTACACCAAGAACTGCGACTGTCTCCTCACTCACACTCACTAACCAACTGACTGACTAACACTGACTGACTGCAGCCCTTTTTATAGGCATCTCGCCGACTTCTCGGCTTTTCTAGTTCCCAGGCGACGTTTCCAGATGATGAACGATCCCGTCATTTCTGGAACACAGGTGGAAGAGAAACAGACCGCACAATTATGTTTCTTTCCCCAGCCGTCCCTGTCACCACTATAAGACAAACGAGGGGAGGGCGTAGCTAACACGGACCTCCCTCGTCTCCCGCTCTCAGCTGCTTTCATAGGGTGTTCCAACGCTCGTGTGACAATATATATATATATACGCAGTGTGATCCATATAAACCTGAACCATTTCAATAGGCCATAACTGTTGAACCAATAATAGGATACACGTGCAACTTTGGAAGAATATAATACAGAAATAGGGGATTACATTACATTGTTTACATCTTGGAGAAAATGTTGGAAGTGTTCTCCACTAGCATCTATACATGTTTGCACTTGTTTCACCATATTCTCTGAAGTTATATGGAGAGTATCCTCACCAGTGTTACTTATTTCAGTTTGAATGGATTCCTTGGGAATATCAGTTGTCTATGGCTTATTCTTTTACACTCTGCTTTTAGATACCTCCACAAAAAAAAAAAATCAGTTAAGGTTAGGTCAGGGGATCTGGGGAGCTACAGACCTTTTGAGATTATTTGATTATCAAAGAAACTGGTTACAAACTGGTTACAAGTTCCATGGTGTCATTAGATGTAGGGCACATTGCTCCACCTTGCTGGAAATGACCTCTCAATTCGATATCATCCAGCTGCTCCACAAATGTATTAAGATACCCATATAAACTTCAGTGTCTACAGTCATATCAAAGAAAATGGGACCATGGAAACAGTCAATCGTGGTGTCAGCTTCCAGGTCATTAATCAAGAATGAACATACAACCTATACCATTTTATATATATAATTTTTTTTTAAGCTACATTCATTTGGGCTTTAGATTTTCAGTTTTCTTGGTGGTATTGATGTCCTCATTAGGTCATCTGCATACTGTGCTAATTGATTGTATTTCATTTGATTTGGATTGCTGGTCATTTATCATATTGAAAATTGTGTACTTGAGATTATTCCTTGGGGAAGCCCTTTGTGTAGCTCTTTGAACAGGTTTTAAGCAGGTTTCATTGTATTAGTTGCACAAAATTTTTTGCATTAAAACATTGTAGTATTATTTTAACTTTTTCCCTTCTACTCCAGTTTCCAACACTTTTTTCAATAGGTAACTTTAATTTTGGTATGGAGTCATAGGAGTCATATGCTTTTTCAAATTCTACAAAGACTGCTAATACTGTTTCTTTCCTGTCTAATTTTTTCCTTAATGTGCGGACTTAAGTGTTTTTTTCTGTCTCTCTCTTCCCTGGGTTTTGTAAAACCAGCTTGTGGTTCTGTTTTAGGTTTAGAGATTCAAAATATCAGTTAAATGTATTACCATTCTTTCAGTTAATGTGGCCAGCATACTTTTTAGTGTAATAGGCTGATAGCTGTTTATCCAGTTAGGTTTTTTTTTTTTTTTTTTAAGATTTCAAGGGTGGTAATATGTTTATCAAATAATGAGGTTTTAATTTTTCTTTTCAGAATTAACTGATGAAGAGGATGACATGGAAACGCTGAGAAAAAGGATAGAAATTGGAAAGGATATGCAAAATTGTTTTGGATTTGATGTAAGTAGGATAAGTGAAGTTAATTCACTATCTATTATTGTAGTTTATTGAGGAAATTACCTAATTTCCATTTATTTTATATGTCCCCATTGATGAGTTGAAGTTTCCACAGGTTGCAAAGCAGTAATAAAAAATAGCTATATCCTTATTTATGATGCACAGTGTTCACATCTCTCAATATCTTGGAAAGGATTAATGTATAGCTAAAGATACAAATTTTGAAGTGTTAAAAAGATGATTACCATATAGTAATATACTTTTATGTAGAGGATGAACTTACTCCTAATGAAAATGTACAGTTAGATAAGCTGACCAAAAATCCTGCATTTTCAGTACATGTTAAGAAAACTATTCAAACATGTTTTTTACATCAAAAGATCTGATTTAAAAGCATTACATTTTCATTAAACTGTGTTTGCACAAATAAAATCCTGCATTACTTATCTGACATCACAGTGTATTTGTGTTTGCATAGATTGTTACTGAAGCAAATAATGCAGCTTGGTGCGACCACCTCTTAGAGATTAGTTCATTTGGTAGGGAAAGGGAAGAAACTGCCAATAGTAAATATTCCACATCAAGACTTCTAAGGGATGGTTGGTATGTGAATGTATTTGAGTTCCAATACAGGTTTTGCACAAAGCAATTATCAGCCAGCTATTATATTGCCCTAAATATGACAATATATTTTACCTTAAAATATGCTTTTAAAAACTATACTCATCTTAGATTCTCAGCCTTATATTTGAAGAGACTCATTGTCATGCAATAGCTTGAACAATGGCCATCATTTGCATTGCGGCTGAGCTTAAGGTCTCAAATAAATCTGATTTTTTCAAGCTTTGATTATTATTTTTAACATGATATGTTAAAGCTTTCATCCAGCTTCCATCCCCAGTGACAATGTGTGCTAGAAAATTCTCACCCTTCTCTTCATAACATCTCAGCATCTCTTGGCGTGCGTTAATCCAACGGTCTTCCAGTTCCTACATCAGCTGCTGATGAACCCACCTGGCAGACACTTTTCTGCAGCAGAGGTCGTCATGTACTATGTGTTGTAGTGAACCGAAGCTCATATTCAGCAGGAAATCCATTTCAGCCAGGGCGACACACCAATTTTCCCGAATAAGCCGATCTGCTGCAGCTATGGACTTCTCTGTCACAACTTAAGTCTGACCTGGATGGGGGACATCAAATTTCTGGCACCAAATCATAGACCTGCTGCTGTGACAGACAGACATCACCATACTTTGACATTCTCCATGAATATCAACTGGTTTCACACCTTCATTCTATAAAAATTTAATAATCCAGGCTGCTCCTGCTTGGTGCCGCCATCTTGAATTATCTGTTTTCCTTACTTCCAATCCCACCTACCAACACTACCATACACTACTGCTCAGAAAAATGACAAGGACTGCATACAAATTTCCAAAGGAAAACAGGAATTTTAATAATACTTTTGCAGTTTTCATTTGATTCTCCCTTGTATTAGTCAACATTACTGTCATTCTGCCCCTAGAAGTCTGTATATTTATAATTTTTTCTTTGTTTTTACAGGAAGGTGATGAAGAAGTTGATGATGAATCAGCGGAAACTACATTTCAGCTATTGGAAGCCATGCATTAGTGAAATGTGCATCACAATCTGGTCATATGAACTAGTAACTTGTTATATCGAGATTCAACTGTATTGGAACACCACAGTGAAGCGAAAAATTATTAAATTTTAGATGAGTCGCGTTTTTTACACATCTGCTTCACTTTCGTACCTATTTTGAGGACATGTTTCGCAAATCTTCGCTTGCATCTACGGCTCTTGTGCTCTTGTGTAAAAAACGCGACTCATCTAAAATTTAATAGTAACTTGTTGACATTAACTGTCACTCTGTGAATGACATGGTTTTGTGTTTTGGCTAAATTTTGCAGATATATCAGCTCATTCACTTGTTAGCACAAGTGGATCTAATGCTGAGCAAGAAAAAAATTTTCTACGTTGTTTAAACAGTATAATGTATGACATTACCAGTTCGTTATTCCAAGTTGGTCTTGAATTTTACAGCATGTGTACTTGCATTGGCTCCAAAACTCATCTAGCACAAAAGGAAAAGCTAAGACTAGGAATCTATCAATTTAAATGACTGTAGCAACGACAAGCATGTTTAGTAATTGAGTTTAGTGTATTGATGACATCTTGAATTTTGTTTTAATAAAAAAAGTTGTTGACTTTTGCAGTACACACCAATACTTAGTTTTTTTTCTTTGATATATACATAACAAATCAGAGCACTCTCTTTCTCAGAATACAATTCTTAGTATCACAACATTCTGCACAGATTATTTGTTGCAGTGTTTACGATTGTCTCACATTGAGTTTCAGCATGAACAGTCACATTATTGTATTTAAAATTTTGTTTTTGCAAAAACAGAAGGTAATATATTTCTTGTAGATCAACTTAAAGACTGTAATTCTTTATGCAATACAGGCTGAGGTATTTGTTAATCATTTATTATGCATTCTGAAAGGTCATTGGTTTAACCAAAAAGGCTTTTTGGTATGACTACATAAGTATCCATATAGTAAACTATAAAGATTGTAGACTTTGGTTAATTCATTAATATATTTTTCATCTTAAAGATTCTAATGTTAGATGTTTGTCCTCAGTCTACTGCTTAAAACAAAGTTCTGATATTTTAAATATATGCTTTCTCAGAAAATCTGAATCTTGATCTTTATTAAGGAACAGGCTGGTAATGAATGCAAAGGCAATGTATGAGATTTGGAAAATGTAGATAAAGTTTTCCATTAAAAAAAAAAGAAGAAGAAAGAAACAGTATTTAAAAAAACCCAGCAAATGACAAAAAACAGGGTGTTTAAGTCACTTCACTCCTAAATTCTATCGTGTTTCCTGCCCTTATACTTATTACCTGTGTAGTTATTTAAAAAATTATCCTTGAGGTAAAATATTTCATAAAAATTGTAATTGTACAATTACAAATTCAATAATCTGTATCATGTTTCTAAGGATTCTTTTACTCAGAAAATATTCTACTGTTTCTCCTTTTAAGGTTTTAGAAATTATTACAAACAACAAGACTTTCTAATGTATTGAAATTGTGATTGGTTTGATGGAAATAAGTTTATGTTCAAAATAAGCTTTGAAGACATTCATCTCAGTTGTCAACATGCTCATTCTGGCAGCACTGTGACTGAGTGGTTAGACCACTTGACTTTACCAAGGTGGCTCAGGCAACTGCAAAGTCAGATTTGTGGTGAACAATATGGTGCTGGGGCAGGTTTTCTCTGTGACCTCTGGTTTCCCCCGCCATCTCATTCCATCTTCTTTTCATGTATTGTCAGTGTCACCGCCTGTGGTGCCGCTTGTAACAAAAGCGGGTGTTAAAACACTACACATTCATTCATATGCTCACTAGTGACTGGAGGGGATTCTGCTATACTTTAGTGTTAGTTGAACTGCTATCTACATCCACAGCTGGATCTAGATTGATAAACTCACTTTTATTAAGTAAACAAATGCAAAAGGGAATATTAACATAATCAGAAAGTAGATATACAAAACTGAGTTCAGCATACACACAATGGACGAACTAATACAAAAATGTAACATGTTGCACTTGTATGACTTTACTTTCTCTGCTCGTAAGGTTAAGTAATGGTCAAATGGCTGGCCCCGTAGCTCAGACAGTAGAACACTACCTGCTATGCAAGCAGTCCCAGGTTCAATTCCGCTGGGGGTGGGGATTTTTCTCCAACCAAGATGATTCCCCATCTTCCTTAGAGTCTGGAAGTATAAATGAGAGTGTGAATGTTCTCATGATTAAAATACAAAGTACAAGGAATCCAACGTATATGAGTTAACACCATTGATATGTTCCAAAGGAGAACGGCCACCGATATGACCACTGCAGTTAAACGTGGAGTATAAATGGAACAAAAAAATGGTCAAATCTTTTAAAAGCTGTTCACTATGGTAATGGCTTCGAAATTCTATTCTCTTGGCATGATCAAGAGAGGAAAAACATTAACTTACTGTTTGAGAAAAGTGTATTTTAAAATGCAAAACAATAAAAAGAAATATTTCCAAAATGGTTAGCTCCACCAAAAGCAAAAGGATGCAGTACTTGACATATACTGGACAAAAAATTGTGTACTCTAAAGAGCAGTTTGTGGGTGTGCGCATGCGTGCATACATACATGTGAACCTTTTGTCTATTTTTTACAGTTTACTGGCTATCAAAAATCATCTAGAGTGAAAATGGGACCAAATGACTTAGCTGTCAACAGGCCCTTTACACTCGCTCCAGAATGAAAAGGAGTTTAAAACTTTTTTTTGCAAAAAAAGTTCCAAGTTATATATATTTCAGTTGTGATAAATATATTGGGAAAATATTGTACTTTAATCAAAATCATTCAAACTATTTTTGAAAGAATCAACCTTTTTCATGTAAGGAGTACTATAGGATGCTGGAATTTTCTTAAAATTCTTATATCCCATATCTTTGGCGTATGGAGAAGTTAAACACCAAGTTTGGTAGTCAACGCACTTTTGTTTTGAGGTATGCTCTTCAAACACACTTTTCAAACAATTCTGTTTTGAGATTCAAGAGTTTCCAAATGTATATTTCCAATGAAATCTTAATTTTGAGGTGGAATGCAATACCTTTTCTGCTTCTGGGATTCTGGATAGATGTGCTTATACTGCACATCTATGAAAATACCAAAGAAATGCCAAAACACAATAAAAGGAGTAAGTATGTCATTTTAAAATGTATGCCGGTCAGAAATGATAAGCCCAAGTATACTCGGTATTTTATTATGCCATCATATTTTAAAAAACAAGTATACTCATGGTTTTATGTTTAGAGGTTAACTGAATCATGTGTAAGTCAACAAAGTTTTTAGTTTTATTTATTGAATGAATCAAGAAATCAAAAAGGAATATTTAAAGACCAAGAGACATTTTAAATTATGTATGAAATTCTGGATAATCTTAAGTGCAGAAGCATTTTCTTTGTCCAGTTTATTTACTACTAATTCAAATGCTTCAAAATGATCTGCATAATGCACCATGACTTTAAGCCCAGTATCCCAACACATGACTACTGCTTAGGAGACAATTGAAGATCGAAATTAATATATATTTTTTTTAAAAGTATGAATTCAGATGGAGTTTTAAGAACCCTTTTTCCTATTGAAGACTAGCTTGGTCTTATTGGCATAAGGGTTCGGATTGGTTCTCAGTATCTATACAGAGCGTGAACAAGACATGTGAATCATTTATAAAAAATTTGCAGTTTCTTAAAGGACTAGTTTTGCAGCCATTGCTTCCATTTTCAACCTCCTGGGTTCGACTGGCAATGCTGGTAGTTGGATGCAGTATTCTCTCTGGTGGTGGGTAAATTTCTTTATTAAATTGTTGACTGGTCGAATTTTGAGATTTATTAATCGGTCTCTGTAGTTACACCAGAGAGAAGACTAGTAATTACAACCATATCTTCAAGGTTGAAAATAGAAGCAATGGCTGTGGAAACTATCCCTAAAAAATTAAGAAGTAAATGACGTAATCCTTATTAATTTTTAGATGAGTCGTATTTATTACACATCTGCTTCACTTTCGTACCTATTTTGAGGACATGAGGACACTAAATCAACAGATGGCAGCAGCAATCCCAGAATTACCCACACCGCTGGATCAAGCTTTAGTCGCATAAGAGCCGTAGATGCAAACGATGATTTGCGAAACATGTCCTCAAAATAGGTACGAAAGTGAAGCAGAGGTGTAATAAATACGACTTATCTAAAAATTAATAATTTTTCGCTTCACTGTGGTGCTCCAATACAGTTAAATCTCGATGTAATCCTTGTTTCACGAAAGCTTGCCCCGTAACTCTTAAAGCTCGTGTGACCTAATCACCCCTCATTGGCTGCTGTTGTGGTATAGATTGTTGTGCTGTGGAAATGAGTTTGTAATTAAACATGATGATATATTTTAATATCTTCAAAGAGAATTGTCATAGCACATTTTCATAACCATATGAATTAAATATACTATGCAACAAATTTAATTTATCTGGAATGCATGTTAATTCTTAAACGAAATAAAAAAGGAGGATCCTTTGCTTCAAACCTGCCTCTCAGGATGACTGACAATAGCAGGTGTGCTTATCGGTAGTGGTGACATATTTGGTTATATGACTTTATTCCATTTGGTATGAAAGCGCTACCTATGGTACCGAAAGATTTGAAAATTACGGTAAAGGAGAAGGCAGTAGCATGCAGAGATTTTAGCAAGGCAAGGTTATTTGAAACAAACTTTAGTGTGACGAAAATTGACTACAAATGTTTTATGAATTAATTTGGACATCATTGTTAATAAATTCCTCCAAACATCAGTTATATTATTCATGTTTGACAAACTTAGACTTTGAGCAGCTTTCTTCATATATGCTGCGGTGTCTAAACAGAAGCAATAGATTGCCCTGTTTAACATCATTTGGCTACAAGTTTTCCAAAGCTTCATTAAACACTCCAGCAATTTGGAGATGGCATTTCTTTTATAGGCTATCAAGATTTTTGAGTTCCTTTTTTTTTTTCTTCATTTTTCAACACACCTAAAGTTACATTTCCCAGTTTTCTACCACTGGCATCAATAGTCAATGCAACTCAGCTTTTCATTTTCACAAATGGGCTTTATGTGATTGTTTTCTGTTAGCAATTTGGTAGATAATTTTTCCATAGCACATCTCATCAGTGTTTATTTATATTTGTATATTTAGCAAATAAGTTTCTGAGCTGAGATTGTTTATTTTATAAAGGCGAATAAATGTCTGCAGAAATAATTGATTTACACAAATTGGAGTAAAATGCTGAATGTTTTGGTATACCAGAAAAGAAGATGGTGTTGATGAAGCATGTGACGCAGCTGCTACGTGCATAATTCCTGACAAATGTTGCACTACTTGGAAAGTTAATCTGCAAACAGATTTCACATAGGCCTGGTAAAATAGTATTTTCCCCATCTAGTGAATAAAGAAAGCAATCAAATATCTGCCCATTGTTATTTATAAAAGTGTAATTCCCAACCTATCCTTTCATATTTAACACATTGCAAACACACATGTTAATTTCTTCACAGAATCATAGTAGTTTTCTACCTTCTTTATTTACAACTTCATTTCTGCTTTTTATTTTATTTCATACCATACATTTTTGTTTTTCACTAATACTTAATACAAATAAACCATCATACCTTCACTTGAATGGGTGAATTTTGAAGTTTTGTTTTCACCTTAGATGCATTAGATATGAGCACCACGTGTAATATGTCCAGCCAGTGATCCCATTCAAACCACATCTAAAGCATGTCTTCTGTGATGTTCTTGATGCTGCAGTAATGTGATTTCTCAATTCCACCAATGTTGCTGGAAGTGTATGAATGTAAATGCTATCCTTGATATAACCCCACAGGAAGAAATCGCACACTGTAAGGTCAGGTGAACGGAGTGGCCATGTGCAGAATGTGGTAACGTGGCTGTTGCATGACAGATCCATCTACTTGGCAAACATTGCTTGAGGTACCCACGGATACCCCTATGCCAATGTGGAGGGACCCTATCTTGTTGGAAAATGAATCCTGGTTCTTTTTCGTCCATGGGCTGTGGTATTAACCCATTTTGTAACATGTTCAGGTACATGTTTCCATTGATAGCATTCTCAGTGGTGGGGAGCAGGGGGATGTGTCAAACACACATTTTTAAGAAACAGCAAAAAACGTGTTTACTTTTGGACTTCTATCTGAATTACAGCGTAGGGGTTCTCAGATCCCCATTTTCAGACAGTGTCTATTGACTCTTCCAGATAATGAAATTTCACTTCATCGTTCATAATGATTCACTCTGGCAAACCCTCATACTCTTTGATCATGGCCATAATTTCACAAACGATAGCCTCTTTGCTGGATCACCAGGCTGCAGTTTGTACAGAAATAACCTCATTCACTTCCGTGTAATCTTCCAGTCTGTTGATGTCAGTATCTGCAACTTGATTGGCTTTCTGTAGGGCTCCATTTAAAGCTTTTACTGACTGTCAATTGTTTCTTAATTTACACTTGGCCTTCCTGCACATCCTTTCCCTTGATAACATACATCCTCTAACAAAATTGTTCATACCACCTTTGGACTGATGATGCAGAACATCCAACTTGCCATCTTAAGCCCAGAAAACCGCTAAAACACTTAATTCGCCTAAATTCAAGCACACTCCAGCTAAGATCTGTGCATGTCATCTTCTCCAAAACAATGTATACGTTTCTCACTTGCTGACATGAAAATCAGATGTACAACTCAAAACTTAATACTTCCCTGCTTCAAATCGTCATTGTGCAGTTGATAGGCTAAGGGACAGCCCATGGGTGTGATATACGTGTACCTGTCCTAGGAGGGCCTTGACCACATAGTGACAGAAATAAGGGGTATGCAGGGTGATGGGTGAGTTTTAGGTGAGGGAAGAAAGATAGCTTAAGGTCCTCAACGGCTGAGGTGCAATGACCCTTTGGCACCACTGGTGATTAATTAAAATTTAGAAAATCATAATTTTGAAGAGTCCAGACTAGTTCTTAGGTGGAATAATTTTGTGGTTGGTACCTTAGGGTTACTGGTAATGCCTGCAAGCCATGCGGAGGAGCCGGTGTTAGCTTATGCGGCGATCTCTGGTATGATAATCCGCAAGAGACCTAACCAGGACGCTCTGATGGAAAGTTAAATGTTCCTACAAGTTGGTGGCCCGGCACCTAATTTTGTTCTCCAGATAACAGAGGAATGAGGTCCTTCAAATATTGGTATGACAACTTATGCATTGGTGAAAATACAGCCTTATGATGTCATCCACTAATTTGTAGACACCCTGTATAGTTATTCAGTGTCTTGATTTAATTTGCTATATAATTTATAGTCCTAAAATTCCAACAAACTTGGCGGGTTATATACAATATCTATCTCCACTATTTCCTTAACCAGAAAGCTTCTCTCTTTTGATGAGGGATGGTAGATAAAATACATATACTTTGTCCAATGGGAGAGTAAAGGAAACGTCAAAGAAGCACATGCCAGAAATTAACCACATTGGCTGATGAGTTTTAATACTCCCATGTTCTTCCACAATATAGTTCCATGGTTTATTAAGTTTCTTGCTTTACCTGCTTTCAATAAAACATTCAAGTTGTTATAATATAGAATTAACATTATAAAGTAATTACAGTAAAAACAGTGTCTCTCGAAAGTTCAAAAATGACTGATTGATGTAACAACAAAGATAGCAATTAAACTCTGGATTGCTGTTTACGTGTACATGCGCAGATGTTATGTTAACCAGTGAGGTACTATAGAGACCTAGCTCATTGTGGAATTCAGAGTAATACTTTATGCTCCCGTTGGACAAAGTGTAGATCATTTTGCCAACAGATCTTGGGTTTACTTATAATATCGCCAAATGGAGCAGCAGTGATAGAATTGGAAAGAGTGAGTAGTAAAGCTATGAGAATGAAAAGGTTACTGAAATACTGGTAGAGAATAAGAGCATTGGAGAAACATAATACTTTAAGGCAATTTATAATAATGCAAGAGACAACTGGAGCTGAGAGGAACTGGAGCCAAGGATTGAAGAGAATTCTGCAGGAAAAAAGAAAGGGTAACATATGGCAAGAGAGAGGCAGGCAAGTCAGAGGTTTATGGAAAAAAGTTTGGAATAGTGTGGATGATGTAGAGAAAACAAATATTTCAATCTTAGAGGCAAGAAAAGTTTATTATACAGCCAAATGAATATTGGTGGGGTAGAGAGAAATATGTAGATGTATGTAAGCTAGGGAGAGGAATAGCATGGACTGGATTGAGTGTGCATAAAATAAGGAGAGACAAGAAGAAAATGAGCTTAGATAAATGGGCTTTTGGTGAGAGAGAAGATAAGATATTACACTGTATATTAGAATGTGGTGAAATAAGGTTGAGGAGAATAAAAATACTGCAGTTATGAAGATAACGGAACTAAAGAAAAGAAATAAATTTATGGAAAAAAATTGCGTAGAAAGTAACAAGATCTAAGTTAGGATCCACCTGTACAGATAACCACGGAATTAAAATAATAGTACAATATTAAATAAAATAGCAACTCAAAATAAATGTATAAGCAAATTGTTAAGAGTGTAAATATAAATAAATATATACATATTTTCTCCATCAGTGGTAAAAGTGTTTTTAAACTCAAGTACATACTGATGCAAAAATTCACACACACTCGATTTCACTTTTGGCATTTTTAATTCATGCTGCTATAAGCACACTCGCCTTCTTTTGTATGATTTGGTTGTAACTAAAGGGTATAAACAATACTGAGTTCTATGTATTATGTCATTGCTTAGCCAGGTTTAAGTAATATGCATGATATAATCTCAGGGCTCATTTCTGTACTTTTCTGGCTCACATATTCAAATTAATCGGATATAAAGTGGCATGATTAATGAATTCTTATCACTCTCATGAGCTATAAGAGGAAAGTGCTAAAATATACTTACCTGTAAAGAAATTGAAAATATTTATTCATGCAATATCCGGGAGAAAAAAAAAAAGAACTAAAATATGTAACTAAGAGAAATAAAATTTTGCAAATTTGCTTCTTGAGCCCAGATATCCGGATATTAAACTTTCTTTTAGGTATGTACATATTAAGGGAAAACAATTTATTTACATACAAATCTTAAGTATTCTAACTTTTGTACATAAGTAAAGTAATTTATTGATCCAGTAAATCATAATACAAATGATGTTGACAAGTCAGTTAAAATTAACTTACTAACCAAATGATGCAGTTGTCTTCATAACAGTACATTTTAATTGTATACAAATTTATATAATGGTTACCTGTGTTTTTATTATTACTAGACTTTGCATTTTAGGTAAAAATCCATTTTAATCCTTAAACAAAAACTTCATTAAAACTTACAAATATACATTTCATACGAAACCCTACCTAAAATTATAGTTTTAATAGCTCCTAAAAATGCCTATTTTTGACAATAAAGGCTAATTTTTGCATGTTTAATCTCTGTTACGTTAAAACATCCATTCTTTTTCCAAAACATATTTTGCAGTGTGTATTAATTTTTAACTAAACTATACCTGTAACTTTCATGGTCAATCTGAGGATTGTCATTATATGACCTTGGGAGTGATGGCTGTAGTGCACAATAACTGAGTGTCCTTCACCCTATTCCCGGAAAAAGAGAAAGCACCTCTTCCCACCCTTCTACTTGATGCATTTTCAATCAGTCACATCTTCCCTCTCCCTGTAAATTTTACGTTCTGTTTTAAGCTTTTTTTCCCCCATTTTACGTCCTCCAATATTAAGTCATATCAAACAATGAATGAAATGGGTGAAATGATGCTCCGGGGTCCATGGAGCTTACAGTTACTCAACATTCGTCATTCAGGGTAAGGGAAAACCCTGGAAAAAACCTTATCCAGGTAACTCACCCTAACCGAGATTCGAACTCAGGACCTCTTGAATGTGGTAAGCGTTTAAAGTCTTCATTTGGTGAGAGTGCAATGCCAAAAATTAAAACTTCAAAGGCTTCGCTGCTACGTTAGTGGCTTCAAGAATTTCCAGAACTTCACCTCGGATGGACAGACAATATTCTGTCAAGTGTAGTAAACAGGTGAACAAATTAAATGTACATATTTTTTTTTTTTTTTTACTTGTTCCATTTATACCCCGCCTTTAACAACAATGGTCATATCGGCGGCCGTTCTCCTTTGGAACACGTTGAAGGTGTTAACTTGTAAACGTTAGGTTTTATTCATTTTATCACGCACACATTCATACTCTCATTCATACTTCCAGACTCTGGGGAAGATGAGGAATTATCTTGGTTGGAGAAAAATCCCCACCCCCAACGCCGGGAATCGAACCCGGGACCCCTAGCACGGCAGGCAGGTGCTCTACCGACTGAGCTATGGGGCCAGCCCAAATGTACATATTTTTTTCTTCTAAATTTATACTAAGTGACCGTTTGCTACATAAAGTTCCATAGTGTTATCTTCTTGCATAATTTATTGGAACAAAGTTTATCCTTTTAATCTCGGTTTGATATGCTTTGGCGCCAGAGTGCTGAAGACATTGTTTATGAAAATGAAATTTTGAATTTACATAACTAAAATCTTGCTAAAATTCAAAATCTTCAGTAACACAATAAAATTACAATTAGTAAAAGATACAATTTATTTACCTACCACACTTTTGTTTTTTGTATGTGTGTAGGTATCCAGTGACAAACAGTTGCTCTTAATTCAACATGTACAAGGAGCTGCACATCAGATCAATACTGAATGGAAAAGAAAACAAACAGTCTGTGCTAACTCAGACAGTAAACCATTTTTCAAACAAAAATGAATTCCATGCTGATCTATGCTGAGCTATCATCGTAGAAAATATCCCATTTAATGTCCTGGAAAATCCACACTTCAAAGGCTAGAAAAATACTGCTACAGAAATATTCTCTCAGAATCCACCATAAGGAAAAATGTTGACGGTACAATGTAGAGACTTTGAGCATAATTTGCTCGGACATAGGAGATCACATTATCTGGCTATCAATAGATGGTTGGGAAATTGAATTCTGATACTCCAACAGTAGCACATTTGATCTTTTGCAGACAACTGGCCAGAACCAACTCTCAGATGATAGTAAAGTTCATTAATGATGGTCTCAAGGTGTTGTACCCAGTCTTGACGAGAATATACTCAGATGCTGCAGCATACATGATTGCTGCAGTGCAGGTGCTTAAAGTGTTTTACCCTTCCGCCTTTCTCATGGTATTAACCATGTCGCAGAGCATATCAGACAACAGTACCCAAATGTCAACAAATGGATTTCTACAGTAAAAAAAAGTTCTCATCAAGGAACCAATAATGGTAAAAATTTTCTGTGAAAAACTGCATTAGTGAGTTACCTGGATAAGGTTTTTTTCAGGGTTTTACCTTATCCTGAAAGACGAATGTTGGGTAACTCTAAACTCTGTGGACCCTGGGCTCATTTGAGCATCATTTCACCCATTCCATTCATCGTCCGATATGACTTAAAGTTGGAGGACGTAAATTGCAAAAAGAAAAAAAAGAAAAAAGAAAAAACACTAACTTAACAGCAGAAGGACTCTCTCTTCATGTGCTGATAGTATAGCGGGGAGTCCCTGATGGGGAATCCTGCAAACATCTAATTCATATCGCATGAAGCTGAGTCATATATATACAAGAGGCTTGATATGCATTGTCTCGCATGTATGAGAAAGGTATATTACTTATACGAATTAGAAAGTACATTATGTGTGCTTGGAGGAATTTAGTAACACTGATGCCAAAATTAATCGTAAAACTATTTGTAGTTGGTTTATTGACACTCGTCACTTACTTTTCTTATATTATTGAGGGACTAGTTTCAAAGGCTATTGCCTCCATTTTCAACCTCTTTCCAACTAGCATCTGTTGTCTGCTCTCCTCTCTCTGGTGGTGTAACTATGAACTTCTTTGTCAAATCATCTACTGGTGGGATTTCAAACTTCGTTATGCTGTCCTTATATTTGCACATGAATAAGTTCTCCCATGTTTTAGTTTATTTTGGTTTATCACTCCTTTTAATAATTTTGGATTTGGATCAATGTCATGATTTTCATTCCAAAAATGAAGTGCTACTGCTGACTTTTCTTGTTTCAATCTGATGTTTAAAGTGCTCTTTGACTCTGGTTTTTAGATTTCTATTTGTTTGACCTATGTAGTATTTTTCACAATTTTTACAACTTATTTTGTATATTCCGGATCTGTTAACTGATGGGATTTCATCTTTTGCTTTTGAATTTAGCAATTTTAAAATTAAATGTCCATTAGTAGGTGCCAAGGTTATATTTTGTTCCTTAAAGAAGGAAGCAACCACATTTACAAAAGAAAAAGAAAGCAACAGCATATTCAGTTCATTCATGCATCACCCAAAAACATTTAATAAATTTAAAAATATCTTTAAGGAACAAAATATAACCTTGGCACCTACTAATGGACATTTAATTTTAAAATTGCTAAATTCAAAAACAAAAGATGAAATCCCATCAGTTAACAAATCCAGAATATACAAAATAAGTTGTAAAAATTCTGTAAAATGCTACCTAGGTCAAACAAAGAGAAATCTAAAAACCAGAGTCAAAGAGCACTTAAGAATCATCAGATTGAAACAAGAAGAAAAGTCAACAGTAGCATTTCATTTTTGGAATGAAAATCATGACATGGATCCAAATCCAAAATTAGTAGGAGGAGTGATAAACCAAAATAAATTAACAACATGGGAGAACATATTCATATGGAAAAATAAAGATCGCGTAATGAACTTTGAAATCCCACCAGTACATAATTTGACAAAGAAGTTCATAGTTCCACCTCCAGAGAGAGGAGAACAGACAACAACAGGTGCTAGTTGGAGAGAGGTTGAAAATGGAGGTATAGCCTTTGAAACTAGTCCCTCAATAATATAAGAAAAGTAAGTGACGAGTGTCAACTAACCGGCTATAAATAATTTTATGATTAGAGAGTACATCAATATAATTTTGAGTCAAACTAGTACTCAGTGCTCCACTTATTGCTAGTATTTACCTAGAATGCGTTTTGTTAGAATCTTCGTAACATAATCAGCTGTTGTCGACTAATAGATGTTGTAGGTGATAGGTGCGTCTCTGTAGGTATCTTGATGAACTTGAAGTTTGAGTTTTCTTCAAAGGTAATGTTGAAATTAAACAATTTTGTTTCATATTTCTTTATGAAGATTTTTTCCCACGTGGTTAATGCAGCTGGACCTTGGACACATTTTAATAAGTGGATTTCTTGTTCTCTATCATGATTCTCCTTCCAAAATGGTACGCTACCGCCGATTTATCTATTTCTTTGTTCCTGATGTTCTTAAAATGCTCTTTAAGCCTAATGTTCAAGTTCCTTTTGGTTTTTCCAATGTAAAAGTTGTCACAGCCTTTGCAGTTTATTCAATACACACCTGATTTTTTTGTCTGTGGGTATTTCCTTTGTATTATGTGATTTCAAAAGGTGTTGTAATCTAAATTTGTTCTATGGGGCCAAAGTAATATTGTGCTCTTTGAAGACTTTTTGGAAAAGGTGTGTAGCTATGGGATGATAGGTAAATTTTCTGTTTGAAGTTTCATTGCTGATTGGGGAAATAGTAGTTACTTGTTTGCGTCTTTGTTGTCTTTTGAATTTTTCAATTTTCTTTTTGACCAATTCAGCCTGAATCCATTGTATTCTGCAATGTGAATGATATATTCTTTGATATATTCCATCTTGTTTAAAGGTGCATTAACCAGCCTGTAAGTTAAACTGTTGATAACAGCATGCTTGTGGTGTCTTGGTTTATATCCATCTGATTTTATGAAATTTTCTGTGTGTGTTTGCGTTCTATGTATGCCAAATTCAAGTTTTTTACGTTTTCTGGTAAGTTTCAAATCTAACAAAAGGGATTTCATTGTTTGCCTCTTTTTCTATGGAAAATTTTATTGCAGGATTTTGTAAATTAAGTAGTTTTAATGCATCATCCACTTGTTTCTCATTTACTATTGCCCAAATGTCATCCACATATCTACATATACCAATGTTTGAAAATAAGTGGGAATGCCTTTGTGATATGGGATTGCAAAAAGCTCATGAAGAGGTTTGACAAAAATGGGGACAATGGGTTGCCCATAGATAGTAGTTTTTTTTTAAATTTTTTTTTTTTATTGAATGTATAAAAAGGACTGTTCAGTGCAAATATTTGTTAAGTGAAGGTATTCCTCTATGATGTTTTGGTTTAATTGTAGGGACTGAAGCCATATTTGCATGTACTCCATGAGTTTGTCTCTTGGCACACTTGGGAACAAAGAGATTACATCAAAAGATATCATTCAGTTGGTGGGAGAAAATAGTAATGTTTAGTTTTGTTGATGAATTCCAATTAATTTTTAATACTGTGGCTTTCAAATTTTGGTGGCTCCTTAAATTTTTTGTTCTGCCATTTGGATAGTTTGTAGCAGGGTGTGTTTATGTTGTTAATGATTGGGCGCATCTTATTTCCTGTTTTATGAATTTTGGGTAATCCTTATATGTTAGCTACTGTAGGGTTGTCTGGTTTTAAACTTTGTTTAATTTCTTTTGGTATGATCATTTTATCCTTGATTGTTTCATTTAACTGTTCTACACACATATTTAAAAGGTCAGACTTTATTTCCTGGAATTCATAACTTGCCAATTAATCATAAGACACATAAGGCATTCTAGAAATGTAGTCTTGTTTGTCCATGATGACCGTCTTCTTTCCTTTGTCTGCTTTCGGGTAAACATCTTTTTTATTCCGAGATTTAAGTATTTTCAAGTATGGTTTGGGTTTACCGCTTTCCCTCTATTTATTCCAAGATCTTCCTAATTGCTGATTTCTGTCCAGTATTTAGACTCTCAGTAGCTAGTTCAATGTCAACTATATAATCTTATATGTTATCGGAGAAATCTAATCAAGTTTTTAGCCCGTTGTTTAAGAACGCTATTTCCGCATGTGTGAAAGTTTCATGGGAGAGATTTTTTACTTCATTCTGATTCTGTTTGTTCGTAGGCTGGCATTTTGTGTTGTTTGCTTTCACCAAGATTAGACCTTGCATTTTCCTATTTTGTCTTCGTGCTTTTTTGTTTACGCGAGTGTTTATATGCGTAAAAGCACAGTTTTCCAAGTTGTCCCAAATGATGTAGGATACGCATTGATATTGTTCTCCAGACAAAAAGTTCGTATCGAGGTTTCAATGAAGATATATGTTTTAAGATTGCCCGAATAAATAAAAATAATCAGTTAGGAAAGAAGATTCGTGTATGCGTGTGTGAACATAGCTACTAAAAAATGAGCCAGTTAAATACCAATATCCTATTTAAGTTCAGCGTCTTCCAAGGATGTGAGACGAAGACCTCCAAGAGAATTCCCCCAATAAGTTTTCGAAATTTCATTTATCTTCTCAAAAATGATTCTAATGCTTTTGATTAAACTGCTATATGTTAAATGTGTTGAATTTTATGGGAGTAGCCCGTGAAATTCTCTTCATTCCGTATGAATGTCTTTGTAAGCGACATGTAAGTGAAAGACAAAAAACATAAGACACTAACAAATTGTTGATATCATTAAATCACACAATTTATATAAAAAAAAGTTTGGTAAGTGTTCGGCTATTGGGTTAAAAAGCTGACTGTCGATTTGCGTTGAGCTTCGGCAATGAGGGAGGAGTGCGGTAACGGGCAGGATGTATGCAGTGGCGTTGCACAAATTTTATTAATTCCTTGGTAATATTTCGCAGCTATTCACCATGATTCCTAATAAGTTAAGAATTAAGAAGCACTTATTAGTGATATTTTGTAATAAATAATATTTAGACGTCGCCGTAAGGAATGCACGATGATAGGTTTTATATATCAGTTTTACAATAATTATTATCCTTTAATAGCTCTCTCTGGACAGAAAAATCAGATAAATTCCATTACATATGTACCAAGTTGATATTAGTGGCATATTTTGCTTATTTCATCCAGTATTTATAACTGTGTACTAAATGGGCAAGAACTTAGCACCTCGGATGACAAAGAAAATGAGGAAGTGCCAGCGCAGGGTCGTTGGTTAAAAAAATAATTAATAATAATAATAATAATAATAATAATAATAATAATAATAATAATAATAATAATAATAATAATAATAATAATAATAATAATAATAATAATAATAATAATAATAATAATAATAATAATAATAATAATAATAATAATAATAATAATAATAATAATAATAATAATAATAATAATAATAATAATAATAATAATAATAATAATAATAATAATAATAATAATAATAATAATAATAATAATAATAATAATAATAATAATAATAATAATAATAATAATAATAATAATAATAATAATAATAATTATTATTATTATTATTATAATAAATAATAATAAATAATAGTGCCTAAACCCTCTTTCCCCTCATTCCCCTGGGACTTTGTTGTGGCGAACAGTACAACCCACTCTATGGAAACCTTGTGATGGCCCTGAAAAGGGCCGTTTAATTACCGGTGCGTGACCGAGTAATGGAGAAATGTTGAGTTTGTTACAGACACTCATGACAATGACAGTTGTCAATGTCAGCTATCATGGGTGCTTTTCCCACACCTGGATAAGCCCTTGCTATATCCCGCAGGAATCTTTCCAGTCGCTGCGTTTCAGAGGGTATAGTTTTCAGAACATTCTCTCTATACATCCATTCGCCTACGCGGCTGTGAGCGTTGGTGATGCTGGTGCAGGAAGACAGAATCTTCTTCAACTCCTTCCAAGAATTCTCCATACGTTGTGTATGGTACCGCAACGGTTCCAATCCCGGAGCTGGAGGGGGTCCAATCCATTGCTGGTCGAGACACTGGGCGTTGTAGGTGCCAGCTGGAACCCACAAGGGATCCATATTTCTGGGTGGGCTAACAAAATTGCGCCGGTGTACCACCACTCCATGGCCTCTAAAAGAATTCTCGCAGCCCCAATAACCCCTCCAGTCATTGGTCACTAATAGGCTACCCTGGTTCACGTAGAGCTGCAAGATAGGCCGCAGCGTTTCTCTGCTGCGATTTGGGACCAGGAGCTCAAAGCGTTGTTTTGTAGTGCGGCTGATGGCACCAACCAGCCAGTGATGACACCACATGACTCGCCGTCCCACATGGTACTTACGCTTAAATAGGTGCGTTTCGTCGACCTCGACGATGTCGCCGTCGCCACCAAGGACCTGGAAGTCGTGCCAAGCAATTTTGTTTGCAACGTCCCTAAAATAGGAACTCCACGCTATAGTAGTTTCATGCACCATCTCTAGGTGGTTCTGGATGGTGATGCAGGGTATCTTCATCAACCACAGACAGACAAACTTCAGGATCCTGTCTGTACCTAGTTCACTCTTGAGGCGCACACGCTGAAAGAAGGTATTACTTGTTGCCTCAAGTCGGTGATAATTTGGGCAGATATATCGCCACCCAATTCCTCTATTTTTCGAGGTCACAGTCCCCATGACTTCTCCACAACGAGGACATTCGCAGAGGCCAATATTGGCCCTTTCTGGAAGCACGCCATATAGTTTCAGAATATCAATACACCGAAGATTAGCTATTCTTCTTTCCTCTGGGGTAAAACAGTACCCGAAATGGGCACACAGAGAAGAGAAGTTCACCTTTCCGGTAGCCATAAATGCACAAGCGTCCATCTGTACGTGCTGCAGGGTGATGCAAATGCGCATGCGCTGGCACTTCGTCATTTTCTTGACATCTGATGTGCCTGAGTTCGGCTGTGGGGTGAGCGAGTGCGCATGCGCTGGCACTTTATTTTCTTGCCACCCAATGCGCCCGAGTTCGGCTGCTGGGTAACGTGAATGTGCTGGAAATCATTCCTGCACTTCCTGCACTCCAATATTTTTCATAATCGTTGCGTATATTGTGAACTGATGTACAGTTTTGAAGATGAGTGTAGTTCATTTTTAGAATACATAGTGGACAAACTGGGGACCAGTATATTCCATTTTTATGTTAAATTACTGTTTGTAAGGTTTTGCGATGAAGAACATATGTTAATAAAATTAATACTCTTGTGATTAAAAATAGTTATGATGTAATACCATTTTCGAACTTACAAATGAGTCTCATGCTAACAAATAATTGTAACATTTGGGTACTCTTTTTACTGATAAATAAATAAATATATATATTGTGTCATGCTGTTAATTCTTGTTTGCTGATATTTTTAAATTGCTAAGAGCTTTATTTCAAGTTCAGGTTCCAGAAGGTGTCAAATGATGATTGTTTTTGCTACAGTTCAAGCTTGTGCCAATCCACGTTTTGATACACCTTTTCAGTATTAGTAATGTTGTTTTCAAATACTAGGCTTTGGCAATGAAGCCATTAGCTCTCTTGCTCTCCAATATTTCTGTGTAGTGGATCCAGCAGGTAGGGCTTCACAGGTTAAAAGATGTTCTTCAGTCATTTCCTCTTTGTTGCACGAGGACAATTTGGACTGGTATAAATTCCTATTCTGTGTAAGTGTTTGGCCAAATAATCATGTTCCGTAAGTAATCTAAAATTTCCCACTGTAGCTTTACATGGGATTTCTGGAATTTCTGGATTTTTAATTAAAATGTTCCACTTTTTTATCTTTGGCCTTGTTAGGAATTGATTAGTTTTGTTTGTTTTTATATTTGCTTTTAATTAATCTTTTATGGATGTAAAGGGTAAAAGTTAGATGTATTGGATAGTTCCGAGTTAAGGCTTGCATTGCCGTGATTGGAGTTGATTTTGCTGCACCGGCTATTAGTCTCATTATTACTAATGTTGACAACGGTTATAAAAATGTTACAAAATCATAAATCCAGAAGCAGGGAACACTTGACATATAACATATGGAAATTAAAATTTTAATGTGAGATTATAATTTCCTACCCCTGGTTTACTTTCTACAAATTGTAATTATATTCAAATGAAATGCTGTGTATGTATGGAGTACCTTTTTGTTCTTTCCTTTCTTAATGGCAGAAAGGCACTATTTTTCTTTAACTATATTTGGGCATGTGCACAAATCTCGTTAATCAATAACTTTGCCTGTAGTATAGCTATATTTATTACACATAAAACAGGTATACTGAGTGAGAAAGTACAATAAATTTAAAAAATTTACATGTTACTGAAATACAATTACACTACAATTTCTCTTATTCTCTCACACACGCTCACACCTACATATTATGTATTACACAAATTATACCATGGTTTCTCTCATTGTCTCACACACAGAATAATAAGCCATTTGAAAGCAAATTAACACTTTTTTTCTTTGCTACAGGAATTCCATCTACAGGAAGCAACACCAGCTTCCATACCAGCAGAAGAAGCTGCGATTCATGTGGTCAACTCTACGCCAAAAAGGTGGCAGCAACGCAGGATTCCACCCAAACCTGCAACAAGCATAGTTGATGCTTGTGAGAAGCGAGTTGAGGTTCTCACGACACAGTTGGACCTCATTAAAAAGGAGCATCAAAAGGAAATGGAAAATTATTGGTACTAAAAGAAAAACTAAAGTACTGGAGAAATAAAAACAGTTTGTAAATAAATCTTATATGAATAAATATACATACGTACCTTAACTAAAGTGTTGATTTATTATCGCCTCTCTCACTGCTCTTCCTGATACTGTATCATTACGATGCATTTGATGTTCTGCTGGAACAGGATCATTTTCCTCAATGTCTGCTCCCCTCACTCTTTGCAGATGGTCTAGCAGCCTTTGAATTTCAGGATCTTGCGGAGGTTCCTCGAAACTGAAACTCCTGGCGATGTTGTGCAGCACTGCTGTGGCTACGATTATTGCCATAGCATTTTGCAGGTCACATCTTAACCCCAATGACAGTACTGAAAACCTCCTTTTCCAAACTCCATACTGCCTCTCCACTGTGTTTCTTGTTCTTACATGTGCACTGTTAAAACGTTGCTCAGCAGCAGTTTGTGGGTTTATAATTGGGGTGATTAAATATGGTCTGCAACCATATCCACTATCTCCTAGTAAATAACCATGAGGTATTTCTCCATTTTCAAACTTTGCTCTTAGGCTGGAGTTTCTAAATATTGTACTATCATGCACTGAGCCTGGCCACCTTGCAACAATGTCCCAAATAAGTAAATTATGATCACTTACAGTTTGGCAACTGAGTGAAAAATAACCTTTCCTGTTTCTATAAACTTCGCCATTTTCACCTCCAGGCGACTGAATCCTTATGTGTGTGCAATCTATGGCTCCAAATACCCCTGGAAAACCACTAATTGCACTAAAGTTATCAATGACTGACCTTACATCAGCATTACTTGCCGGAAATTGTATATAATTGCATCCAAGGTCAATTATTGCTAGCGACACACTGTTTATGATAGGCTACGCCGTGGTCCGATGAGTATTAGAAATGTTGCCGATTAGTATATTACATGCACCCATTGCATAAAATCTTAAAGTTGTTAGTACTCGATTCATTGGTGATATCGGATTATTTGTTGGGAATTCTAACCTATCACACAATTTGTCCACTAGCCACCACACTCCTTCCCTAGATAATCGGAATCTTTCTTGAAATTTCCTGTCGTACAAATCATCAAAGGGATTTCCTCTATCCACTAAAACGGGTATGAAATTGTCACCACCATGAATATATTGCATATATAGCAATTTGTCCTCAAAATTATGGCATTCCAAAACATAAGCCACCATTTTACAATTACGAGCTAAGATAATTGGCCATTCATGGCCGGTCAGAGTTAAACAGTGATTAAAGCCTGGATGAAGTTTACCGTCGTCGATGCACCAGAAATGACCGCTCATTGCGGTAAAGTCAGTATTTAACCGCGATACTATCTTGATCGAGATTCGTGCACACGGCCATGAAAGGACTAAATCAATAAATAAATAAAAATCTGCAACACAACACCCTGGTGCCTAATTTCTTAAGTCAGGGTAAAACTATTTATTTTTATTTAACTTTTTATAATTTTTACAAAATATTTATACAGATAATATTAAAAAACAATAAAATAAATATACAATAATAATACTGCTACCTTAAAAAACTTACTTTTCCCACTTTATAAATTCCTTACCTTCTTTTTTAACTATATAATAAAATACGTTCATTTACAAAAAGATTTTAACAAAATAAGACAAAAATTACCTAAACTAACAATTTACTGATATTTAGTAAACAATTAACCGGATAACTGGCTACTCAAAAACCAAGCTAATTCTAAATCCACATATCTAAATCTGTCCAACAGCAACTTATGTACTGGTAACCAGCACAATCTCTAAATTCCTCCTGTTTTAACTAACATGTTTTAATTTAACATTAGAACTATAATATCAAAAATATCCAAATATTAAATATCAAGTTGTGAAATTCAAATGAAAACATATATTGTGGCAACCCTGTATGGGTTGTCAGACCTGGCGACTGGCTTAACTTTGTTCGTTGGCTGCGCTGGGGAGGGGGGATGGCATATCCTCTTCCCCCAGACGACCGGCCGCCACCAGCGTGAGAGGATGTGTTTGTAGCAACCCTCCGGAACACAAACCTCATTGAATGTAAGTTGTCTGGGATTATTAAACCTCTTTTTAAAATGCATTTGTGAGTTTTCCTTCGCTGGACCTTCCACCTTTCACCACCATGCAGGTAAGCTAGTTATCAGTAAAATAACATGTCCACCCTACCGCGTGGTGTAACTAGTGTTTGTTGAGATAGTTTAGCTCTACCGCTACGGATTCCCCCCAAAGCTAATAAATATTAAATCTATTCTAATGTAGGGTGTGACATATTGGTGGAGACGCGGGTAAGATCTCAAAATTTTTTTTTTCTTCTCCTTGCTTTAGTCCGGTTTTTATGAAAAAAATTTGTATGTATACGGTGGTGAAAGATGGAGGAAACATGGCCGACCGCGTGGTGTTCAATTAGTTAGAAATTCTAATCTGGTCATCGTCTCGTAATCCTTTAACTTTTGGTCTGTTTTTTATTTGATTTCTTCAATAGTAAACTTATTTCATAATATTGTGCTAAATTTTTTTTTATAACTACATGGAAATTGATAATGGACACCACGTGGTCACGTGTTGATTTTCAAGGGACGCTGTGTGAGTTTTGGCAGTAAAATTCAAAGTAAATAGTTTCTTTTTGGTGTTTTTGTGAAGGATGCACTTCATTTTTGTGTTCATTCCAGTTGGTAATTCTGCTTATTTTATTCTGGTGTCCAGTGTTACTTAAAAGTAAGTCAAAATGCCTAAGAAAACGCGGCAATCATCCAGTGTGCCAGTTACAATGGACTCACATGATGTAATAGCTTCGACTTCTGCTTTAGCTAATCAAAGTGCACATGTACCTAGTAATTTAGAAGTATCCATGGCACCTAATGTTAATCAGACTCAGACAATGCAAGTTTCTCGGCCTTTTATTGATCCACCCTGTTTTGACAGGATAGCACTGATATCTCCTTCAGAATTTTTGAGAAAATTTAACTTAGTTTCTACAGCAAATGGTTGGTCAGATGTACAAAAGTTGAAGTTTTTCCCATGTTACTTGCGAGACACAGCAGCACTGTGGTACCGAACTTTTTGCCATAGACACCCTGAGCATGATTGGCATTTTCTAACTCAACAGTTTTTGGCAGCTTTTCAAATGTCCAATCAAGATGAATTGTTGGAAATTAAACTTAGGCAGAGGGTACAATTAGAAAATGAACCTGTATTAGACTACATTTATGATGTATTATCCTTGTGTGACCAAGTTAACGCTGCAATGACACAAATGGAGCAGGTAAAAAAACTTAGTGAAAGGATTGAAACCTCAGTATGTGCAAGCTTTGCTCCCATTAAATCCACAAACAGTTGAGGAGGTTTTACAAATTATTAAAAGCGTTGATAAAGCTAATTTTTATGTGCAACATAGACAACATTTAGTACAAGCACAAACATCAACTTACACTTCTCCACCTGTGTCATCTGCACCTGTTTTATCACGGTTTGAAAGTGTAAATCACTCTGAACCAGTTATTAATGTTGTTTCCACATTGAGTGAACAGGTCACTAAACTTGCTACCCAAATGCAACAACTTCAGTCTCAATTCGCTGCTGCTGCATCTACTGTGCAGCCACCTCCACTTAAGCCTCCAAGATATCATGAAAGGAGACAACAGGCACCTATTGTGTGTTACAATTGCAACAAGCGTGGTCATATGGCACGTAATTGCTGGACTTCACCATCTGCTTCAAAAAACTCGAGAGGCCCAGCCTCCAACGACATAACCTAGAGGTACCCAAAGTAAGTTCACCTGTGTCTAATGTTGTTTCTCTTCCAGGTCAAATTTTGCAAATTTTGGGGTCCATTGGGGAGTCAAAACTTCCAATTTTGTTGGATACAGGAAGTGCAGTTAGCATTGTGAATGCAGCTCATATCAATGACATTTCTAAAATGAAACCTGTCGAGATTTTGCTTAAAACAGCTGGTAACATGTTATTAGATGCGCCTTATCAAACAAATTTGAAATTTCAAATTAATGACTTTGTTTTTCAGGAAGATGTGTTAGTGGTAAAAGACTTGGCACATAATCTCATTTTGGGTAATGACTTTCTAACTTCACATAAAGTTACCATTGATTATTCTTGTGCAGAAGTTAAGATTCAAACTCATGACGGAGAAATGGTACACATTCCTTTTGAAACAACATGTGGTGGTCCCTTTACAGATATTGCTGTGATTCCATTGAACGATGAGGTACAGATAGTTAATAAAGTTTCTGTTGTAAAAGATGTTAAATTGCCACCGCTTACTACTTGTTTTGTGGCAGTGCAGCCTTCAGCTGATATTACAAATGAGGTTATGTTCGAGCCTTCTACCAGTATTATGCATAAGAAGAATATTTCTATTCCACCTGTAGTTTGCAAATCTTCAAAGGACTTTGTGATACCAGTACATAATAATTCAGCTGTTCCTCAAACACTTTTTGCTAAAACTGTATTAGCTAATGCTCATGAAGTTGCATTTGTTCAAAGTAACTCAGTTTCACCTAAGGATGTTACTCCATTGAACGCTCCAAAGTTTGAATTTAATGTTAATACCAACTTAAGTGAAGCTCAAAAGTCAGATCTTCATAATCTGTTGTTAAAATATGAACATGTTTTTGCCACTTCATTGCAAGATTTAGGCTCAACTAATGTAGCTGAATTTAAAATAGAGGTACAGGATGAAAAACCTATTAAGCAACGACCCTATAGGGTAGCTCATAAGCAGAAACAGATTATTTCCCAACAAGTAGAGGAAATGAAAAATGCTGGTATTATTAGAGATTCTCAGTCACCTTGGTCATCACCTGTGGTGTTGGTAAAGAAAAAAGATGGCTCTATGCGGTTTTGTGTAGATTATCGTCAACTGAATAAGGTTACAGTAAACTCAGCCTTTCCCTTGCCTCTTATTGATGACCTCCTTAGTTACCTTGGAGAAGCTAAATGGTTTGCTTCCTTAGATTTGTTGTCAGCATACTTTCAAATTCCTTTAGAGGAGAATAGTAAAAAGTATACCTCATTTGTTACTCATGAAGGGCAGTATGAATTTGAACGTTTGTCTTTTGGGCTTGCTAATGCACCAAGATTTTTCAGTTTTGTTGCTGAGAAATTGTTAGGAGACTTGAAATTTAAGAAAGCTTTAGCATATTTGGACGATATTGTTGTTTTTGCCAAAACTTTTGAACAATTATTAGAAAACTTAGAAGCTGTTTTTCAACGTTTGGAAATGCATAATTTTAAACTGAAACCTGGGAAATGTTTCTTTGCTATGGAAAAGATAAAGTTATTGGGTTTTGAAGTATCTAAAGAGGGAATTTCCCCAGATTCTGAGAAAGTTACAGTGATCAAAGAACTACCACGCCCAAAGAATGTTAGAGACGTGAGAAAAGTTTTGGGTTTGTTCAATTTCTACAGGAAATTTATTAAGAATTACTCTTACATTGCCCATCCATTGATTCAGCTGACCAAGAAAAGTCAAAGTTTTATTTGGGGCCCGGATCAGCAAACAGCATTCCAGCAGTTAAAGAACTCTCTTGTTTCTGCTCCTGTGTTGGCTCATTATAATCCTGGAGCCTATACAGAATTACACACTGATGCTAGTGGTCTAGGAATAGGATGTGTTTTACTACAGAAAGTAAATGATAATCTTAGACCTATTGCATATGCTTCTAGAACTTTGTCAAAATGTGAAAGAAATTACAGTGTACCAGAGTTAGAGCTTTTGGCAATCGTTTTTGGTTTAACACATTTCAGGACTTTTGTGTATGGCTATAAAGTGCATGTTATTTCAGACCATCACTCCCTTTGTTATCTGAACAATTTAAAGGATTTGACAGGCCGATTGGCTCGATGGAGTCTAAAGTTACAGGAATTTGATTATGATATATGTTATAAATCTGGTAAGAAACATAATGACGCAGATGTTTTGTCAAGGTTCCCTGTGTTACAGCCTGAAGAGCATCAAATTGAACAACTTGATGAGCTAATTACCTGTTTGCTATCACCAGTTGAGGTTGCTCAGAAACAAAATGATGATCCAGTTCGGACTCCAATTATTAATGCCCTTAAGGATCCTGAATCTGCTCCTGCTAAGGTTCAACGTCAAGCTTCTACCTATATTTTGAAAAGTGATGTCTTGTACAGGAAAAATTCGAGTTTTACTGGTCCCTTGCATTTACTAGTCATTCCTGAGGTGTTAAAGCATGAAATTTTGTCCTCATGTCATGATGATCCACTATCTGGTCATTTAGGTTTTTCTAAAACTTTTAGTAAGATTAATTCAAGATACTACTGGATAGGTATGAAAAAAGATATTGAGCATTTTGTGAAAACTTGTCCAAGTTGTCAGTCTAGGAAGGCACCTAAGAATCAAAAACCTGCTGGTCTTTTGCAGCCTATTCCAGTTAACTTTATTGGAGAACGTTGGGGAATAGATTTGTTAGGCCCTTTGCCTCGTTCTACGTCGGGTCATAAGTATATCATAGTTGCTACAGAATATGCTTCTAGGTGGGTTGAAGCTGCCCCTCTCTCTTTGGCTACCATTCCCCAGGTTACTAAGTTCATCTTACATCAGATTATTTGCAGGCATGGGGCCCCTGCCATGTTACTGTCTGATCGTGGTAGTGTCTTTCTGAGTGAAGTAACCCAGGAACTCTTGAAAGCTTTGTCAGTTTCCCCTCATTTTACTAGTTCATACCACCCTGCATGCAACGGCCTTACTGAACGATTTAACCAGACTTTACTAAATTGTCTTAGTCATTTTGTGGATTCAAATCAGCGCAATTGGTCTAATGTTTTACCATATGTGATTTTTTCATACAATTCTTCTGTTCAGGAAACTACAAAATTTTCACCATTCTATTTGATATATGGTCGTGAACCTTCCTTACCAAATCAGGTGCAACTTCAGGCCACTTCAAATGATTTATTTGTTCGGCAAACTTTGGAAGAGATTCAGAAAGCTCGTGAAGTAGCCATCCATAATATTAATCAGCAACAGATTAAACAGAAAGAAAGATATGATGCTAAGCATAGAGATACTCATTTTGCAGTAGGTCAGCTTGTTAAGATTTTTACTCCAATTAGGAAAAAGGGAAAATGTACCAAATTGCTTCATAGATATTTTGGGCCTTTTGAAATTGTTCGACAAATTACTCCTGTTACTTATGTGGTTCGTCGACCAAATGCTCCTAGAGTTAAGGAACAATCAGTACATGTTTCTAGGATATTCCCATATTTTGATCCTGTGGGACCATATAGACTGTAAATGCATTTTGCTTTTCTTTTGTGTCACATTAAATGTAAAAAATGTTGTATGTAAAGTATATTGTCCCTTGATTTCTGAGTGTGAATTTTGAGATTTAGTGTATAGTGTGCTAAGCTATTTTGTTTTGGAATATGATGTATATTATTGGCAAATGGCAATACTTGGATAGATGTTTGATGAATTAGATGTCAAAAGTTGAACATACAATTGTTATTATTGAAAGTCACAATTAATTGATATTAAAAGTATATGTTCCCTAATAACTGTTTTGAGTTGAATAACCTCATTTTATGATAAATTTTGCAATGATTAGAAAATTGAAATTTTGTTTATTAATTTTAAGTTTACATTCTGGAATAGTGCTGTGCTACCTCGATAAGAAGGATGAATGAAATTATGTGTGATTATGTGAAAGATGTAGAGGTAAAGTTTATCTGGTTAATGGGGTTGCTGTAATGTGCCCGTTAATCCAGTGTTTTAGGCTCGATAAAGTGGCTGAAATGTGCTTATTGATGCAAGTAATTAAGTGTATTTTTGAGTTTTGTTTAGCATTGGTGCTGAAATGTGCATGCTAAGATGATGAGGAAAACCTGAATCACAGAGAGGTCTGTGAATGACTGTTATGAAGCTGAGACCTGGGGATGTTCTGTTTGTCATCCTCGCCATAGTTACCAGGTATTTGTGAGATAGCACATTACTAGTACAGATGTTTACTTTGTCTCTTTATTGCAGGATGCTAATAGTTTGAACATTTTGATAAAATTGTTTTGGATTAAGAGTGATATATATTTTGGAGTTGTGTGATTACCAGTATGCTTTAATGGTTTATTGAATTCTAAGTTTTATGTTGAAAAGCAAAAGTACCCTTCAATGTATACAAAAGTTTTTAGAATAGGCTAAGACATGATACTATATTTTCTCTTTTGTGTATCTAGGATGTGAAATTTTGAGGCCCCAGAACTTAATTTTTCTTTCAGTTTTGTTCTATGTATTGTGTTGTAGAACGATTTTTTTTTTTTTTTGTTGGTGTAGTAATGTGACAGTAGTTTTGTTGGCATGCAAAATGTTGATGTTGGTAGATTGTAAGTAGTTTTGTTGATTTGAAAGGTAGTAGTACTGATGATATTAAGTAGTGCGCGCACATAATAAATATGATTGAAATTATAATGGTAAAACAAAGAGAAAAACTGAGCTCATTTTTGTTTAAGTGTACACGTCAGTTTTGTTAAAAAGTTTATGGCCACGTGTAATATTTTGGGGTACCCCTCTAATTGTAAGTTTTGGTATTTTGAAAATTTGTAATATTTTTATTCAATGTTTTGGAAGGTCAAATTATTTTGTGCTGTGTGTATTGTATTATTTCTACCCTAAGGGGTTTTTGTAAAGTTTTGATTGTGACATTCCTACGTTTTATGTATTCTTTTGTGAAGATTATTTTGTGAAGATTATTTGATTTATCTTGTCAAAATTTGTAAGCTCTATATATTGCCGAGTGATGGAAATTATCTTAGTTTTATCATGTATCTTGCTACCCAGATAGGGTGCACCTAAATTTTTTTTTATTATTTATTATTGTTCAGAAGCGAAGTTTGTTTTAATGATGTGGTTGTCTTCTGTAATTGACGTACACTTATATTTTTGGAAATAATGTTGTAGTATGATGATACGTATCAAGTCAGCCCTATTTATCTGCGTTCCTGCTGCACCACACTGTTCCTACCGAACTGTTTGCACCATGGGAGTGCTAAACCTGCCACACTGCCTTGTGTCATCGGGCTCTGGTCCGCCCTTTATGACCACTGTTCGTCAGAGCTTTGGCAGCTATTAGTGCTGTCACTTCGTACCTGTGTTGGGGGCAGAAGAACTATTAATTGCCCACATTGTTATTCAGTGTAGAGCAAGTACAATTGTGCTCAATTCAGTGGTCTTTATTCATCAGTGACTGCAGTGCAAGCTTCAAGTTTTTTTTTATTACATTTGTGAGACCAGTGGGAATGGAATGTACTGTTCAGGCAGGTTGTGAAACTTTTTTTGCTTGGTGCAGTAGTGGTGAAAAGTGCTGAACTTCATTTATTTTTCTTTTAGGGCTTTTTAATTAAAGTTATAGACAGACACTGGAGTAAAGAAACGAATGTGTAACGTCAAGAGACAAGATTTATGTGTATAATACTGTTTGTGATGTTTGTATGCTAATTTTTTTTGTTCCATCACTCGAGCGAGTTTCTTTTCATTTGTTATTAATTGTTCTGTTGACCCTGGGTCAACAGCTTGTGGTCCGGGGGGAGGTGTGGCAACCCTGTATGGGTTGTCAGACCTGGCGACTGGCTTAACTTTGTTCGTTGGCTGCGCTGGGGAGGGGGGATGGCATATCCTCTTCCCCCAGACGACCGGCCGCCACCAGCGTGAGAGGATGTGTTTGTAGCAACCCTCCGGAACACAAACCTCATTGAATGTAAGTTGTCTGGGATTATTAAACCTCTTTTTAAAATGCATTTGTGAGTTTTCCTTCGCTGGACCTTCCACCTTTCACCACCATGCAGGTAAGCTAGTTATCAGTAAAATAACATGTCCACCCTACCGCGTGGTGTAACTAGTGTTTGTTGAGATAGTTTAGCTCTACCGCTACGGATTCCCCCCAAAGCTAATAAATATTAAATCTATTCTAATGTAGGGTGTGACAATATATAATGCATACCGTCCATACAACTCAAAATGCATTCTAAACAGACACAAATCCTCAAGATCTCGAAGAGAAAAAACGATATCTTCAAATAACCCTTATCTTACTAGTTATCTATGAGAATATGTACCCACATTTGTAAATATTAAACATCAGGACCCATTATTTAGCAAAAAGATAACATTTTAAAAACAAAAACTCACATGCACACTAAAAACTTACAATGAACAATCAAGTTTAAGTGAATAAAGTGGTAAAAACTTTCTGTACAAATGATTTCTAAATAAATAAATACAGGATACATTGGTATACACAAAAAAATCTGGACTTTAATATTGCAGGAGGGCACGTTGCTAATACGACAGTTAATGCAATGAAGGTAGATAGCAAACCATTTGTAACTTCCTCCAACATAAGTCATATTGGACAATGAATGAAGTGGTTGAACTGATGCTCAACCCTTTCACTGATATGGACGTCGAATTGATGCTTAAACCTTTCACTGATATGGACTTCATGTGACGTCAAAATCAAAAGGCCCCAAACCGATATGGATGCGTATAGATGTTCTGTGCATGCATGCGTTTAATGCTTATTTAACGCCAAATACTTTAATCTTCCCATTTTATGATAAATTTAATTTAGTTCTATAAGAGATGAAAACTTACCCTTAAAGGTTTCTTTTTGAATGGCACACCTCAAAACCAGGTTAAACACACAAGCGCACATCTTCAGATTCAGAGCAAATAATATTGATTTCCTTGCAAACTTCTTTTTTGCGACACACTAGACATTTTTGAAATGGTCACAACCTTTTCAGTTGTGGATGGTATCCTTTTAGGAAAGTGTGCCCGCCTCAGTAGCATAGATGGTAGCACGTCTGGCTCATGTTCAAGACGTCCCGAGTTTGAATCTCGGTCAGGGTGAGTTACTTGGATAAGATTTTTCCAGGGTTTTCCCTTATGCTAAAATACGAATGTCGGGTAACTCTAAGCGTCGTGGATCCTGGGACCATTTGAGCATTATTTCACCCATTCCATTCATTGTCTGATATGACTTAAAAAGGTAAAGGACGTAAATTACCACCAAAAAATTATATCACTACAGAAGAACAACAGATAGCAGCTTAAACATTAAGACTTGTTCTAAACTTTTGCCCTTTCTCTGACAATCTGCTACTTATTGAATGTTGGGTTAAACTTTGTTGCAATTGCACATTTAATTTCAGTAAAAGCTTGGCATTTTTTGTGTAACTTCCACAAATTATGCCTTAAATTATACTATAGGATGCTTCCGTATCAGATTTGCAAATTTTGATCAGAATTAAGATTTAGGGGAGGACCATTTCTGCAGTATTTAATTTGTAGCATAAAAACTATTTACGTAAGAACTACTAAATATAGACTGCAACCTATCATTTCAAATCAATGTTACTATCAAACTGATTATTTAGCTGTGAGGGTGAAGTTTACAGGCACTCCATGCACCTGAGTTGACAAAGTTGTGACATACAATTTAGTGAGTTTTATCCACTGTGAGTGTTGTAATCGGTAATGCTGTATCCTAAGGGGGATGTTAACCATCGTTCCTGTGAGGTACTTGGGCAAGGTGGCCTCAGTTTGTTCAGCAATTGTTGAGCTCAGTCAGCAGTTGCTAAGTTAGGAGTGAGTTTGTGAAAGACAGAGAAGAAGCAGCAGTTCCACATTGGTGTGCTAGCAACACAATTTCTGTAGGTCGCAGCTGTCTCATTGCACTTCATTTCATACAGAGATTCCATAAGTTTTGAATGTAGTTAAATGCATACTTTGCCACCATCATGAATTTTCACAGCAAGTAGCAATTATGCCATCTGAAACCCCTCATTAAGGTATGTGCGACCTTAGCAATGGCTGAGGTACTTGACAACATTTTGATCAGTTAAATGTTTACTTTCTCAAATAATTAGCTATTACATTCTGCCCAAAAATTCAATACAGAAATTTTATTACCAATACATGTTTTGAGATCCCCTGTTTAAAAACTAAATTTTAGAGAAAAAAAACCTGAGATCATATGTCCATGTGCGTGCGTGCATGTCTTTAACAGTTTAATAGGAGAGAAATATGATTAATATGGATTTGAACCCAAAGACAATGAGTTATAAACATTTCAGTTGGCCGAAATAGTAGCTCAATCTATACAGGTTCTTTTGTGTCTAGTTTTATGAGGAGAGAGAAGAGGATGGCTGGAACTAAGAGAGATGATGATTATGATGATGATTATTTATATTTAAGGGCGCTCAACTCCATGGTCATTAGCACCTTTTCAAAAACTGTACTTTACTATAATTTTCCTTTCACTTGACCTTAAGATTGCTTTGGCTTTGCTCTGGCTCTGCTTTGGCTCTGCTCTGGCTTCACTCTAACCTCACTCTAACTTAGCCCTGGCTAGGCTCCAGCCCCTGTTCCAGTCCCGCTCTGGCTTTACTCTGGCATCACTCTAACCTCTTTCTTTAACTTAACTCTGGCTTGGCTCTTGCTTCACTCTGGCTAGGCTCCGGCCCTAGTTCTGGTCCCACTCTGGCTTCGATTTGGTCTCACTCTAACCTCACTCTCCAACCCAACTCTGGCTAGGCTCCGGTCACCACTCTGGCTTGGCTATGGCTTCGCTCCGGCTGCACTCTAACCTCACTCTAACTTGGCTCTGGCTAGGTTCCAGCCCGGCTTCGGTCCTGCTCTGGCCTCACACTAATTACATGCTGTAACTTAACTCTGGCTTGGCTCTGGTTTTGCTCTGGTTAAGCTCCGGTTCCGCTCTGCTAATTTCACTCTGTATTCACTCTAACTTGACTCTGGCTTGGCTCTGGTTTTGCTCTGGTTAAGCTCCAGCCACCCCTCCGGTTCCGCTCTGGTAATTTCACTCTGTATTCACTCTAACTTGACTCTGGCTTGGCTCTGGCTTACCTTCGGTCTTGCTCTGGCTTTGTTCTGTCCTCACTGTAACTTCATGCTAGGAGAGATGAAAGCAGAGAGTATAATCCCTAACAATTTCCAATTAAACTCCCCAGTGGCAACTCATACAACTGACTCCCTTCTACCCCTTCCACCCCACTCCCCCAGCAGACTTACACATCCTATAGGCGACCCAGAAGTCAAATACCTTTCCAGATGAGGATGATGATTAAAGAAAGCAAATTTCCTTCCATGCACCCTGGAATTCCCTTCAATACTAAAACCTTGAAATAGCCACTAAGATAAAAGGTGAGGTAAAATAGAGGGATATGAAAGTTGGGGGATGTAATTATCCTTCCTAGCATTTACCTTAAACTTTCAAAAAACCTGTGGGTCAAGAATGTCAGCCATGGTAATCAAACCAATGATATCCAGAATATGGTCCACACACACCACAGCCAGAATATTCCTACTCAATAACAGAAAGGATTAAGCATTGTAAAAAACTGTATAATAGTAGAGAAAAACATGTGAGTGCACTCTGAATATATATATACAGATGATTTATTTTGGCAACATTATGGTAAACAAGCTGTAAATATACCATATGTTTTTGTTAACAACTAGTACTTTATGCCCACGACAAGAAGGTTAGAGGGGTATGAAGGGCAGAGGAGCTTAAACTGTTTATCTGCTCCGGTAGTGGATCTGTATAGGAAATGAGTAAATGACAGTGCGTATGAGTCACCCATGCTGCCAGATCTAATGTTAGGTGTAGTGATAGGTATTATGTATAGGTGAGCTATGTGACAACACTTGCGTATTTTAAACGAGCCGTCCATCCTTGTCATACTCGCAAGGCGAGCATATACCCCGAGGAGATAGCAAAAGTGACTTCATTGCACATTCCTCTAGCTTGCCTTCTTGTCCTGGGCAATCAGTGCATAATACTGAAGTTTTCTCAGTTCATCAAAATGAGTTTGGGACACTTTTCAACACATCACCTATAAACAAAGAGTGCTTATGGATAGATGTATGTTTGTCCTTTTACTACAGAATACCCCAATCACATTAAATTTAACCAGTTAGTGCCCAATTCTGTAGCAAGGGTGGTATCCTGTGTGCCCCATGTTGAAGGGGTCCCAAGTTCAAATATTAGTCAGGGTGAGTTATAAGGATAAGGTTTGCTTCTAGGGGTTTCCCTTATACTGAAAGTTGAATGTCAGGTAGTGCTAAGCTCTATGGACCATGGGTTCATTTGAGCATCATTTCGGCCTTTCCTTCATCATTTAATATGACATTAAGTTGCAGGATATTAAAAAAAAAGTTAGCCCAGGGAAAAATATATTTACCCAACAGAATTTGGAAAACATAATCTCAGAATACTAAAGTTATCTATAAAAAAAAGAAAAGACTACCCATATTACACCAGTTTTGTTGACAGACACCAATTGTTTTATTTACAAGTATTAAGTAACAGGTGTTAGTTGATGGAATTACCACGTCAGTCGGTAATGCAACTAACTGTACTATCAATTGATCATACCTGCTACATTACCTGTTATTGCCTCTCCTGCACCACACTTTTAAAATGCATTGAAAGAAACCAAAACAGTGCAAGGTATAAGTAACACTAAAAGTACTTTTAATGGAATTTTCTAACTGGAGAGAAAGACATTAAATATGCAGGTGAATTTATCACAACACCCACTCCTTTCAGTTTATCTTATTTAAGAATAATTACAGAGATTATATTTTTAATTGTCTTAAATTGACAATGATTTTATTTATTTCCAATAAGGTGGGAACATAGAGCTAGCCCGACATAATTTAGCCAAGTATCTTTCCAGTTTGACGCAGCATTTAGTAGGAAGATGTCAGCCCCATATTTAGAACTCCAGTTAGTTTGTTCAGATATTAAAAGCCTTGAAGGTTAACCCTGGAGATCTACTGGTGAGTTTTGACGTAGTATCTCTTTTCACCAGTGTTCCTGTGAAAGAGTCACTTCAAGTACTTGAAACCCACTTTCAGCCAGACATTATAAAATTGTTTAAGCACACCTTAACTTCTACATATTTTTAGGCCAATGGATATTTTATGAGCAGACTGAAGAAGTAGCGATGGGTTCACTGCTTTCTCCAGCTATTGCTAATTTTTACATGGAGGATTTTGAACATCAGGTATTGAGCAAGGCCAATCAGAAACCAACTGCATTCTTTAGATATGTGGACGACATATTTTTAATATGGCCTCATGGCATGAATGCTCTAGAAAAAATTTTAAACCTTTTTAACAATCACTATAGCAACATCAAATTCACAATGGAGGTGGAAGTGGAAGGTGCACTACCATTTTTAGACATTTTGGTACAAAGAAAATCAAATGGGACATTGGGTCACAGTGTATATCACAAACCCACATACACGGATTTGTACCTTATTTCGAACAGCTGTCATCACGGCTCAACGTAAGTCGGTTATTTCTACTTTGGTACACAGGGCCTTTACAATTTCAGACCAAGAAGCCCTTCCTAAGGAATTACAGCACTTAAAAACAACACTTCAGGCCAATGGTTATAGCAGATCCTCTATAAACAGGGAAATAAGAAAGAAAATTATAAGCTCAAGATCAAAGGAAAAGCCTGATACAAAGACATGTACAAATACTGATAAGGCAAAACAACGTAAAGCCTTTGTGCCATATATAGACAATCTTTCTGGGGAAATTGGACGCATTCTGAAAGGGCATAACATAAAAGCAATTTACAACCCCGCCGCTAAGTTAAAAGGGTTAATAAGACCTGTAAAAGATAACCTTGTAGCTGTGAGAGAACATATATAGGCCAAACAGGCAGAACAATTGAAGTTCACTGCAAAGAACATGAAAGCTATTATAGACTGAAGTATCCAGAAAGATTTGGCCTAGCGGAGCATTGCAGAAATGAGGGCCACAAACCAATGATTGTTAACACCAGTTTTATTGCCAAAGCCTCGCGATACTGGGATCGTACGATTAGAGAGGCCGTGGCTATAAGAGCTGAGCACAATAATATAGAGATGGCGGAATGCAAGTAAACAGCATGTGGACCTCTTGGCTTCATAAATGTAGCTATCTCACTGCCCCGGATCTTCTTCCTTTTTTTTTTCGAGTGGAGGAAAAATGGATATTTACACACTAACCCTGGGATTGGAGTGTGGGGCTCCACTGGGGGGATCAACCCGCCAGCCCTACCCACTAAAACACCGCCACTGGTGAGAAGTAGGGAGTGAATCGTAGCAGTACCGCTATTGCACTTGCGGATTCAAGGTGAGGAGATGAGGCCCAGACTAGAGCCTGGGCCAGGCGAGATGTGGGTGCTAGGATGCAAGTATAACCACGGCCCTACTTGCGACCTTGGATATTCTGGTGTGGGAATAGGGTAAGGAATTCTTGGTGTGCCTCCGAATGTGGCGACGTCTCAAGTTCTAGTTATCTCCTAGTGTGGTCCTTAAACAGAAGGACAGTGTCATGAGTAGCTATGTGTTCTAATTACTTGGTCTCAGGATAGAATGTCACTGAGTCCTGTGTCAATATTAGATATACAAGTTATTTGATATAAAGCTGTATTGTATTGTAAATGTGTCATATTGCTTCCAGGAGGGCCTCGTCATTCATTGGTTTTTTGTTGGAATACTATATTCCGTGTCCATAGTTGATGCAGAACTATTTTGGCAGAAGGTGCCATGTCAGTATGCTTATGTGTACAATTTAATTAGTTATATACATTTATATACATTTTCACTTGAACTGTCCTGTATGGAACAGGAACTTTAAGGACCACTGTCAGTCGAAGTGTATGTGTATTTGTGTTAGCTAAGCCATGTCTGAGCTATATTTAGGGTGGCATTAGATTGTTTAGATATTCCTGGTTCCCCCAGGCCGAATCTTCTGTCGAACAATGACAACGGTTGTTTGTGCTTGTCATATTGTGTATTATAGGTTCCTAGATCGCGAATAAGATGGCTCGTATTTTTGGACTTTCTTTAGTACAAATTGTAGCTTAAAATTTTTATGTATTCTTCAGTTGTGTATAGCTTTAGCTCCTTGTGTATTAAATATTCCGGGGCAACTGGCAGGAGCTTTGCGATTACATGAACTACTTGGTTCTGTAGTGTCTGTAATTGGTTTATGTGTGTTTGTGCAGTGTACCCACAGACCGGCGCTGCGTACGTTAATATAGGTCTAATTAATGTCATGTATAATGTAAGGCTCATGTTGAGCTGCAGTTGGCTATTCATATTTATTAATGGGTAAAGCCCGTTGAGTTCGCCAGTTGCTTTGGCTCTTACGACATTTATATGTTTTTTCCAAGTAAAACCTTGGTCCATGGTGACGCCTAAATAGGTAACATGGTCTTTCCATTCCATCCTCTCTCCACCATAAGAGAGAGGTGGTTGCTTATGTCTAGGATGCCTGTGTTGTATTCGCTTTGTAAATATTATTGATTGGCATTTCCTTGAATTGATTTTAATCCTCCATTTTTGGAACCACGGTTCTAAATCATTAAAAGCATTTTGTAATCTTAAGTGTATTATTCGCGGCTGGGTAGACTGGGTTACCAGTGCCGTGTCGTCCGCATAAATGTATTTATCTGTACAAGTGAGTTCCGGTATATCATTAATGTAAAGATTGAATAGGATGGGCCTGAGTAAACTTCCCTGAGGCACTCCAGCCTTAATGGGCCAGAGAGGAGAGGATGTGTCCTCCACAGTTACTTGGAAGCGCCTTGAACTTATATAGTCTTTAAGTACTGTTAGTGCAGTGTCCGAGAATCTATAAGATTTGAGTTTATAAATGAAGCCTTCATGCCGTACTTTGTCGAAGGCACGCTCAATATCTAAGAAAATGGCGCCTGTTGATTTGTAAAGTGTCTTGATCTGAACCCAAACTGTTAAGGAATTAGGATGTTATGTTTAATTACATGAGTATTAATTCATTTCAAGATATTTTTTTCCAGTACTTTCCCGATTGTATTGAGAAAGCTAATGCGCCTGTAGCTCACAGCAAGGGATAAGTTTTTGGGATAAGTTTTTGTGAGGTTTCGGAAGCATTACTATCTTAGCTTCCTTCCATTGTGGTGGACACCTGGCGGTATTTCAGGTGTAGTTGTAAATTTTTGCTAATAGTAGTCGCGCTCTACGCGGGAGATTTGTCCATGTGTTTGAATTTAATATTCCTGAAGTGTTCTTTCGTTCTTGTTCCTAGATTCCGTTTGGACTTCCCAATGTATATCTTGTCGCAATCCTGGCAGCTCATTTGGTAAATGCCTAATAATTGTGTTTTTGGTATGCTATTTTTTAGAGGGTTGTTTAGTAAGTTGCGGATGTTGTGTTTGTTCTGAGGAGCAAATTTTATGTTGAAGCTCTTAAATATCTTTTCACATTGTTTGAAGTATTTTGGATGAAATTAAATTTGCCACATCTGATGTTTGGGTTTTCTAGTTTTTTAATGTAGTAATGTCCTTTAAGTTTTGTTTCTTTTGTGTTATAGTTGTTCAGTTTAGCAACCTGGTATATATGAGTGTACTTCTGTTCATATTCTGTTTTTGTTAGCGGAATGTTGATTAATCTGTGAACCAAGCAACGGAAGACTGCATATTGATTTGTAATGGGTTAAATCGGTTGCATTTAATATAATTGTCAACATGTGTTGCTTTTCTGTATATTCCAAATTTTAATCCTGTTGGTGTTCTTATGCTTTTCAAATCTAGAAAAGGTAGACATCCATCCTGTTCTACTTCAATGGTGAAATCTATGGATTTTTCTTGTAGGTTTAGCAACTTTATAGCATTCTCATTTAGAGAACATGAAGAACATGAAGCTGTTTTGTTCAATACATAGGATGGTTAATTTGATGTATTCCTCTATTTTATCATCTGCAACGTTGCTTTTGGATAACCAGACCTCCATCATTTTTGGAATTTTTTCTACTGGTATGCTCGTAAATAGAGATCTGATATCAAAGGATACCATCACCTCTCCTGTTTTTATAACCATGTTTTCAATTTTCTTTATCAAATCAAATATATTCTTTATGCTTAGAGATTCAAACTTTTTAAACCTGTGAAACTCGTCCACCAACCATTTTGCCAGTTTGTAAGTCGGGGCATCTATATTGTTAATAATGGGTCGCATGCTGTTGTCTGTCTTGTGGATCTTAGGTAGCAGTATAATTTTGGCAAATTAGGGTTGTTTACAATTATGCTGTTTCTCATCTTATCTGGCAGTATGGTATGTTCTTTAATTGCTTTTTTGGTGGTTTCTATATATTTCTTTAACAGGTTTTTTGTTAGGGTTATATATTCTGGATTTTGTAGTAGCTGTTCGACTCGCTGGTTGTAATCATTTTGGTCCATAATGACTACCTTGTTTCCTTTGTCTGCTTTCAGATATAAAACTGGTTTTTGGTTCAATGTTCAAATAATTTGTTAATAGTCATGCTACTGTCTGAATGTCATCCCCTTGAGAATTTCTAAGCATTTTGGTTTCACTAATGTTTTTTTGCTACCATTTCCAAAAAGTTAGAGGTTATGGTGACGTCAGCGATATATTTCAAAAACCTTTGTTTAAAACTTCTAATTCTTTTTCGGTGAAAGTTCGGGATGAGATTAACTTTAAAGTGAGTCGATTAAAGACACTAGACAACACTTACTTTTAAATTTTTCCGGAACATGTTTCAGAGGCTTTGCCTCTATCATCGGCCGGCTCTCGACTGGTTCTCGTTGGTGTAGCTGACGATACCTTGTTACAGGTCTCCTCTGGTGGCGGCTCAAGGAACTTGCTGAACAAATCCTTCTGGGGGATGTCGAAATTGAATACTTTGTTCCTATTTTTTTAAATGAAGATTTGTTCCCATGTGGATAGTTCTTGTTTTCCTGATGTATGTTTCAGTAGTTTTGGTTCTGGATTTATGTTGTGGTTTTTTTCCCAAAAATGTGTGGCAAGTGCTGATTTTTCTAATTGTTTATATTTTATGTTTCTAAAGTGTTCCTTTGCTCTTGTTTCTAAATTTCTTTTTGTTTTTCCAATATAAATTTGACTACAGTCATTGCATTCAATTTGATATATACCAGATTTTTTGTTAGGTGGAATGGCATCTTTGATGTTTGAGCAAATTAGGTTTTTTAAGGAGAAATGGTTGACTGGTGCTAGTTGAATATTTTGTTTTTTGAAGACTTTTTTGAATTTATCATAGGCCCATGGATGGTAAGTGAATTTTTTGAAAATCATATTAGTTTTTGTAGATGAGAGAGTTGTGGTTTCCTTTAGTAGCTTCTTCTTTTTTGCTAAGCTCACTTTTTTGTCCACTAATGATTTGGGAAAGTTATTTTTTTGTGCTATTTCAATTATTTTGTTGTATTCTGTTTTGTATTCTTCTGCTGTGAGAGGGATGTTTACCAGTCTGTGTGCTAAACTATTGAAGATTGCCTGTTTGTGGGATCTTGGGTTGTAGCCATTAGCTTTTATGTAGTTGTCTGTCTGTGTTGGTTTTCTGTAAATGCCAAAGTTTAGTCTGTATTTATTCCTCATTATTTCTAGATCCAAAAATGGAAAATGCTCATGTTTTTCTATTTCTACAGTGAATTTGATGCTTTTTTCTTGGATATTTAAAAGTTTTAGTGCATCACTGATGTGTTTTTTTGGTACTATTGCAAAGATGTCATCCTCATATCGTTGCCAGAGTTTGAACATCCAAGGGAAACCTTTGTTGATCCTTATTTCTAATGCACTCATGTACAGATCGGCCAGGAAGGGTGATGGTGGGTTGCCCATTGCTAACCCTGAAGTTTGGTGATAATATTTTGTTTGAAACTGGAAGAAATTTTGTTCTATGCATAATTTGGTTAGTTCAATGTAGTCTGAAATTTCAGACGATGCCATTCCAAGTGATTTGAGCCATTTTTCTATCACCCTTCCTGGCCGATCTGTACATGAGTGCATTAGAAATAAGGATCAACAAAGGTTTCCCTTGGATGTTCAAACTCTGGCAACGATATGTAGATGACATCTTTGCAATAGTACCAAAAAAACACATCAGTGATGCACTAAAACTTTTAAATATCCAAGAAAAAAGCATCAAAATCACTGTAGAAATAGAAAAAGATGAGCATTTACCATTTTTGGATCTAAAAATAATGAGGAATAAAAACAGACTAAACTTTGGCATTTACAGAATACCAACACAGACAGACAACTACATAAAAGCTAATGGCTACAACCCAAGATCCCACAAACAGGCAATCTTCAATAGTTTAGCACACAGACTGGTAAACATCCCTCTCACAGCAGAAGAATACAAAACAGAATACAACAAAATAATTGAAATAGCACAAAAAAATAACTTTCCCAAATCATTAGTGGACAAAAAAGTGAGCTTAGCAAAAAAGAAGAAGCTACTAAAGGAAACCACAACTCTCTCATCTACAGAAAATAATATGATTTTCAAAAAATTCACTTACCATCCATGGGCCTATGATAAATTCAAAAAAGTCTTCAAAAATCAAAATATTCAACTAGCACCAGTCAACCATTTCTCCTTAAAAAAACCTAATTTGCTCAAACATCAAAGATGCCATTCCACCTAACAAAAAATCTGGTATATAACAAATTGAATGCAATGACTGTAGTCAAATTTATATTGGAAAAACAAAAAGAAATTTAGAAACAAGAGCAAAGGAACACTTTAGAAACATAAAATATAAACAATTAGAAAAATCAGCAGTTGCCACACATTTTTGGGAAAAAAACCACAACATAAATCCAGAACCAAAACTACTGAAACATACATCTGGAAAACAAGAACTATCCACATGGGAACAAATCTTCATTTCAAAAAATAGGAACAAAGTATTCAATTTCGACATCCCCCAGAAGGATTTGTTCAGCAAGTTCCTTGAGCCGCCACCAGAGGAGACCTGTGACAAGGTATCGTCAGCTACACCAACGAGAACCAGTCGAGAGCCGGCCGATGATAGAGGCAAAGCCTCTGAAACATGTTCCGGAAAAATTTAAAAGTAAGTGTTGTCTAGTGTCTTTAATCGACTCTCTTTAAAGTTAATTTATCATAACAACACTGTTTTCAACACTTCCAAGAAAGGAATCGGGATGAGATGTTGACTACATTGTCTGGTGTTTCTGTGACACCGAAAAAGAATTACACTTTTTAAACAAAGGTTTTCAAACGTGTGTCAGCAACTCGGGCAATTTAGACGATTATATCGCTGACATCACCATAACCTCTAACTTTTTGGAAAATGGTAGCGAAAAAACATTAGTAAGATCAAAATGCTCAGATGTTCTCAAGGGGATGACATTCAGACAGGAACATAACTATAAACAAATTATTTGAACATTGAACCAAAGACCAGTTTTATATGTGAAAGCAGACAAAGAAAACAAGGTATTGTTCGGCCATTCTATCTCCGGCTCTGACATTTCTCGAGAGGGGGAAGCAGGCTGTTGCCAGTTCTTTAGCGGGAATTTCAAGCAAAGGAACAATGCGTATTTTAAATATTTCATGTATTTGCATATTTCACGAACCAGTAGCCATATTATTATAATAACAATAATAATAGGACTTACGAACACTAAACATCGGAATTCAGGCACGAAAAATATACCAAAGAAAGTTCACCAGCGCAAGCCGCTAAAAGGCCACGTGGCACAAACAAATTTAACCTGGCAACACAGTGTTGGGTTCGGGAGCCACGCCTACCAGCGACAATGCTGATTGGCGCCAGCAGACAGTTTTAACTTCCTGACCACGACACCGGATGTAGAGACTCCCAGTAGTACCAACAGATGCAGTTAGTGTGTGTGAAAGATGTGAACGAAATATTCGAACAGAGTGGTGTTGTAATACATATATTGCATTATGATGAAATTGTGAATTGTATTTCAGTGTTTTAAAGCTAATATATTCGTATATTTTTATTCTAATGATAATTTTGAGGATATGTTTTCAATTGCTCATTACTGTATGTTGGTACCATTAACCTTCCCCCTCCACCTCTAGCAGTCGCAAAACGTCAGAGCCGGAGATACAACGGCCGGACAGTAGTTGTTATGGACCAAAATGATTACAACCAGCGAGTCGAAAAACTACTACAAAATCCAGAATATACAACCCTAACAAAAAAACTTGTTAACGAAATACATAGAAACCACCACAAAAGCAATTAAAGAAAATAGCATAATGCCAGATAAGATGAAAAACAGCATAATTGTAAACAACCCTAATTTGCCAAAATTATACTGCCTACCTAAGATCAACAAGACAGACAACAGCATGCAACCCATTATTAACAATATAGATGCTCCAACTTACAAACTGGCAAAATGGTTGGTGGAAGAATTTTACAAGTTTGAAAAGGTACACAAATAAAAATATTTGCCACTTAGGCTTCACTTATCTTAACAAATTTGTATAAGAATGTTTAGGAAATAAATGGTAAATGTGGATATATGGCCCGATTTAATAACCAAGTAGATAAGGCATGATCGGCATGAGCCAGTGCCAAGACCGGAAACTGGGAACTCTCCAGCAATGTCAACGGCGATCTGTTCGAATGGCGCTCCGACGTTGTACTGCTGCATGTGACCCCGGCTCCTAGTCTGGGGGCCGCGACTCGATGCGCACACGTGACACTGACGGCACCATATCTCAGCATCTGCTCGGAGCCTCAGCCAGTAGTAGCGCTGCCGTAGTTTGTCAATCGTTCGGTTCGCTCCCAGGTGTCCTCCTGAATTACCGGCGTGCACTTCTTCCAAGACTTCCGGTACCTTAGTCCGGGGAAGTACCAACTGTTCTCTCTGCGTCTTCCCATCGCGTGATTCCCATACCCTGGACAGGACGCCCTCTCTGGTCTTCAACGAGTCCAATTGGGCCCAGTCCGACTTGTAGGTGGCGCTCCTCGGTGCGATGTCCTCCCAGGTTGGTCTCGTCCCTGCCTCCACTTCCCTTAAGAGTGGCCCCAAGTCTGCGTCCGCCAGCTGCTCCCTCCTCAGGCCTGGGCTATCCCAGCCGTCCGCAGGCACTGCCACAACTACTCAGACTGCTGCGGCACGCTCCTTCTCTTCCACTCTTGTTCACTGGCCGAACTCTTCTGGACAGGGTCTTCGGGACATTGCGTCAGCGCTACCGTGGCTCTTCCCTCTACGATGTTCCGAGGTGAAATCGTACTCCTGCAGCCTCTGGACCCAACGGGCTGTCTGGCCTTCCAGGTTCTTAAAGCTTAATAGCCGGGTTAAGGCGGAATGGTCAGTCCTCAGGTAGAATGGCTGACCGTACAGGTACTTGTGGAAGTGCTCCAAGGTCTTTACTACCGCCAATAATTCTCGTCGGGTGACGCAGTATTTCTTCTCTGCCTTGGATAGCATCTTGCTGTAGTAGGCTATCACCTGCTCATGGCCGTCCTGGATATGTGATAGGACGCCTCCAATGCATTGGTCGCTGGCGTCAGTGTCCACAATGAAGACGCCACCTGGTTGTGGAAATCCCAAAATTGGAGCACTGCACAGGGTCTCCTTCAGCTGCTGGAAAGCGTCTTCGGCGTCTTCCATCCTCACATAAGGCCGGTGTTCCTCCGTCAGGTGGGTGAGGGGTTTGGCAATGTTGGAGAACCCCTTTATGAAGCGGCGATAATAACTGCACAGCCCCAGGAAACTGCGCAACTCTTTCTTATCCTTGGGGCAAGGCTAATCCCTTACAGCCTGTGTCTTCCCCGGGTCTGTGGCCACTTCGGTTGCTGAGACTATGTGGCCTAAGTAGTCCAATTCCTTGCGGAAGAGCTGGCACTTATTCGCGTTTAGCTTCAAGTTGGCTGCCTGCAGTCTCTGTAGCACCTTGCTCAGATTCTCGAGGTGATCTTCAAAAGTCTTCGCGACGATGATGATGTCGTCCAGGTATAGCAGGCAGGCGTCGTAAGTCAGCCCTTTCATCAATGCCTCCATGAGGCGTTGGAAGGTAGCTGGTGCGTTACAGAGGTCAAAGGGCATAACCGTGAACTGCCAGAGCCCTTGGCCCGTCGAGAATGCTGTCTTCTCCTTGTCTCTTGGGTCTAGAGCTACCTGCCAGTAGCCCGACTTCAGGTCCAGGGTCGAGAACCACTGTGAACCAGCTAGCGTGTCCAGGTTATCGTCAATCCGGGGTAAGGGGAAACAGTCCTTCCAGGTGACAGCGTTCAACTTTCTGTAGTCTACGCAGAAGCACAGCTCGCCATTCTTCTTTGTCACCAAGACTACAGGGGAACACCAAGGGCTGTCAGACTCTTCAATCACTCCCCTGGATCTCATGTTCTCCAGCATGTCTCGTACCACCCCTTGCTTCGCCAGCGGAACGCGTCTATGTGGTTGCCGAATAGGCCGGGCATCACCGGTGTCAATGCGGTGAAGCACTTTGTCCGTGCGGCCGTAGTCACTGTCGCCTTGGCTGAAGACGCTCTGGTATCGCCTAAGCAGTTGTCGAACTTTCTCCAGCTGTTCTGCGGTCAGGTGGTCGGCCGCCCTCTCCAGTAGGCCTTCTAGCCGGGGCCCCAGGTGCTGCGTCAGCACCGGCTCCTGTGTCTTGTTGTTGCTATTACGCTCCCACGGGCTCACTCACGTTCCCAACTCCGTCCCGGCCTGGACGTCGTGATTGGTGTCCGTTGGATTTAGCATTTTCACTGGCACCTCCTCTCGGCACAGCAGCAATGCCTTGGCTACACACAGTCCGTGTACAGGCGTCTTCTGGTCCAGCATCATGTTCCTAGTTCTCTGGCCCTCCAGTCGCGCCGTCAGCACCACCTCGCTCCTCGCTGGGACAACCACGTCTTCGTCCAAGACGACCCTGCAAATTCCAAGGCGCTCTTCTGCTTGACGGAGTATAACCTCTTCTCCGTTGAGCCGCAGGACCTTCTTGCCGACGTCGACCGTCGCCTCATGGCTCCTGAGGGCATACAGTCCCAGAATCACCTCCTCAGCAACCTTCGCGACGAACACCCACAGACGCACGGCACTCCGTCCCAAGGTCAGCTCCAGCAGGGCCTCCTTCTCCACAGGCAAGGTGTCGCCCAATGCCGCGACAAGCTGGTATGGTCGATTTGGCTTCCTTGTCAGCAAACATTTCGCCACGTCAGGTCTGATGATGGTCACGGCTGCCCCGGTGTCCACCAGCACGTGGCACGGCTTTACTCTCACCCAACCGTCCGCGATGAGAGTATCATCCATATGCCGACTGACGGTGCGCAGTGTCACTCGAGGGGATGGTGGTGAAGGCGCCGACGTGCCCCTCTCCACGTCGACCCTTACTCGTTTTCCGGCTGCTCTTCCTGGTGTGGGCAGTCTCCCTGCAGGTGTCCGGGCTGTCCAAACCCCCAACACAGGCCACTAGGTGTTCGCCGGCGTCCCTCGGCTGGTCGTCTGTCTCCGTTGTAGCGGAAACTCCTCGTTTTCGACGTCGGGATAGCTGTTACTTTGGCCGCCTCCATCCTTAATGCTGACGTCAGCGCCTCGTGGATGGTTTTATAATCGCCGAGCATTAGGCGCTGACGAATCTCCGTGTCCCGTACCCCGTCAACGAAGGTGTAGGCAGCTTCCCGGGACACGAACTCTGGTGGGAGGTCGACTAGGGCCTTGCTTGCCAGTTGTTCAACTGCCAGGGCGAACTCCTGCAGCGACTCCCCTAGCTGCTGTGACCTTGCCTTTAGCTGGCTGCGGTACGCTGCGGCTAAGCGGTGGTTACCGAAACGGTCCTCCAGGGCCTCCCAGATGTCCTTGGGCGCCACCGTTGTCTGCACCGCGTTTAGGACTTCCGCGGCCCGTCCCTGGAGGCTGGCTATTAACTGTGTGGCCTCCTCCTCCGGTGACCATCTGTTGTGCTTGGCCACTGTGTCGAACTGGCGGCGGAAGACCTCAAATGTTGACGCGCCGTCATACTTCGGAGGTTTGACGCGCGCCGATGTTGTGTCGCGTCCCGGTGCGTCGGCCTTCAATTCCTTCAACCTCCTGCCATCGACGTCCTCCACCATGGCGTTCAGGGACTTGACGCTGCTGTCGGCCTTCCCTTCCAGGTCGTTAACGCGGCTCGCCAGGTTATCGACGCGCTCGTCCACTTGGCATATCCGCTTGCCCAGCTCCGTCTCGTCATCCCTCATGCCGGCCAACTGTTCTTCAAATTTGGTGGCGAGAGCCTCGTTCGCCACCTTCATTTCCGTGGTCAGTTCGGCCATCTTTGCGGTCATTTTCGTGGCCAAGTTGTTGTTTGCCGTTTCCGTCTTCGCTGTTAATTCGACCTTCATTTCTTCCATCTTCTCGGTCATGTTGTCGTTGGCCGTCTTCATTTGTTTCAAATCGGCAGTGATGTTGTCGTTGGCCGTCTTCATTTGTTTCAACTCGGCGGTGAGGTTGTCGTTGGCAGTCTTCATTTGTTTCAACTTTGCGGCCAGGTTGTTATTTGCCGCTTCTGTTTTTGTTGTTAACTCGTTCATCTTCTCGGCCAAGTTGTTATTTGCCGTCTCCAACTTCTTTACCATTTTCTCCTTGATGTCATTTGCCGTCTTCATTTCCGATACCAGTTCGGCCTTCATTTCCATCATCTTCTCCAAAATCTTTTCCAATGCCGCGTCCATGGTTGTAATGTTTGGTGATGTTGTCGTTGCGCTTCCTGACACCAGTGTGACTTGGTGGGTTCGTGAAATGAAAAGTCCAATTACACAAACTCAACAATGTTCTTTATTTCCACCGACTTACAGTTGAACACTTGCCAATTACACCGAATTACGTAATGCACACAATTACGATTCAACAGTTCTTCCGTTACCGTTCCAATGCACGTACACAGTCTTCTCGTCCGTTCACTAGCACGTCAAGCACTGACTTTCCTCCAGCCCGACGTGTTGCTTATATAGGATCAGCTGCTCAATATGGAAGGTTCTAGATTAGATGAAATATCCCGTAAGTTCGAGAACTCAGGTGGAACGAAAAGAGACGACACAGTGATGTTTCTCCAGCCAACCCTCGTTACCGCTATCAGACAATTCACTGGGCGTGGCGAACACTACACTGCCGGTCGGTTCTATAGGGAGTTCGGACGTTCGGGTGACAATATGTATACCTGTCTAAGATGTATTATTAAAAAAAAGATATATGTAGCTTGTATTTGTGTTACATGTTGTAAGTATGATTAGGCATTCAGTCCAGGCGCTGTGCCATTCATATACAGTTTTAAATACTGTTTGTGTAGAATTAGAAATTACAATTAGATGACAACGTTCATGAAATACATAAAGAAAACTCTTCCAAGAAAGAAGAAATACAGGATAAAATATATATCACAGATAACACTCTCTACACCAAAGACCAACCAATAATAATGCAGCAAGCGGCGATATTCACTAAACCGAGGAGAACCTAATTGACTCTCAGCTGGAAAATGACAGATGAAATATGAGTTTCCGCCATTATCTACGACAGAATCTGGCAAAGTAAAAAAAAAAAAAAAAAAAAAAAAAAAACACCAAAATCATCCTCTGAATCTGCAAGCCAAGACAACGATAAATCAGATCTATTGCTCTATTATGTTTGCTGATTTTGTTTTGTTTTGTAATTTACGTCCTCCAACGTTATGTTTGCTGATACTGATGTAATAAAGTTGTTACATTCATTAAGTAGGTTATTAGATATTTCATTCATTACCAGTACTTTTTTAAACACATATAGATGCGATATATCTCTAAGTCGCTAACTGGGGATAGATAAATATTGCCATTAATGGACGAGAATGTCGCCAGTGTTTTGTAGATAACCTTGTGCCATGGTGTATTGGCTGTTGACTGTATTACCATGTTTATAATTACTTTCCTATTGCCATATATTATGTTAATTATATTATATAATATTAATTATATTAAAGAAGAATATATTATGATCTTCTGATCACTGCCAGAAGGAATCCCGGCGACTATATGCTGCAACATCTATGAGACTACCTATCTCACCTGCTTGAACACCCAAAAACCTAAGAACCCCTTCAAATACCTTCCCGGTAGCCCAATCGATCTGTCACTGTGTGCTTATTCCTTGCTACATGACTCAGTCCTGTGTTTCCCTGGAAACACACGATGCCTTCGGCTCTGATAAACACTCGATCATGCCATTGTGCAGCACTCCTTACCAACCCAACATGACCAAACATCAAACCCAGTAATCCCAGATTCCCTCTACTTCCAGAACACAGAAGGAAAAACTGCCACAACTTCCCCGAAGGGACAGCAGTGCCAACTGCAGAAGCGAAGAAGAGATGGATCAACATATCTCTAGCACGGACTCTCTGGCTGCGATGACAGACGTATTAAACAAAAATCTGCAAAACCACAACACTGAACGATACATGAACTGACCTGGACCAACCAACCCCCACAACAGTTTCGCTTTTACATCGTCAACCATGAAGAGAAATACAGAGAACCATTCTACATTAAGAAAATCATGGCGAAACATGGACTGGAACCCAACACCATCCTTCGGAAGACCAGAATAAACAACCCAGCATTTACCTACCACCTGCTGTTCAACAACGCCCAGAATGCTACAGTATTCAAGCAAGTCATGAAAGACAAATTCGGGGGCAATGCCAAGTTCATGACCCCATTACCAGAAGCCAACCACATAGAAAACAATGCTCCCCCAACGAAGCTAGCAGTAACTGCGGTGGTGAAAGGCATCCTAACCTACATTAATGAAGAAATACTCGACAGTCTAAAGCAAACATACCCAGAAATCACAAAGGCAACATGCATCATTAGCAACGGGTGGAAGACGACACTAATCAGAATTTTAACTCAACAGACCGAAACCATAAAAACCTTGCTATAGGAAAGTACCTACATTGAACGAGAATGCTTCTACACCTAGCCATCCTGCCACACTAAAAGGCACGCACCATGCAAGAAATTTCAACAATATGGCCATAACATGGAGGAAAGCACCAGCGCCCCTTGCTGATTATACTGTGGAGACAACAAACATACATGGCAATGTGACCACAAAAAGACTCCCAGTAACGAATCCTTTTGTGCGACTAGCAACAAGACAGGCCACTACACTGGGTAAGTTAAGTGCCAGAACTATCCATGCAGACCACCAACGCAAATAAGTGAAGCTGGTGAAACAAAGATGTTCCTACACGACAACCCTCCGACGTCCAACAAGAAAGTGCAGGATGACTGGCCCCAGTTTCATGTCAGTCATATCCCAGAAGAGAAAAAGAAGTTAACAGCTGAAGAAACAACACAAAACTTGAAAGAGATAACAAGCAATAATGAGGAAAACCTGAAAGAAATCCAACAAGTCGGGAAAATATAGACCACCATACTGGACTATGTAAACCTGAAAAAATCCAACAAGTCAGGAAAATACAGACCGCCATACTGGAATATATAGAGAACATAATTGACAACCTTACAGAGAGGCTGCTTAAAATGGTCACACTGGCTATTTATGAGGTAACTCCTCCAGGACTCTGACAACAAATGCTGAACCACCTCTCTGACACAACACAATAAGCGACAGAAGCCTCAACACATACAGACTGGGAGACCAGCTGGCTGTCATTGTCACCATAGCTAAAACTTCTAAAAACTAAAACCTTATAGCCAAACCACAATACTTACAAAGTGGAGTTAAATACATCAACCATGGGCAGTATAAAACTTACAGTAAGTACACCAGAACCTAAAAATCCTACATCTGAACATTAATGGGCTTGGAAACAAAAGAGAAGAACTACGAGAATTGATCCAGCAAATAAAACCAGACATTATCATACTAAACGAGACAAAATTGAAACCTTTTAAGAAGTTTGAGCTACAGTCCTACACATGCTATTGGAGAGACAGACCAGACACACCGGGAGGAGGCGTGGCCTTCCTCATGAGACGAGAACTGAATCCCGAACTGATCAAGATCCCATAGGCCTACGAGAAACAAGAAGCCCTCATAATCAGTATCCGCATCCAAAAGATAAAATTCTACGTGGCAATTATATACACAAACGGAAGCTTCAGTGTCACTTAATAAAATACATGCACAGGACGTATACCAACTTAATAGTTGCAGGAGACCTGAATGCAAATCATATCGACCTACTACAGGAGATGACAAATAACAAAGGAAGACTGCTGAAGACGCTTCTATTAGAAACAACTCTAAGGCTGCTCTATCTCCCTGGACCAACCTGGATCGGATGGAGGAGCAACGAATAACCCACAATACTGGATAAAATCTTAGCCACACCGGAACTGCATAGCAAAATCATACACGTCAAAATTGAACCAGCAATCTCATTCGACCATCTGGCAATCGTCATCACGATACCTACAAATGCATTGCATACAGAGACAATGAATGCCATCAAAATCTTCGATTACACAAATGCAGATTGGAAGCAGTTCACCGAACACATTAGACAGAACATGAAGCCATATGAACCACTAAAGATAATCAGCACGCAACAACTGGACAACCTGACCCACTGAAATAACAAACGAAATCACCCAAACATGGAATGCCACCATCCTCCAGAAAACCAAGAACTTCAGCAGTCACAGCAAACCACTACCAAAAAATATAATACAGCTGATCAAGAGGAAATGCCACGCCCACAGAAAATATATGAAGACCCATGACGAATATGACAAGCGCATCATAAACCACTTACGGAACCAAATATGGCAAGAAATAAGAACACACAACGCCATGTGGAGAAACACTATTCACGACATAACCAAAGCCAGAACTGGAGAATCAAAAGAGTTCTGTCAATTCATAAAGGCAACAATGAGGAAAAAAAAATTGCATATGCCATCCGAGTACAGAATCAAACTATAACCTCCACAGAAGAAAAGCTAAACATATTTCACGCACATTACACCAACGTTTTCGAAACTCCAGAGGCTTCAAATTTCCACAAGACCCATTACAACAATGTCAACAAACAAAAACCGGAGCGCTTTACCAAACGCAACTACACACACCAGAGCTAAACCCGGAGAACGACACCGATAGACCTATCACGAGATCGGACTACATAGAGACAGTCAGACACCTGGGCAACTCCGCCCCTGGCGCAGACACCATCACATACCAAATGTTGATAAACATTCCCCTTCAGATAATGGAAAAAATCATAGCACTGTTCAACCTAATGCTCAAGCATGGATACCACCCACAGACCTGGAAGGAAGCTCACATGATCCTCCTTGAAAAGCCAGGAAAAAGCAACATAAGCCATGAAAACTACCGACCGATTTCCCTGACTGCAACAATGTCTAAGATTGTACAAATAAAACTATTTGCTAATTAACGTCCACTTATCTTAAGAAATTGATGGTAATACTTCTATCTTCTTTTTAAGATTTCTAATTTCTTAAAAAGAAGATTGAAGTATTAATATCAGCTTCTTAAGATAAGTGAACGTTTATTAGCAAATATTTTTATTTGTATAATATTTATTACTCCACTGTAACTAGCTTCATTTTCTGTGTAATGTCTAAGATATTTGAAAAAATAATGGTTAAAGGACTGCAAAGCTACCTAGAACTACACCACCTGATTCCAAATACCCAGGCCGGCTTCCAAAGAGCATTAAAATCGAGGACCAGCAAATACGGATAATGTGAACAATACAAGATAACATCAACAAAGGCTTTACAACCTTCACATTTTCCTAGACATACAGGCAGCGCTCGACAGATGCTGGATGAACGGCTTATTGTACAAAATGATGAGGATGGGCATCCAACAACGCATAATTAGATGGACAGCAAGTTTTCTACACAACAGAATAGAATGCATAAAAATTAATAAACCTCTATCAGAATCTGTAGCACTCCACACAGGCACACCACAGATTTAAATCGGATCTGGGAGTAGCACTGTCATAACCAGTGAAGTTCCTGAAATGGATACCAAAATACAGATTAAAGAAGAGCTTATCTGGACTGAACCACTATGTGAGGTAGTAAGAGATGAGACACCATCTACTGAAACAAAAGATGGGGCAGAAGAGATTTCTGTGGCATATTCTGAAGTGAAGGTAAGATTTGTGTAAGCTATGGTATGCTTGAAAAAATTGTAAAAGATGATTAAGATGGTACCTAGAAAAGACAGCTTTCTTCTTCACTCCAGAACAAAATGGTTTTTGAGAACACCATTCAACATATGACAGCCTTATCACTCTAGAAACTGAAACCAAAGAAAACATTTTGGCAATTCATAAAGGCAACAAGGTAGAAAAAACAATTCACATATGCCATCCGCATACAGAATCAAACTATAACCTCCAGAGAAGAAAAGCTAAAAATATTCCACGCACATTACACCCACATATTTAAAACTCCAGAGGCTCCAAATTTCCACAAGACCCAATACAACAATGTTAAGAAACAAATCAAAAGCGGAGCACTTTACCAACCGCAACTGCACACACCAGAGCTAAACCCGGAGGATGACACCAACAGACCTATCACTATAGCGGACTACATAGAGACAGTCAGACACCTGGGCAACTCCGCCCCCGGTGCAGACACCATCACATACCAAATGTTGAAAAACATTCCCCTTCAGGTTCAACCTAATGCTGAAGCACGGATACCACCCACAGACCTGGAAGGTGGCGGAAAGCTGCTCCTGGGAAGACGACGACTGGGCTCCAAAGCAGGGCACATCATGAGGAGCAGACTGCTGAAGAGCCCGACTAGCCTAAGACAAGCGTGAAGGGATCAGAGCCTGCGTGGGTTTTGTGGCAAGCTGGAGAATCTACGAGGGCTCCCTGCCATTCTTGCTGAGCGCTTAACAGATTAGCTGGGTAGGTACAAGACCACTGCCAACAGTCTCCGACTGGAATCTAAGGCGCCGTAGGGTAGGTCCTCTGTACTCTGGCTGTTGTTTCTCTCTTACTTCACCTATTTTCCTCTTGCTATCTAGTATTAAGCTCCCGGCTAGGGCCCCCAATAGGCTTTCCCTCTCGTATTCTTACTCTTCTACTTAGCTTAGGATAACAAACCCTATTTCACCGACAACTACCAAGCCCTACCACGACTAAGTCCAAGGGGAAACCTGTGGTACGCTCTCCTTCGGAGCTGCGTATGACTCATAGTAAAGTCATCTGGAAGGACCTGGGCTGCGTCAGCAACCCTGCTAAGCCTACCTCGACTCCTACACACTCATCCTCCCTCCCTAAAGGCCACTGCTCCCCAACTGAAGCCTGGTTGGTAAGCGATCAAGTCGCAAAACCACAGCTGTGTCCTAGCACGCTTCCATCTTCTCTTGCCATCAATACTTCTATATCAAGATCCCGTTCCTCGTCCCTCTCAAGGCCTGTGAGACCTCCTGCACTCCTTTCTCCTCCTGGCCCTTCTCCTGACCGCCAGTCCAACCACCAACCTCACTCCCATCCTATCACTCCTGCTCCTGCTCAACCTGGTCCTTCTACCAGACCTGACCCAATTCCTCAACCCGGACCTTCATCCAGACCTGATCCGACTGCTCAACCTGGACCATCATCCAGACCTGACCCAACCCCTCAACCTGGACCCTCATCCAGACCAGACCCAAAATCCATCCCCCCCGTGCTCCCAGATCCTATGCCGATGTGCTCAACGTGGCACTCCAACCTCCAATCTATGTCTCAAAGACTGTATCTGCTTCTCTTTGCAGGCTGATGGAGGAATTTGATGACGCCTCCCCAAATGAAGGATACGTGATGTTGTGGGCACAAGTCACGGGGGACTTCCTCATCCGAACCCGCTCAGTCATTGACTACACCCACGTCGTGGCCTTCTTCAGAGAGCATAAGATCCCGTTCCAGCTGACTACAGAGGTTAGGCACCAAACGTACAGGGCAGTCATCAAGAATGTCCTCTACGATGGAGTGGAGGATGATCTCAAAAGGGCCCTGCAATCCCTTCATCTTTCGGTGCAGAGAGTGGTCCAGATGCATCGCTTCAACTGAGCGAGAACCCCCCTGGTCATGTACCTGGTGGATGTAGCCACTCTAGATGACCTAGAGAGCCCGCAGCGTATGGATTTCCTGCTCCACTTCAGAGTAAGGGTCGAGCCCTACAGGAGACCTATGATCCAGTGAAGTGCAACCGGTGCCAGCAGCTGCGGCACACGGCGGCGAGGTGCACGGTGGCTGTCTCTGTGTGCTCCAAGTGCACTGAGTCGCAGGAGTCTGCCTCCTGCAATGTTCCTCCACCTGCGAGGAAATGCACTCTCTGCCGCAGTATGGGCCATGGGGCCCGCTACTGCGCATGTCTAGAATACCAGTGGCAATTAGCCCTGGTGCGCAACTTCCTGGATGGAGAGGCTCAGAGTGGGCGGCGGGCTAATGCGCGGCCTCCACAAGGGGTACTGATGGTGGCGCCCACCAGAGCAGCAGCTCCACAAGCCAACCGTGTGCACCCTGTCCTGGTGCCTGCCAGGGAAAGCAGGTCAAAGAGTAAGACTGACAATGCACAGCAGCCATGCCCCTGACCATCTCCAACAAGGAACCCTACAGGGAAGGAGCCCCAGGCCATTGACCCGAAGCGGCAGTTCCAGAGGGATATGTACCAGGAGGTACTCCAGATGGGAATGTCCACCTACAGTATCTGGGAAACCATCACCTACATCCTTGAACGCCTACTGGACAAACCTTATGAAACCCGCTCCATCATCTCTACCTACGCAGATTTCTTCCAACTACTAACCACACCCAATATCCTGAATGCTCATGAAACCACTCCTTAAAGCACTCACTTTGAATGCCAGAGGCCTGCGTAAATGCAAGACTGAGCTGTTAAACTTCCTACTGACAAATGACATTGAAATTGCCCTAATAAATGAAACACACTTAAACTCAACTATAAGTGTAAACATACCAGGGTACCATCTACACTGAAATGATAGGGACATTAGAGGAGGGGGGGACAACAATAGCAATCAAACAAAACATTTCGCACCACATAGCTGCACTACCACAACTCACGTCAATTGAAGCATTTGGCATGTAAATTACACTTGAAAACTCATCGACACTACCAATTATGGCGTACCACCCTCCAGGCCCCCTAAACACATCTGATTTGGACAAACTTATGCAGCTAAACAACAGAATTCTAATCGCAGGTGACCTTAATGCCAAGCACCAAATTTGGAACTGTAGAACCAGTAAGGCAGCAGGAATAGCGCTCCTACACCACGAAAACCACTCAAACTACATAATACACGCTCCCAACAAGCCCACTTATATACCTTTTGCGAGAAATTACTCTTCAGACATACTGGACATAGCGTTAACTAGGCACTTGACACAATGCGTTAGCCTACAGGTAAAATACAATCTGTCATTGGACCACCTCCTGGTCATTATATCCCTAGAGGGCTCCGTAGCAGTGACAGAGCCACTCCCGCGGCACAATTACTCTAAAGCAAATTGGGAAACATTTGAACGCATCATTGGCGAAAATCTTCCCCAGGCGACTATCAATTCTAAGGAAGATTTAGACAATGCAGTAGTTCAACTTGAGGACGCAATCATATTAGCGACCATAACTGCTGTACCAGTAAACATTCCAAAAACGAACACCGGGAAATTACCTCCTGATCTACTGCAACTTGGGGCAGAACAAAATAGGAGATCACGCCAAGCAGCTGATCTCGACACCTTTCAAGCCTTAAACAACTTAGCCAGACAGCAAAACTCAAACTACACCGCCCAACAATGGCAACAAAACCTTGACGATCTAGACAATAACCATGAACACAAATCTGTGTGGCACCTTACTAGATACCTAACAAGAGACAAAGTTAACATACCTCCCCTACACTATAACCAAACAATTGTCACCACTGACCAACAGAAGGCAGATACCCTTGCAAATGCAATGCAGGAAATACTTACACCCAACGAAGCCCCTTCTTTTCTGCGTTTTGCGGTGGACACAGAAATGGACACTCAACATATGCATCAGCAACAAGCACACAACCATGTCTGAAAGACCTGCCCGTCGGAAATAAAATGGCTTATAAGACACCTACGCCATTGAAAAAATCCGACCTGACAACGTAGCGCTCAAACATTTACCAGAGAGTGCAATACAAATATTAGCAAAAATATACAATTATGCCCTAACACACGGGCTTTTCCCCGAAAGATGGAAACTTGCCCATGTCCTCCACTTCCCTAAAAAGATTAAAAATCTATCCAACCCTGACCATCGACCCATTTAGCCTCCTAAATACTCTAGGAAAAGTTCTGGAACGAATAGTCCTAAAACAGCTGAACTCAGCCATTATCAGACCCGACTTACTCATACCAGAGCAATTTGACTTCTGGGCCAGACACTCTACAACCCTCCAACTGCTGAGAGCCACTGAAAATATCACCAATGGATTCAACATAAAAAAGTCCACAGTAGGATTATTCCTGTATGTTGAATGGGCCTTTGAAAAAGTATGGCACCCGGGACTGCTCAAAAAGCTAGCTTCCCTCCCTATCCCTGGCTCACTAATAAAGTTCACTGCAAACTATCTAAAAGACTGAAAATTTCAATCCATCGTAAACAACAGCCTGTCATCGCCAAGACCAATAAGAATGGGAGTCCCACAAGGTAGCATACTTGGACCAGTACTATTTAACTTATACATTAACGACATGCCAAAAGCACACAACACAGCCCTCTATGTCTAAGCGGATGATACAGTCATAATGGCGCAATCCTTTAAACCGAAGTTCTTACACTCCCATCTCCAAACCGCGCTGTTAGTAATGGAGGGATGGCTCAACATGGTGCATAAAAGTGAATACCCCTAAGAGCCGAGCAATTATATTCACCAAACGCATGCACCACAGATACCCAAGACACAACCTACAGCCTCTCACTCTATTTGGAGAGAACATACTCTGGGCCTCAAAGGTCACGTGGCTTGGACTTCAACTGGATCAGGGACTAACATGGCGCAACCACATCACACAAATAAGAGGTAAAGCTGCAGGCTAATTGGCTATGCTATACCCTCTACTAAACATAAACAACCAGTTAAACCTCAAGATGGGGGTAACACTTTATAAAACACTCATCCGACCCATTTTAACTTATGCAGCGCTGCTATGGGGATACGCTGCAAAAACACACATTAAAAGACTATAGACACTACAAAACAAACTCCTAAGGATCGCTTCAAAGGTTCCTTCAACGGCACCTGCGGACATTCGAAAAAGTACCAAAGCCACACAATCCACTAATTAACTCACTGGGGGCCAACACAACTGGGACAAACAAACACAAAAGACCTCTCTCACTCTTTGACAGAAGACTATTCTTCAATGACACAGAACCTGACATTCATAAATATCTGGATAATCTTGTGAATTACCCAATTAACCTCTAACAAGCAACCTTCTCATCCTTGTTTCAGCCCAAACAGCAGCATTCGAAGCCCTTGTGCTACACAGCCAAGGCAGACCCGGGAGAGAAGGCCTCCCTTGCACTAACAGCGGCCAGATGACAACAAGCAGCCCAATGGACTCGAGTAGAAAATCCGTGCATGTATCCACTGGCTAGTAGGTTACCGGATGCGCTGGAAGGAGCCCCTCCCAGACAAAAGACTAGTACCTAAGTTTAAGCTAACTATACGACCTCAAACGACTACATTTACTGTATGAAAACCTAAACTTAAGACATCCTTTTCATTAAAAGGAACAACATTAACAACTGATATATATATATATGCAGATTGCAAGCGACTACTGCCAAATAAAGGCAACACATTAGAATTAGTGTGGAAGACATCTTTCCATTACAAAGAACAAAATTAATGCCCGATACATATACGTATGTATGCGTGCATATGTATGTATGAGCTTAATGAAGAATGTAAGCGACAGCTGCCAGAAAGGCAGCGCATTAGATTTAACATGTTAGCCTATTCAGTAAGACACGCCGAGGTCAGCCTGGGTCAGAATTTCCCTTATCTTTTTCTTGAGCCCCCTAGAGCCACGGCCAGGGCCCTTAGTCATGGCCGATGCCTAGGATTTAACATCCACTCGCTTCCGCCCACCGGGCGGCAGCATTGCACCTCTCACTTGAATTACGCGGGTACTATGCGGGACCGCAATAACCTAACCCTAAAGTCCATATAACTAATACGAATCATCCTAACCGGTGGAGCTTTTTAGTGGAGTAGTAACCCCGAGATGAAGCCCAGACTCCCCACTGTGCCCTCCAACACAGTGGAAGTCCATATATGGATTTTTCCTCCACTCGGACAAAAAAAAAGACCTGGAAGGATGCCCACATGATCCTCCTTGAAAAACCAGGAAAAAGCAACACAAGCCATGAAAACTACTGACTGATATCCCTGACTGCAACAATGTCTAAGATATTTGAAAAAATAATGGTTAAATGACTGCAAAGCTACCTGGAACTACACCAGCTGATTCCAAATATCCAGGCCGGCTTCCGAAGAAGCATTACATTCGAGGACCGGCAAATATGGATAACATGAACAATACAAGATAACATCAACAAACGCTTCACAACCATTGACATTTTCTTAGACATACAGGCAGCATTTCACAGATGCTGGATGAACGGCTTACTGTACAAAATGACAATGATGGGCATTCCACAAAGCATAATTAGATGGACAGCAAGTTTTCTACACAACAGAATAGAATGCATAAAAATTAATAATACTCTATCAGAACCCGTAACACTCCACACAGGCACACCACAGATTTAAATGGAATCTGGGAGTAGCACTGCCATAACCAGTGAAGTTCCACAGATTTAAATGGAATCTGAGAGTAGCACTGCCATAACCAGTGAAGTTCCACAGATTTAAATGGAATCTGGGAGTAGCACTGTCATAACCAGTGAAGTTCCTGAAATGGATACCAAAATACAGACTGAAGAAGAGGTTATCTGGACTGAACCACTAGGTATGTGATGTTGTAAAAGATGAGACACCATCTACTGAAACAAAAGATGGGGCAGAAGAGAGTTCTGTTGCAGATTCTGAAGTGAAGGTAAGATCTGTGTAAGCTATGGTAAGCTTGAAAAAATTATAAACAGATGATTAAAATGGTACCTAGAAAAGACATCTTTCTTCACTCCAGAACACAATGGTTTTTGAGAACACCATTCAACAAATGACAGTCCTATCACTCTAATAACTGAAATCCAAGAAGCATTTCTAAATAAACATCTCATAGCAGTGGGCCTTGACCTACATAAAGCAGATGACCTGGTCTGGCACTACCACATCCTAAAAATGCTAGTTGTTCAATATCAAAGGAAATATGCTAGTATTCATCCAAACTTCCTAAATTATTGAATAATTAAAGTAAGAACAACAAATATATCAAAAGAAGTTACCTTGAAAAATAGGGTTCCACAAGGATCAATAATCAGCATAACACTCCTCCTGGTAGCTATAAATAGTATAACCTCCTAAATTAGACTCCCAGTGAAAGCACCTCTTTTTGCTGACAATCTCCTGTTCTGTTGTAGAGGCAAAATCCCAACCACAGTGAAGGAAATGTTACAAGATGCACTTGATAAAACAGTGATCTAGTGCAAACAAAGAAGATTTAAACTTTCATTAATGAAATGCAAAAATATAACATTCTCAAGAAACAAAAGAACAAATACTCCCATCAAGCTACTCATAGATCAAAACATAATACCAAATCCAAACACAATTACATTTCTGGGAGTAGTATATGACCAAAAATTGATGTGGATACCCCATCTTAAGACTCTGAAATATGACTGCTTACGTCAAAATAACATTCTTAAAATACTGTCTGCAAACAACTAGGGAGCAGATCAACATGTGCTAATGTGCACTTCTAAGTCTATAATGAGGACCACATTGGATTATGGAGCTATTGACTATAATTCAGTAAAGCCGACAGCACTTTGAATGTAGACAAAGTACAAAATTCTGCTCTGCGAATAATTTTGGGAGCTTACAGAGCTAGCCCCACCACTAGCTTACAAATAGAGGCCAATGCATTCCAACTACAAATTCAAAGGAAACAACTAAGTATAACCTATGCTCTAAAGTCGCAACTTCAAATTCAAGAACAACATAACGATGGCGGCCGCTTGTGGAATGGAAATGCGTAGTAAGCGTAATATCAGTGAAGATAATGTGAATTTTGCAGATATAGTGTCGGAAAATGCAATATATTTAAACTACAGAACTGTGAACAACTATGTAAATGATAGGATTGACAAGGTCACAAATAAAGTTGAGAAAAATCCAAGAAATGTGAAAACGGCAAAAGATGCACCCGCAAAGCATAACGCATGTGAGAATGAAATGATAGAATCACTACATATGATTGTAGATACGTTAAATAAGGACTTAAAAGCTGCTCAAGAAGAGATATTAAGTCTTAGAAGGGAAAAGAGTGTGTTACATAAGGATTTAAAGGCTGATCACGAAGAGATTTCAAGTCTGAGAAACGAAAGTGAAGCGTTAAAAGCCAAATTACTAAAGGAGTCTTCAAACTGTGAAAATGGTGGACATACAAAAGTATTGTTCTGTTCTATCTCAAAATCAGATGAATGATGGTAGCCTAAAACTCTCAAACATGTTTGAAATCTTAAATTCTTTAGGCATGGAAATTTGCAGTAATTTCGGAAAACCAACATCTCAGTATCTATCTAGCGATAAAATATTTCAAATATCAACTAGAAGGAAGAACATTCACTGTCTATATGCCCCATGCCCCATTAACTTTTGCATTCAAACAGAAAAATCATAAAAGCTTCGCCATTGCAACTCTGCTATCACCAGTACATTTCTCAATTTACAACGGATCCGAATCATGTATCTAGAAAGGAATTTGTGGTGGCTGATCATTTATCTCGACTGGAAGAACTAACGACAATAGACTATGATGAGATAGCTGTTTCATAAGAAACAGATGGATTTCTAGACCTCAAGTCAAGTTACCACACCTCAATGCAATTTTAACAGATTACTAACTCTGGTGGATTAAAACTTTGGTGTGATGTGTCGACTGAAAACATTCGTCCATATTTACCTAAACAATTTAGAACATCATCACAACATAGCTCATCTAGGTGTAAGATCTTCAGTGACTCTCATATCGTCAAAGATTGTTTGGCCAAAATTAAGAAAAGATGTGCAACAATGGACTAAGACATGTAGTGCTTGACAGAAGAGTAAAATTTCCAGACATAATAAATCACTTGTTGTAAAATTTCTCATTGTTGTTGAAGATTTTCAGGAGGAACATATTGATCTTATTGGCCCTCTACCACCCTCCGATGGATTCACTTACACATTGTTTGGTTTGTATAGATAGGTTCACCAAGTGATTGGAAGTAGTGCCCCTCCGGAATATTGAAGCCGAGACAGAAGCAACAACATTTTTTAATTCCTGGATTACTAGATTTGAACGCCACAACAAATAGTGACAGATCAAGGAAAACAGTTCCAGTTGTGTAAGTTCCAAGCTTTGGCAAACATTTGTGGTTGTAGGCTGACAAGAACGACTCCTACCATCCACAAGCAAATGGAAAATTTAAAGATTTCACCGTACGCTGAAGGGTGCCATTCGAGTCCATGATACAGTTAACTGGAGTAATGTACTGCCCATGATTCTACTTGGATTTTGTTGCTCTTTCTGGAATGAAAGCAATTCTACAGTAGTGGAGATGGTCTATGGTACTAGTTGACGTTATCTGGAGACTTCTTTTAAGAGCTTCATACTACAGTGGATGCTGACCTTCCAACCTTCGTCATTGAACTAATGAAACGGATGAATTGCTTGAAGCCTACAGATTGCTCCAACAAGGTCAAAGAAGCTCCTTGTGTTCACAGGGATCTCAAAAGTACATATTATGTGTTTATCAGAATTGATAAGATAAAAGGTGGACTACCACAACTATATGAAGAACTTAATGAAGTACTTAAACTATCACCAAAATTTTTCACTTTGAGGATTAAAGATAAAAGCATTAACATTTCTACTGATTGACTTAAACCAGCTTATTTCATTCCTGACGACAGTGCATGTAAGGACCCACAACTATCAAATCAGCTGCCAGTTAAGGATGATAAGAAATGTTTCCAAGGGCCCCACAAAACCATAAAATCAAGATGCATCTGAGATTTCCAAAAAAATTTGCAGACATTATTAAGTGAATCTACATTATCACATGTATGTACAGTCACAGTGTGAGTTAAATCTAGATGTTTTCTCAAATACTTCTTAATTTTACAGGATCCCCAATTAAGAGGGGAGTGATGTGGGGACAGTTATATTTTCCTTAGTTGGTAATGTGATGTTCAATTGTCAAAACAATATAAAGCAATATCTCAATGAAAACAATATCTCCCTCCTGAAAGTATCACCTAAAATAACGCTAACCGATATACCACCATGGAAGATCAGAACCCACCAGTTAACAATGAATTAAAAAAGTATCTTAAAAGCTCAACTCCCAGAACTATATACCAACAACTCTTCAAGGAGATTTGCGCTAAATACCCAGACTACACAGATTTACACTGGTGGTTACAAAAATGAAACAATGTGCTTGTGCAACAGTCTATTCCACACATACAATGTTATATACCATACCTTACAGTCTTCTCATCTGAACTCTATGCTATCAAACGAACATTTGAAGATATTTTCAAAAGTATTACATTAATCTGGATCCCATTGCATCAAGGCATTTCCAGAAACGAACAAGCTGACACTGCAGCAAAAGAAGCAACTCATCTACCAATACAAGCAACAGACATCAGTTCTCCATACACCAATGTAATCACATACCTCAAGAGAACAATACACTCAACTGGCATTCCACCTGGTTAGAGACTTCCACCACCAAACTCCAAGAATATAAGCCATCTTACAGAGAACCATATCCAGTAACAAAGCTTAAATGCCAACAAACAAATCCTCATTAACCGTCTTTGTATTGGACATACTACACTCCAACTCTTATCTGCAACACTTGTAACGTGACCATCATTGTCAAACACAACATATAAGAATGCAAGAAGTATCAACAGCAGCAAACAGAAGCCAATGTTCCCAGTAAACTCACAGAGACACTTGGAAGCCATATGTATTATAAAACAATTCTCTACTTTTGTAACATTAGGAAACTCTATAAACACATTGATATAAATGAGATCATGTAACTTCATCATTAAAATGTCACGATATGACATGTAAGTTAAAGCAACATAAAATAAACCAAATACAAAAAGAAAAGTCTGTGAATTTAGAATCACAGGGTCCAGAACGTGAAAGAAAAAATTTTGGTGCCACTTCAGAAACTTTTGGAGGCAGTGCAGAGAACTTAAAATCATGCACCCATGTGCATGTTGTAGTCCAATATGCAGTTGGTTTCCTCACTGGAGTACTTGTTGCTCCATTTAGCTTTCCCATACTCTTTATGGTAGTTGTGTGCATTATAGACACCATACACACTTCTCGCCGATCCATCCATCTCAGTGCTATGATGTTAGTGTGGCAGGATTCTAGCTCTCCTTTTTTCAATTCTGATGTATTTTGAGTATTTTTTTACTATTTTTCCTTACTGTGCTGCAAGCATTAGTGTGGTGTTTGTAAAGCCAATGAAATAGTAGAGGACCGGAATACCAGTTATCCAACCATACATTGTGTCCTTTACCCAGATATTTTCCCATGAATGTCTCTGTCATTCACCCATATATCCCCAAATCTCGGCCAGGAACAATCTCTGTGGTTGCCCCTGTGTACATAGTAAATTCAACGACATATCCTGTTTCACAGATGCACATCACAAATAACTTTATTCCAAACCTATGTGCATAGATGGAATGTACTGTAGAAAGTGTAGGCACCCCTGAAGAGTATCAGGCTTTCATCAATGCAAATATCGCGAAAAGGCCTGAATACTTCACTAAATTTACTTCTGAGGTGATTTATTATAGACTTCAGTTTGTAGAGCCTTTCCCCCTGCACATGTGTTTCATTGTTATTCAAATGCAAGGCGTGCAAGAGTAGAAGGTGGGCTAAATAGTGGCATTTCAAGAAGTGGATGTCTGGACCAGCTTTCTGCTATTGACAATTTTTTTACTCTGGCCATCAGCAATGATATTCCAAAATATATATATATATAGTGCTTCGGGTGAGACATTTTTCCAATCTTGTAGCCTAGATTTAGAAGATGGTGTAACCTTATTTGTTTCATTTGCAATATGCTGAATTAAATGAAGGGGGAAAAACCACTGGAAAATATTGAACACAATGCAGTCATCCCCTATGTTTACAGAAATGCCGGATTGGTTCCTGTTGAAACTATGAAACTGTGGAGTAAAGTTTCCTCAGCTCCACTGGAACAAAGGAAGCTCTACACGGGCTCATTTACACGACTGCATTGGTGATGCCTATTGCTCATTTTCACTACCATCTGATTCTTCATTACAATCATCAAGGTACCACTCTCACTACCACTCTCACACCACTACCACTCTCACTATCCCCAGACTCAGAAAAATCTGAAATATCAGATGGTAAAAACTAAAAACCTCTAATAATTCATTATTGGCAACAAAACATGCATATCACATTAAGTCATGTTCCACTGCTTTTGGAATACCCTGAATACCTCATGCAAAACACGTGACTAGCAGTGTGCATAGTGGCATGGCGAAGTTCTAATGCACTGACTTGCTTTCTTTCTCTTCAGATGGCATAACCATTTTGGGACATGGTTGAAAAGTAGTGCTTCTCAACTCCAACAGATATCTCAACATGTCTGATATGCCTCTACTTGGAATAAATTCCAAATTGTGAAGCTTTAAGACATTCATAGTTGTAGTCGAGATAACTCGACCTTAGCACGGCTCGGATGCCTTTCCGTGTTTGAGATATCTCAACCATAGCACTGAAAAGCTTAAAGAGCCCGTCCGTTCCCGCAGCTTTTTTGACTTTGGAGTTGCTGATAGCATTTCTGACTTCCTCAGTGGTCAGAGGTATCCACCCTTTTAATATTTGTGGCGTATTGTCTTTAGAGTCTTCTCTGGAGTATATAGGTCCCTCTTGGTTGAGTATATTGCTGAAATGTGTTACCAAGTTTTTCATATCTATGTAGTCCATATGTGTCTGCTTTCTTGGACATAGTGCGATGTATGGATCTCTTCTTGGCTTCCTTTGCTAACATTCTATCCTCTTTTCCAAGTTCTGTATTTCTGGAACAAAATGATATAACAGTCTTTTAGTGTTTAACATGCCTCAACACACAATTTATAAAGCAAAATGTCCTATATGCCTTTTCTTTGTACTTGAAAATATCTACTCCCCTGCCAACTTTATCAGGTCTATACTAGGTAGAGAAAGTGTTGGACTCCATCCAAAATTTTGATAGCGAGATGTCATTGATACTACACTTTTTGAGAACTCTGAATCCATAAAAAGGCATTTTAGACAAATAACCTTATGTGTATAATTTTGAGTCAAACTAGTACTTAATGCTCCATTTATTGCTATTATTTACCTAGAACGGATTTTGTTAGGACCTTCTGAACACCTTCAGATAATGCAGACTATGGAAAGTTGATTTCTTGGATTTAAAACTAATCAGAAGACATACTAAACTAAAATTTGGCATACATAGGAAAGGAAAACACACAGAAAATTTCATAAAATCAGATGGATATAAAACAAGACATCACAAGCATGCTGTTATCAACAATTTAAGTTACAGGGTGGTTAATGTATCCTTAAACAAGATGGAATATATCAAATAGTACAATAATATAATTCACATTGCAGAATATAATAGATTCAATGCTGAATTGGTCAAAAAGAAAATTGAAAAGTTCAAAAGACAACAAAGATGCAAAGATGCGACTAGAGTCGAACTAGAGCCAATAAAGCGAATGATGGTTCGCAAAACATGTCCTCAATATAGGTACGTCAGTGAAGATAATGTGTAATAAATATGACACATCTGTAATTTAATAATTATTTCACTTCACTGTGGTGCTACAATACAGTTAAATTTCGATATATTGAAGTGACCGTCACGTCAAGAGGAACACGGGAAAGTTAGATCCAGCCAATTAAAAACCAGACAATACGGAGGTAGGAAGGTTCACATTGAACATTTCAACAAACATTTTGGCAACAAAAAAGAAATAAAACAATATTTGAATCTGAAGAAAAAAAGGTTAATATCAGCAGACATAAAATTTATCAACCGATGCCTAAAACGAAACATCTCTCCCAAATTCGTAAGAAAAGTAGTAAAATTTAACCATACCAGTAGAGAACAATTAAATGCTGAAAAAGGCGTGTTAAAACCCGAAAAGCCAACCACTACAGAAAACTAATTTAGACCTCTCATTGTACAACCTACACTTGAAACTGGTAAAATTATTAGGAAACACAGCATGGGACCATTTAGAGACTAAATCATTTGAATATATAAAGAGTTGCATTAGACCCAATGATGCGAATGATGATTCGCGAAACATGTCCTCTATATAGGCACGTAAGTGAAGCTGTGTAATGAATACGACACATACACAATTTAATAATTATTTTGTTTTACTGTGGTGTTCCAATACAGTTAAATTTTGATATATTGAAGTAACTACTCTTTCCACAATCAGCAATAAAACTTCATACAGAAAATTTACATATCATCCCAGAGCTACACGCCTTTTCCAGAAAGTCTTCAAAGAGCACAACATTACTTTGGCCCCACAGAACAAATTCAGTGTAAACAACCTTTTGAAATCATACCCACAGAAAAAAGAAAATGAGATGTCTACCGGAAAAACTGCAAAGCCTGTGACATCATTTGCATTGGAAAAACTAAAAGGAATTTGAACATAGGCATAAAGAGCATTTTAGGAACATCAAGAACAAAGAAGTAGATAAATCGGTGGTAGCGTACCATTTTCGGAATGATGATCAAGATATAGAACGAGAAATCTACTTATTCAAAAGTGTTCAGGGTTCTGCATTAACCTTATGGAAAAAATATTCATAAAGAAATATGAAAGAAAATTGTTCAATTTCGACACCGCCTTTGAAAAGAACCCAAACTGCAAGTTCATCAAGATACCAACAGAGACGCCCCTATTGTCTCCAAGGAATTCACCAAACCAAAATTCGGTAGTCGACATTAACTGAGGATGTTCGGAAGGTCCTAATGAAACACATTCTAGGTAAATACTAGCAAGAAAGGGAGCATTGAGTACTAGTTTGACTCAAAATTATATTAATTTTGTGCTTCATTGTATCATCCTTACTCATAGGAACCTTATGTATGCATGTGTATGTGAACAAATTTACTAAAGAAACAAAATGTTGGTTAAATACCAAACCTGGTACTTAAGTTCAGTTAAGTTCAATAAAGATTGCCATACATATGATACGAGGAGAGCAACTGATTACCATAGGGTGAGCACGAATAAAACTAAAACTAATAAAGATCCATTTAAAATAGGAGCCATATTGTATAATAAATTGCCATCTGTAATTAAGAATACTTCTGACTCAAAATTTAAACTGGTCTTAAAATCATACCTAATTCAAAAATGTTTGTATAGTATAAATGAACTGTAATATATATGTATGTTTGTAGTATAAATGAGTTGTATACCTATGTATACAATAAGGTTTGTACGTAATTTAGGCATTTTGATCTTTTTAAATAACTTATACTTTTGTAAACAACTCTATATTTTGTAAATAACTTATGTATTTTGATCATTTTGTATTTTGACTGTATAGAGATAATTGACAGTGTCAGATGCTCTTGTAAGAGTCTATTGGCCGCAATAAATAAATTATTATTATTTTCTAAGAATATATTTGAAATACATAATAGATCATTTCTAGAAACATCAACTTTGATTAACATGTATATAGAAGAATATGTGTTTTTAATAAGACTGAGTAAACAAAGTCATGTGAGTGTACACATATTTTTATTAAATTAAGTATTGCATTAAGTCAGTAGTCAATCATAATTTTATTAATAGGATTTTAACAAGATGGACAAATTTTTGTTTCAAATGGATAGTCAAGCATATTTTTCACGTTCTTAACGAAATATTTCTATATTACATGAGGAATTTCGGTAGCTATATCATTTCTTATAATCTGGTAGTCCTATTTAATTTCTCATAAGCTAAAAGCATTTGAATTTGGTCCATCATGATGGTCTAACAGAAATAAAGCTATATGAGGTTTATTTAATAGTCTAAGACTGACTATAAATCTACGGGAACATGATCAATATGCCATCTAAAGGCATCTACACTGGAAGGTTCTGTTGTTACCACTTTTCTGAGCCCCACCATTCTTACCTCTAAATGTAAGTTTTTGGAAATAATAAAACAACATTATGCAATGAAGTTTTGATTGCTACAGAAACACTTGATCTTGTAGAGCACATGGAGAGTCAAAAGTGTCTTGTTTTCACTGGTATAAAGCATTCAAAAATAGAAGGGTACAGATGTACTTTATAGATGTGGCACATGCCGTAATGTTATGCAGTAGTTTATGGTTGAGTCCACTTGTTTATTTGGAAGAAAAAGGGGTGTCAGGTTAGTCAACTGCCCTCTAGCCCACTAGCTTTATCAGTAATCTGCTGGTGAAAGTAGAGATCTTACTCGTACCATTGATTCACATGACGTCACTTGCGCACATCCAAGCAAGGTCATGCGCTACGTCTCAAAAATACATCTGTAAATTGGGTGGAGAGGAAGCCCCTTACAGTAGTCACAATCGACATTGCTGCCACCGTCATGTTAGGAAACTTGCAAATATGCTAAACACACAATATCAAGGGATATCCAAAATACCATCTGCTGATCACATACAGTTTCAAGTTAATGCCGAAGAAGGCAATGATTGCTAAATGAAAAAAAAAAAATCAGCACTGCCAATGAGTCATTGCTGTGCTGGTACAACCTAGAAATGAAGAGAAAAGCACAGAGTGAGTTGGAAAGGGGCAAACCTATGTCAGAAATCAGAAAATAACACATTAGTGATCACTTTTATGGCATGGTGTACATACATCAGGTCAGACAGAAACTGCAAACAGTTATCATAGTTATTAAATTATAGATGAGTCATATTTATTACACATCAGCTTCACTTACGTACCTATATTGAGGACATGTTTTGCGAACTATTGTTCGCATCATCGGCTCTAATACAACTAAAGCTTGGTTTAGTGGTGTGGGTAGTTCTGGAGTTGCTGCTGCCATCTGTTGATTTTGTGATGAATTTAAATGTGGGGTTGTCATCTGGCGGGATTTCAAAATTCATTAGTTTTTTTTATGTTTTCAATGTATATTCCTTCCGATATGATGAGTTCACTATGTTTTTTGCATATTTTAGTAATTGGTGCTGTTTTTAATTTCATGATATTCAGACCAGAAATTAGCTGCTATTGTAGACTTATCAATATTTTTGTATCTTAGGTGCCTATAATGTTCTGTCTTTCTAGTGCCTATGTTTCTTTGTCCTCCCTATGTAAATATTTTCACAGTCGTTACACTTAATCTTGTAAATGGCTGACTTTTCTTCTGGTTTTAGGTAAGTCCACAATAGTAGCTCATTTATGGTCTGAAAATCATGAAATTAAAGATAGCATCAAATTAATAAAATACGCACAAAAACATAGTGAACTCGTCATATGGGAGAGAATATACACAGAAAAACATAAAAACCAACTAATGAACTTCGAAATGCCGCCAGAAGACAACCCCAAATTTAAATTCATCAAAATATAGGTACATAAGTGAAGCTGATGTGTAATAAATATGACTCATTTATAATTTAATAAATGTTTTGCTTCACTGTAGTGTTTCAATACAGTTAAATTTCGAGTTATCATAGTGTTCCTCATCAACACATCCTGCAAATATGCAGAGATTGATTGGCAAGTAGGATACATATCTTATCTGGCAACAACTGTTGCAACGTTGCTCATCACAAAATGCATCTCCATCTACCCTATATTCCAGATATGGCACCATGTGACCATTTCTTTTTTCCATCTTCCAAAAGGTTCTCAAAAGTTTGACCCCAAGAATTAAGCATTGAAGGCTATAGACATTATTTTGAAGTGCCTATCAAAAAATGGATTTGAGGATGTCTTCCAAAAGTGGATGAGAAGCTGAGTAAAGTGTATTGCACTTAATGGAGACGAGGGGCACTATTTATATTTTGAACCTAATAATTAAAACAAAGTAAGTAATATCTGATTGAAAACTGCTTTACTGTTTTTCAAAATATTCTCCTTCATGATCAAAACACCTTTGCACCTGTTTGAACCATTTGTTAAAGCATTTATTCCAGTCTTCTTTGAGACATATTCAAAACATGGTTTTTGAGGGTATCATTGGCTTCTTCTGCCAATGAAAATCATTGTCCCCGCAATTTATTCTTAATGTTTGGGAACACAAAGAAGTCATTAGGTGCCAAATCATTGCAAATGATCAATTCAAGTTTTTGAGCCTTTAAAGACTCTGTTGTTAGACGAGATGTGTGTGCGCTCGCATTGTCTTGATGAACCATCCTATGGTTCTTGTTGGTTTTCCTTACCTCACCAAAGACGAAAGGAAGGAAATGGTTGTGTACCATTCGGTACTGACCGTTTTACTTTCCTCTAAAGAAACTGTTATCACATGGCCAGTTTTGCTGAAAAAGCGGGTGACTATTTGCTTTGATGTGCTTTGAGTGCAAACAACTTTTGTTGGATTTGCTTCATCTTGAAACATTCATACAGTTGACTGCTGTTTACGTTCTGGCTCATATGCATATATCCATGATTTGTCACCTGTTACAATCTTATACACATCTTTTGAGGAACCACCATTGTCTTTCTTGAGCGTTTCTGTACACCAATAGACATGAGGATATTTTTAAGATTGCATTCAATTAAGTTGTATCCAAAAAGAGCAAACTTTTTCACAGCTAAATAATCATGCAATATTTATATATGCTGGTGAAACTAATGCCTAGAGGTGCCTCAATCTCACAATGTCATATGAGGATCTTGCATTATTAGTTTTCGCACATCAATGTTATCTGGCACAACTGATTTTGGATGTCCTTCACGAGCTTCATCATTGAGCGAACGATGCCTACGTTTAAATTTGTTATACCGGAATTTCACAGTGGCAAAGGATGGAGCTCGTCCCAAATGTAGAAGTTAGTTCATCAATGCACTCTTATCTAATCGACATCGAAAGTTGTAATAAATCATTGCACAAACATTTTCATGAGTTAATTCCATGTCTCTGTTGAGACACAATTTTCAAGTTCATGTAAACAAAACAAATGACACTCTATTGACAAAATGTCTGAAGTAGATTATGGTCATCAACGTCAAACTTTCCATTGAAAACGTCAGATGGCACCTATAACATTCAGGGTTGCAAAGGCTCATAATATAAATACTGCCCCTTGTTCACTGAAGGAACAAAATTTATATTGCCTCAATTCTTGATACTTAAGTTTTTATAGCATCAGCCTCAGTTTTTACTGAACAACTCTCATATTAATTAACCTAAGAATTTAAATAAAATGTAACTAACATACCTCAGGATCTAGCCCTCCTGGAGATCCATCAAACAAGCCTGAATTTGAGGCATGCCCAAAATACTGCATTAGAGATTCCTTCAGCATCACCTGATTCACCATTCCTCTTGAGCTGCACAATATTAATAAAGTATTTCTCAAACTTCATTCACAGTAAGCTTGTTTCTCTTTAATCCTCTAGTTCCCAATAGCACTTTTAACACTTAGAACTTCTATATTAAAATTTTCCAGTAAGAATGCAGTTAGACACTACTTGGCAATGAAGCTTTCAAATGACAGCATGGCTGTCATGATTTTCAACTGTTTATAGAGCTAATAGTCACACACGCATGTACGCACAAAAAAAAAAAAGATGAAAGTGTGAACAGTATAATTAAAAAGCTGGATAGACATCAAAATTGGTCTTTAAGTGCACCATCATCTAAGGATGTGAAAATTTTCAATCCTCCTCCAAAACAACAGCACTTATATTTAACATTTTTTATCATTTTGACTTTCACAAAATTAACTGCACTATTATTTTTCTAGAACCATATGTTTAAGGTATTTCTGTATTTTCTCGAATTTTCTGCAAATATCTTCTAAATCATTCTTTACTTAGACTGACTTTTTTTTATAATTTTGTTTATCTTGTGATTTGTAAGAGATAAACAAAGGCTTATATAAATAAAATACACATAACTCTCATAAAAACACACCATTTTTATCAACTTTTTTCTGCATTAATTACTTTTGAGATATTTACAATATTTAGTTTGTTATGAAACACTTCGTTGTGCAATTTTTGAAGAGCTAAGTTACAATTCTTTTGTTTCTGGTGATGAATGGGATTTCAATGCCAACATACAATTAATCACTTTTTAAACATTTGACTATCACTTCAGCTTCCTGTATAGGCATATACATACTATATACGCGAGCAAGATGAGAAGAGCGATCGGGTTCCAAGTCCTCATTCGGTAAGTTTTCTTTAACTCTGTAAACATAGATGACAACTTTGAAATTTGAAATGCGCGATACACTGACATCTAGTGGCTAATATGCTAAGCTTTATCATGTCCTCCAATATTTTGTTTTTATCAATTTCGAGGTTAATTAGCTAACCAGTTTACAACAATCGTATGTTAGAATTAGAATCTTAGTTCGTCCTTGGCAAAATATCCATTTTATGAGACACGTTAAAATGTATAAATACAATATATACATAAAGTCAAATTGATTACATACAGTATACACAGTAAGCAGCTTTTCTATGGTTTTATGTGGTATTTGCATAAATTAAGTTACTACAAGAAATGTCATAATATGAATATTACATTTTTGTGAATGTACTATGTACCCAGTGCTCATTTACATGGTTATAGTTCTAAAAATTCATTAACCGTATAAAAACAGTGTGCATGCAAAAATTTCTTAACCTTACTCTTAAAGTGTTTTAATGATGTGGCTTGTTTAAATGAATTTGTAAGTTTATTGTATAACATTATCCCTCTGTAGTTAAAGCTTCCTTCACAAAGGGTCGTTTGGTGCGCTCGAATTGCCAGTTTATCCTTATTATGAGTGTGGTGGTAATGTACATCAGCATTTATTTGAAAATGATTTATATTTGTATGAACATTTGTGGATGTTATAGCTCTCGAAAGGGGACTCATGTTATTCGTCTACCTCTGTATAACTGATCTGAATGCAATTGAACTGGCCTGGGCAAAACTAAGGAATGTATTCAGAGTATGCAACATTACTTGTGATATCTTCGCTTATCTTACACACTATTTTGCTGAACTGTGTTTTTCAAGGGTGACCACACTGCAGAAACAAAAGAGTGTTAGCCCTCTCTACGTCCCCTCTGCCTGTACCACACAGTAAGTCCAGCGCTCAACTTATCTTGCGCGTACTGTACAAAGATACGTGCAATGTAACTATTCATTAAAAACATCTACCTTGATTACATAAAGTAATAATAAAAGTTATATTTTGTAAGAATGGTTTGTAGAAGAGTTAAGAACAAATAATAATGGGTAGAAATAAAATAAATATTTTTTTTGATACTGTCAAAAGCATTAACAAAAATATTGTAACAAAAATATGGAGCATCGAGTACCAGCTCAACTCAAAATTATATTAAAAATATAAATGCTGGCAAATAAATTACCAGTGTTGAAGATGACTTTAGTAGGATCAAGAAAATCACTTAATTTTTTTTTTTTTTAATGATTTTAAGGAATATTAAGGTCATAAGGGTAAAATCAAAATGAGTAGAGAAAATACAAGTTAAGCGATTTAATGAAAAGGGGTAGAAATAGAGATGTAAGTATGCACCACAGAAAACACAGAGCAACAATCTTGGGCAATATGTCTAGAAAAGGAAATAGGAATAGAAGAGCAAAGGTTAGAGGTGAGTGACATATGAGGGAAAGATCCACTGCTAAGAATGATGGAAATTATAATTAAATTAGGACTGGAAATGAAATAGGGTAGGAAGGAGGATGCAGAAAATAGAAGAAAGCTTTGAATAAAGCATAAAAATCAAAATAGAAGAGGAAACTGAAAAAAAGTATAAATGATTTAAAACTGGAAATACAGTAGAATAGGGAAAAAATAGAAAGGAGTTTACAATTGAAAACAGAACAGGAAATCACAAACAGAACAGGTAGGAGATAGAAAAACTCAAAGATTTGAAATTAGAAATGAAAATTTGTAAAGAAGAGTTACAATCAGATTTGGACAACAGGATACAGCAAGGTAGGGAAGAAAGTAAAAAGAAAATGGAAATCATGGAAAATAACTTAAGAGGTTTATATTTAAGTTTGATTTATGAGTCACTATGTTTACACTCAAACTTCACTTACTCGTTATTGTATAATTGAAATGTTTTCAAGATCATTCGATCTCATCCTCCGCTGTTTGGTGACTAAATGAACTTCACTCTTCTTCCACTACTACAGAGCTCCGATCACTCTGCCATCTGGTGCTAGGGGCACTAAGTTTTAATACTTCATTTAATGCCAGGATATCAAATTTATAACTTTATTACAGTTTTTGGTTATGAATACTTTTTCCCAAATATCCAATTCTACGGGTGTATAAAGATTTTAACAATTTAATGTTGTGGCCAATGTTGTGGTTTTCTATCCAAAAATGGTGTGAAACTGCAGATTTTTCTGTTTGTTTCAACTTAATGTTCCTCTGGTGTTCTTTTTGCCTGGTTAACAAGTTTCTCTTAGTTTTTCCTATGTTGCTTTTTTCACAGGTTTCACAATTAATCTGATAAATTCCTGATTTCAAATTGTTGGGGATTGTATTTTTAAGTGGTTTATTTAGCAGGTTCCTCAGACTGAATTTGTTTTGGGGTGCTAGTTTTAAGTTTAGTCTTTTGAAGATTCGTTCAAATTTTCTAAAAGCCCATGGATGGTAGGTGAATTTTCTATATTGCCAATTTGTGTTTATAAGTGTGTTTGTGTTTGGCAATATAGAAAATTCACCTACTACATTTGTGAATCTTTATCTGAGGCTTGGAGTAGATGGAAAAACAGTCCTCTGTAGTAGAGTGTTTTGAGAAAGTAATGTGACTTTAATACATTAATTTAGCGACATAGTCATCTATAATATAGCAGCTGTTCTTTTAACTGTATTCCTGCCCGCTAGGAGATACAATAGCTCACCGACTGTATACTGCTGTCCATAGATGGCTCCACCTGTAATATCTGAAGTAATTGCAGAGGATTGTAATTTGTAGTACCTTTTGTGGAACATTGTAACCGCAGTAAATGAAGTGCAGCTTAGGCTTTACTTTGTATTTAATTAGGAAAAGCGAATAGTTGCAGTAGTGTAAATTAACACAATACTGGACATACAAATACTTCAGTTTGAGAAAGGAAGTCCACTAAAATAAATATATATATTTGTACAACTCGCAAATTAATTTCATATGTTTATGGCAATACTGAGAGTGGTGATGAAATGTTTTGTTGGAACTTGTATTTGCTTATAATGAACTAAAGATTTGAAGGTGCTTGTTTCAAAAGTCACACTTGCCTTATCACGTTTGTGTGAGTCCTCCATATCCATTTCCAAAAAGTTCAAGGGAGGCAAGACACATATACAAAAGTCAGTTACTAATGACGTAGTTAGAGATTTTGTCTGGAATAACATAGAATTCATTGTTCCCATATGTTGTCATACTCATGAATTTAGTTCACATCATTTTCTACACATGTTTTCCAACAATTACTACAAGTGTTTGCAAAAATTAGTTAACTCGTTTGTTGTTTTACTTAGTCTCTGTTTATTCCTTTTGTGTACTCTGAATATTATACGTGGCGTTACTGGCACCGGAAGTAGAACAATGTAGTAGACTTAAAAGTTTAGTCAATTATTTTAGAGCCAGTCACTATGTGATGACTTTCACATTGCATTCCCTTTGTTTAGGCAGGATATAAAACCCTAACCACATCGTATATGAGAAAACAATGACACCAATAATGACAATATTCATAAATAATTTATTATAAGAAGCGTGAGGATAGTTGTTGTAGATTTATGACAGGTGCAAATTTGTAAAATTTAGATATTCAGGTGATAAATCCCAGACAGGCAACTTCCTGTCAGGATACATGTAGGTCATTTCCCGAAAGCTCGTGTTACGTCTCTTTTTACATTAACAGATATGCAATTTCTTGGGAACCATACTATTCGTCACACTCATGGTGTCAGCTAGCTGACGTGTGCTGACAAAGGCTTTAATCGGCAACTTGGTCGGCTAGTTTTTTAATATATAAACCCCCGTAATCTTGCTTAACCGAGTACAGTCTCGCCTGTGCTTAAGTCGAACCTGCGACACTCACTTCTTTGACCATTCTCGACAGCGGAACTTGAGACACCAGGAATTTCCACCAACGTAAAGATGACTTGTACTGGCAAATCTTTGATCGTCTGATTATTATGTATATTACTAACTTTATTTATATACCTTAAACACTATTTATACCAGAGTTACGTGTCACTTCTTATGGATAATGCTTCAGCACTTCCTCAGCCTCCCTTATGAAACTAACCCTCTGAGCTATAAACATCGGAAACACTAAGTGGCATATCCATAACGTTAAAGATCATGGATCGTACATCTGGTGAAGTCACCGTCTTACCTTAAACGTCACATCTGGTGGTGCCGCAGACATCATACGTTACAACTGGTAGAGATGCCTTGAGTGCTATAGCACGATGCCATATATGTACTGGATAAGATTATATAAAATGTTCGGAGAAGAAGGACTGAAAATGTGAACAAAGTCAGGCCAAACAGGAAGACATGTACAGAACGAGGTAAATCCATCTATGAAGGCCATACACAATGTGGAGCTACAGGAATATCGAGGGAAATGTGTGTCATTCCATTACAGTTAGAAGTCGGGCTTTATAAGGATTAACCCGGCTGTTTCTTATTATAAGATAGCACTAAGGGAGAGTAATTAAACCCTTAGTAATATCTGACAATGGAGCTACACCACGACTTCAAAATACCACAATTAAGACATTTTTAAATATTTTTATGGAATGCACGAAACCTAAATATTAAAAAAGAAGAACATAAGGTGATAAAAGACAAATAACCCTTGCTACATAGATAGATGATAAAATCGTAGTACCAAGTTATAAGATTACACTGAACAGGACAGCAAAAGAAATAAAAAAAGTAATTTTTGAATGCTTCAAGCACTTCTTGAGGTAATTCCTACTAATCTTGGGTTAAGAAAAACAAATATGACAAAGAAAAATTTGTATTAGCTCTAGTTTCTATGATATACAAAAGGTGGAAGTATTACATATTAATGGATTGAGAGAAAAGGATACATTTTAATTACATACATGCTAACAACAATGAAAGTGCATTTGATTTTTTTAACTGGTAATTACACGCTAAGAGCTCTAAATTGCTGTCAAAATACTTTGCAGATACTCGTGTCTGAAGTGAATGATGTGGTGGCCTATAGACTTCGTCGTCTTCTAGCTTGCCTCTTGTGATGGAGTTCCACAGAATCCCTATAAAAAGTCCAACAGTAATCCACATGCATTACTTCAGTCCAACGGCTCTGATCTCTTTGTTCCATCACAGAAATGTCTTGATGGAATCTCTCCCCATGTTCATCACTAACATCTCCACAACTAGGAGGGAAAAACTCTAGGTGGAAGTGGAGAAAATGGATCTTAAGGGACATGTTGCATCCAAGGTTACGGTGTTTTTGCAGGAGCACTGTCACCAAATGCTTGTGGTTGTCATCTCTTTTGTTGCCTAAAGATCCATGATCAACACCCTCGAAGGTAGCCGCGCCGTGGCTCAGTGGTTACACCGCTTGGGTCTCACCAAGGCGGCACGGGTTCGTTCCCAGGCGAACGCAAAGTGAGATTTGTGGCGGACAACACGGCGCTAGGGCGGTATTTCTCCGGGGCTTACGGTTTCCCCCGCCATCTCCACCGGTACTCCATCTTCATCTCATGTAGCATCAGTGTCATCGCCTGCGGTGCCGTATGTAGTAAAAGCGGGCGTTAAACACCGCACATATTAATTCACCGTCGAAGCCTTCCCAAGCTTCCTTTTCTTTCCCCTCCAAAACTTGGTCAAACGCGCTTCCTAAAATTCATAAACCTGCAAAAAAGCTGAGACCTATTGTAAATTCTATATATTCACCAACTTACAATTTAGCTAAATGCTTACACACTAAATTTACTAATTTTGATAAATTTGAGTGTTTAAGTATTAAATATTCCTTTGGACTAGTTAAAAAGATTGACAATGTTGTATTATCTAAGACAGATAAACTTGTTTCTTTTGATGTAACTGCCTTATTTCCTAGTATTCCTAGAGAAAAACTTTTGATTCATTTTACAAACTGGTTAAATTCAATAAATTTGCATGAGGACATAACTTCTTATTTTGTTAAACTTACTACTTTTTTTTTTGGATCAATTTTTTTTTTACTTATAATTGTGAATTTTTTCAACAAACGTCTGGCTTAGCAATGGGTAGTCCTCTTTCACCTTTTCTTGCTGATCTTTTTAGAAATGCAAGTCACTAAAGCATTCCCTTTGATTTTTGAAACCTGGTATAGATATGTTGATGATATTTTTGCTATTGTTCCTGATAAACAAGTAAATGATGCTTTAAAATTACTAAATTTAGAAGACAAAGCTATAAAATTCACATTAGAACCCCAAATTGATGGTTTTCTTCTATTTTTGGGATTTTAAGATAGTAAGAAATAATAAATTGGATTTTAGTATTTATAGGAAATCTACTCATACCGGTAATTATATAAAAATACAGTTTTTAACCGTTTTCCACATAAATTTGCTATTTTTAATAGTTTTACTTATGGATCAATAACTATACCGCCGAATAAAGAAGAATTAATAAAGAATATAAACATATTATTAATACTGCTTTAATTAATGGTTTTAATACTTTATGCAAATGAAGACTGAACAATTTAAATATCTAAAAACTGTTAATGATATTTCTACCCTTAAAAAAAAAGACGATTATAATTTTAAAAAATTTACTTATCATTCTTGGTTTAAGAAACAATTTAAAAAGAATATCCATGGTGGATGAAACCTGTAGGAGTAAACCAAATGAAAAAAAAAGCATAAATATTTTTTTAAATACAGCCATTTGATTCAGAGTATAATTTGGAACCTGTCTCTGGACTATGGGAGGAGCATCTTAAGGGCAATGTCACCAATCGTTCCTGTGAGGTAACTGGGCAAGTGTGCCTTAATTTTTTCAGGAATTGTCTACCTCAGTCAAAGTTGCTAAGTTAGGAGTAAGTTTATGAAAGATAGAGAAGAAGAATCTCCACATTTGTGTGCTCTAGAAAGACAAAAACTTCTGCAGGTGGCAGCTCTCTCAATGCACTTCATGTCATCAAGAGATTCTATAAGATTTGAATGTAGTTAAATTCATACTTTACCACCGTCATGAATTTGGGAGATTAGACACCTTTCACAGCAAGGAGGAATTATGCCATCTGAAACCCCTCTTTAATGCATGCACGTCCTTAGAAGTGGCTGAGCTTCTTGACAACAATTTGATCACTTAAATGTTTACTTTCTCAAACAATTAGCAATTAGATTCTGCCTAAAAATTCAATACAGAAATATCACTACAAATACATGTTTCGAGATCCCCTGATTAAAAAATAAATTTTAGAGAACACCTTGAGGTCATATGTCCTTGTGTGTGTGTCTGTGTGTGTGTGTGTGTGTGTGTGTGTGTGTGTGTGTGTGTGTGTGTGTGTGTGTGTGTGTGTGTGTGTGTGTGTGTGTGTGTTTGTGTGTGCATAAGAGTCAAGTGTCTTTAACAGTTTAATAGGACAGAAATGTGATTGATATGCATTTCAACTTGCAGACAATGACTTATAAACATTTCAGATGGCAGAAATAGTAGCTCAATCTACAGAGGTTCTTTTGAGTCAAGTTTTATGAGGAGAGAGAAGATACAGGAGAGCTGGAAGTAGGAGAGATGAAAGCAAAGAGTAGAATTCCTAACAATTTCCAATTAAACTCCCTAATGGCAATTCATACAACTGGCCCCATTCAACCCCTTACACCTAACTCCCCCAGCAGACTTACACATTCTCTAGGCAACCCGGAACTCGAATACCTTCCCTGATCAGGATGACAATTAAAGAGAGCAAATGTTCTTCCATGCACCCCAGAATTCCCTTCAATACTTATTCCCAACTCGATAACAGAGAAAGAACTAAGCATTGTAAAAAACAGTTTGTATAATAGTAAAGAGAGACATGTGAGTTCACCCAAATAGATATATACATAATTTATTTTGAAAACAGTAAGGAAATCAAGCTGTAAAAGCATCATATGTTTTTGTTAACAAACAAGACATAATAATGAAATTTTCTCAGATCATCAAAATTAGTTTGGGACAATTTTTCCAAATCACCTACAAATAAAGAGTGCTTATGGATAGATGTAAGTTTGTCCTTCTACTATAATCTTCAGGATACATCGATCACATTAACTCTAACCAGTTTGCGCTGGGCTCTGTAGCGAGGGTGGTAGCCTGTCTGCCTCATGCGTGAATTATATGGATAAGGTTTGTTTCCAGGTTATTCCCTTATCCTGAAAGTTGAATGTCAGGTAACTCTAAGCTCTATGGACCCTGGGGTCATTTAAGCATCATTTCACCGTTTCATTCATCTGAAATGACATCAAATTGGAGGACGTAATTAAAGAAGACGTTAGCCCAAGAAAAATATATTTATCCATCAGAATTTGGGAAACATTCTCAGAATACAGAAGCTAGTACAAAAAGACTACCCATATGACACAAGTTTTGTTGACAGACACCAATTATTTACAAGTTTTGAATAACTGGTGGTATTTAATGGCACAACAACATCAGTCGGTAACGCAGCTAAATGTAGTATCAACTGATCACACCTGCCACATGACCTGTTATTGCCTCACTTACATCACACTTTTATGAAGCATGGAAAGAAACCAAAGCAGTGTAAGGTTTAAATAACACTACCAGTACTTTTAATGATCTTTTCAAACTGGAGAGAAAGGCATTAAATACACAGGTTATGCTATCACGTCCACTCCTTTCAGTTTAGCTTATTTTAGAATACCTACAGAGATTATTATTTTTAAGTGTCTGAAATTGACAATGATTTTATTTATTTTCACACTACAGTAATTTACAAATTATAACAGCATTCATTTACAGCAAATGTTTGCATTTACTTTCATGTAAAACAGCATATAAAAAATTAATAGATGAACGGAATAATAATTTTAAAATATTAGCAAAAACAAAGAGCAATTATTTCAATAAAAATACATAATGTGACACAAACTTATGCAAAATGACAAAACTTCCTCTGAAAAGCTTAATTGGCAAGATCTCAAAATAAACTAAAAACAAGATCTAGATAATCATTTGTTGCAATGTTCAGATTAATGACAGGCCATGACTGAGTGGACATTTGTTGAAGATTGGATTGGTGACTTCCGCATGGTTCTTTTTATTCGATACAGATGACTTAAGGAACATTGATCACCTAACTTTACGTGATATTCTCAAAAATCATGAAGATTTAGTCTGAAAATACTGGAAGGCCAGAACAAGAAGCATGTTATAATCAAATTTTGAGCATTAGATGCATGCACGCATTTTCACTATCATGAAATCCTCTGCATGTCATACAATTATTCTGGCCTTTCCATCCTTCTCATAGTCGGAAGGCGATGACACACCACGAGGAGACATCAAAAGTGATTACGTTGCACATTCCTCTAGCTTGCCTTCTTGTCCTGGGAATCAGTACAATGATCATCGCTTGGAAGGATCAACTAAAACCTTTAACTGGAGAAGTCACTTATGCAGCTGTACATATACACATTCATTTTCATATGCACACAAAACACAATGACTCAAATATTAGATGTATTCCACGCAAAGAATGGCTTTTGCTACCGTGAAACAAAATAGTGAAATTTCAATGATTTGGTAATATAGTCTCTACTTTATTGATATTGTAGATGGATAATAACTTTAATAGGTTTTAAACGAGATTTTGTTTCGTTTAAATTGCTAAATAAATATGGAAGATATGAATGTGTATTTAGGAAGCATTTTTACAGCATTTAACAATTTAAATGTCTTGCTCTGATTATTGGGTATCTATTTCTGGCCCGTGAAGGGGTTAAACGGACATCGCTGAAGCGGTTAAGAAGCCCTGGGTCCTTAGAGCTTAGAGTTACCCAACATTCATGTTTCAGGATTAGGGGATATCCTAGATAAAATCTTATCCAAGTAACTTACCCTGACTGAGATATAAACTTGGAAACTCTTGAATGTGAGGTAGACATACCACCCCACAGTATAGGGGTAGGCAAACCATTCTTCTTGAAAACTCAAGTACTTGACTGAATAATAACAGCACAGTTGCAAAATTTTTCAATGACTAGTTGGTGGGCCATGCCATGGTCAAGTGGTTAGTCTGCTCGACTCTTACCAAGGCAGTCTGGGTTTGATCCCAGGTGAGCGTAAAGTGAGATTTGTGGTGGACAACACGGCGCTGGGGCACGTTTCCTCCATGATCTCCAGTTTCCCCTGCCATCATTCCACCAATTGTTCATTCATCACCCTTCCTATCATTCACATTGCCCTCATACTATCATCCACTTCTCTCACCCTCACACCAGACATCGGGCTCATCACCCACCTTGGTTCTCTATTAGATCCAAAGCTTTGGTTCCCCGGACCCGACCTCAAGGGATAGAGGAACAGGAATCCCCTAACACCACGACAGGTGGTATACTAGGGATATGGTAAAGAAGAATTCTCTTATTGTCAGATTAAATCTAGTATGGTAATGTACTTTTATATCTTAGTGATGGTGCTTCATGTATGGTTAATGCAGGGGCTGGTTTAAAAGTTCTTTATCCCAAATTAATTCACTTCACTTGCCTTGCTCACGGCTTGCATTCTATTGCTGGAAGTATTATAGCCAAATAAAAAGTAAACTTACTTGTCTCCAGTGTTAAAAAATGTTTGTGAAGGCATGACTAAGACTTCCAAAATTCTGCCAACTATTTCAAACTTAACCTTCAGTTCCTCAGCCAATTGTAACTCACCTTTGGGAATCTGGCTACAGGCTGTGTTACACTGTGCAGTGAAGTGAAAGCTGTGATAGATTTTTAAAATTTTATTCACTGTCTGGCATCATCACTCTTAGAAATGTGAAAACTAAAAATAAATATTTTAAAAGTATAAAGTATTTGAATCCAAGAAAATAACACTATTAAATTTAAAACAATGCAGCTAGCAGAGTGATAGCTCAGAAATGTTTCTTTAACGATGACATTGAAGAAAATATCTAGTATATTCATAGACTCTTCTCCAAATTACCTGACAGTATAACACAACTGGAAGCTTGAAATAATTCTTTGGACATTTCACTTTCTCTGACTGACAGATTCTTCACAAACTAACAATGTTGCTAAAATTGCATCCAATAGGCTTCATTAGGCATTACAAAAATCTTAGTAACAAAACAATTTGTCTAATCAGCAAAATGTTATTTGATGATGGTAAAAAGGCTGTAAGAGAAGAGGAAGTTTGTGAAGAAGAGTTATGGTGATTTTTCACATGCATGTGTGACTCAATTTTAGTCTTTATAAATGAAATTAGCTTCACTGTCAACAACGCTTTTATTTACAACTATTTAATCAGTTGTTTCTTAACCCAAATTCCTCAATTTGATTAAGTTAAAGGGGCCTTTACAAGGTTAACAATTAAAAATACTTTTCCTTTTTGCCAAATTAAATATGTCACTTTCAGTAAAACAATATAACTGCTATGTTTGAGAATGCTGTTAGCATTATCTGGCTAAGATCTACATCACAAAATGTGTTGCCGTTGTTGGGATTTCAACTAAAATAAAACAATTTTGAACCTTAAACGTTCTCCCCTTGCGAAGTAGAAGAATCAACCAGCTTTAATGATGACTAGCCTTCAGACCAATCATGGGAACAAATATACAAGAACAACAATGTCAATGACAAATTTAACTCATTTCTAAATACTTTCATAAGAAATCACCACTCAAATTTTTCACCTCATTTAAAGAAAATTAATAGTACTCTTAGAAAGAATGATTAACACTACGCATCACCTGCAAACACTAAAGAAAACTACTTGTCTACTAGAGGAGGCAGCTGTGCTAAACACCGAACACATCCAAAAAGCTCATGAAGAGGTCTGCCAGAAATGGAGACAATGGGTTGCCCATAGATAGTTCTGAGTTTTGTTTGAAAAATTTTTCATTGAATGTAAAAAAGGACTGTTCAATGCAGATGTTTGTTAAGTGAAGGTATTCCTCTATCATATTCTGGTCTAACTGTTGGGCCTGAAGCCATATTTGCATGCACTCCATGAGTTTGTCTCTTGGCAAACTTGGGAACAAAGAGATTACATTGAAATATACATTAGATTGGCGGGACAACATTCTAGGTCTTAAGTTTTGTTGACGAATTCCATGAATTTTTAATACTGAAGTTTTCAAATTTTGGTAGCTCCTTTAATTTTTGTTTAGTCATTTGGACATTTTGTAGCTAGGCAAACCCTAGCAATAAATGGAGCACTGAGTACTAGTTTGACTCAAAATTATATTAAGCCTTGTTTTAATATTTTGTACCTTCTCTAATTATCTACTCAGTGATTTTTGGGTTAAATTTTACTGCAATTGCACACTTAAATTCAGTTAAGGCTTGGCAATTTTATTTATTCTTGTTGTTGTTGTAACTTCCAGGAATTGTGCCTTAAATTATACTATAGGATGCTTCTTTATCACACAAATTTTGACCGAAATCAAGATTTTCAGAGGAGACCTTTTCTGCAGTGATTAATGTGAAGCAGTGAAACAACTTAGACAAGAACTACTAAATATAGACTACGACCTATCATTTTAAATCAATATTACTATTAAACTGATTATTTAGCTGTGTGGATCAAGTTATCAGGCATTCCTTGTATCTGAGTTGACAAAGTTGTAACATACAATTTGGCGAGTCTTATCCACAATAAGTGTTGTAATCTGTTCGCTGTAAGAATAAAGTAAAAGTCAAAGAAGCATGTGCCAGAAATTAACCGCATTAGGTGGTGGGTTTCGAAATTACCGTATTTTTCAACAATATAGTTCCGTGGTTTATTAAGCTCCTTGCTTTACCTGTTTTCAATAAACCATTCAAGTTGTTACAATATGAAATTACATTATAAAGTGATTACAGTAAGAACAAAGACTCTCAAAGTTAAAAAATACACTGGTTGATGTAACAACAAAGATGGCAGTTAAACTCCAGTGATCGCATTGCTGTTTTGTGCAGATGTTATGTTAACCGATGATGTACTAGAGGCAGAGCTCATTGCAGATAGCAAAGAAATACTTTATTCTAACAGCGAATAGATTATAGTTGGCGTCATTCCACTCCATTAACTTGCATGCTGGACTCTGGAGTTAACTCAGATTTTTATTCAAATCACCCAACAAGTTGCTGTGAATGCTATTATGTGTATGTAATGAATACTTCCTAACATATACAATAGCTTTATTATTCAAGTAAAATATATAGAGAAGTTCAAAACTTTTACATGCCCCTGCAAGCCTAACAGACACTTCCTTACCATGCAATACAATGATGGTATCTTGTCCATGCAGAGCCTCCTCCTATTTTGAGTCATTTGTAATCTCTTCAATGCGCACTCCTGATTAAACTAGTATCTGTCCAGACTTGTAGAGACATATAGGAACCAGGGAGTTCTGCTACAGGCAACTTCAATATCACGTCTAGAACCTCTTGCTGCTGCTGCTGAGTTTGTAGCTGCTGGTGATGCTCATCCTGCTACGCATATTGTTGCTTTCTTCTTTTTGAGTTAGGAAACATTGCCAACAAGTCTAGCAACCATGCTTCCACTGAGTTGGTTGCTCCTAAGTGGCTCTTCTTGGAGTACTACAAATTCGCAGATATTCAAGAATATCCATTGTGGATGAAACCTGTTGGAGTAAACCAAATGAAAAAAAGCATAAATTATTTTTTAAATACAGCAATTTGATTCAGAGTATAATTTGGAACCTGTATCTGGACTCTGGGAGGAGCTTCCTAAGGGAATTGTCACCCATCGTTCCTGTGAGGTAACTGGGCAAGTTTGCCTCAGTTTGTTTAGGAATTGTCGAGCTCAGTCTAAGTTGCTAAGATAGGAGCAAGTTTGTGAAAGATAGAGAAGAAGAATCTCCACATTTGTGTGCTCTAGAAAGACAAAAACTTCTGCAGGTGGCAGCTCTCTCAATGCACTTCATGTCATCATGAGATTCTATAAGTTTTGAATGTAGTTAAATTCATACTTTGCCATCGTCATGAATTTGCGAGATTAGACACCTTTCACAGCAAGGAGGAATTATGGCATCTGAAACCCCTCTTTAATGCATGCACGTCCTTAGAAATGGCTGAGGTTATTGAACAAATTTGATCACTTAAATGTTTATTTTCTCAAACAATTAGCTATTAGATTCTGCCTAAAAATTCAATACAGAAATATCACTACAAATACATGTTTCGAGATCCCCTGATTAAAAAATAAATTTTAGAGAACACCTTGAGGTCATATGTCCTTTGTGTGTGTGTGTGTGTGTGTGTGTGTGTGTGTGTGTGTGTGTGTGTGTGTGTGTGTGTCTGCGTGCATAAGAGTCAAGTGTCTTTAACAGTTTAATAGGACAGAAATGTGATTGATATGCATTTCAACGTGCAGACAATGACTTGTAAACATTTCAGATGGCAGAAATAGTAGCTCAATCTACAGAGGTTCTTTTGAGTCAAGTTTTATGAGGAGAGAGAAGATACAGGAGAGCTGGAAGTAGGAGAGATGAAAGCAAAGAGTAGAATTCCTAACAATTTCCAATTAAACTCCCTAATGGCAATTCATACAACTGGCCCCATTCAACCACTTACACCTAACTCCCCCAGCAGACTTACACATTCTCTAGGCAACCCGGAACTCGAATACCTTCCCTGATCAGGATGACAATTAAAGAGAGCAAATGTTCTTCCATGCACCCCAGAATTCCCTTCAATACTTATTCCCAACTCGATAACAGAGAAAGAACTAAGCATTGTAAAAAACAGTTTGTATAATAGTAAAGAGAGACATGTGAGTGTACTCCAAATAGATATATACATAATTTATTTTGGCAACAGTAAGGAAAACAAGCTGTAAAACCATCATATGTTTTTGTTAACAAACAAGACATAATGAAATTTTCTCAGATCATCAAAATTAGTTTGGGACAATTTTTCCAAATCAACTACAAATAAAGAGTGCTTATGGATAGATGTAAGTTTGTCCTTCTACTATAATATTCAGGATACATCGATCACATTAACTCTAACCAGTTTGCGCTGGGCTCTGTAGATAGGGTGGTAGCTTGTCTGCCTCATGCTCAAGAGGTTCCCAAGTTTTAATCTTATTCAGGGTGAATTATATGGATAAGGTTTGTTTCCAGGTTTTTCCCTTATCCTGAAAGTTGAATGTCAGGTAACTCTAAGCTCTATGGACCCTGGGGTCATCTAAGCATCATTTCACCGTTTCATTCATCATCTGATATGACATCAAATTCGAGACGTAATTAAAAAAGATGTTAGCCCACGAAAAATATATTTATCCATCAGAATTTGGAAAAAATTCTCAGAAAACAAAAGCTATTAAAATAAAGACTACCCGTATGACACCAGTTTTGTTTGACAGACACCAATTATTTACAAGTTTTGAATGACATTTGGTATTTAATGGATCCACAACATCAGTCGGTAACGCAGCTAACTGTAGTATCAACTGATCACACCTGCCACATTACCTGTTATTGGCTCCCCTACACCACACTTTTATGAAGCATGGAAAGAAACCAAAGCAGTGTAAGGTTTAAATAACACTACCAGTACTTTTAATGATCTTTTCAAACTGGAGAGAAAGGCATTAAATATACAGGTAATGTTATCACGTCCACTCCTTTCAGTTTATCTTATTTTAGAATACCTACAGAGATTATTATTTTTAAGTGTCTGAAATTGACAATGATTTTATTTATTTCCAATCAAGTGGGAAAATAGGAAAGGCTGTTGCTTGCGATTATATAATGTAATTCCTTATGTATACCCCTTTATCATTAATTAATTTAAAGCATATCACTGATTTTCACACTACAGTAATTTACAAATTATAACAGCATCCATGTACAGCAAATGTTTGCATTTACTTTCTTGTAAAATACCACATAAAAAATTAACAGATGAACGGAATAATAATTTTAAAATATTAGCAAAAACAAAGAGCAATTATTTCAATAAAAATACATAATGTGACACAAACTTATGCAAAATGACAAATCTTCCTCTGAAAAGCTTAATTGGCAAGATCTCAAAATAAACTAAAAACAAGATCTAGATAATCATTTGTTGCAATGTTCAGATTAATGACGGGCCATGACTGAGTGGACATTTGTTGAAGATTGGATTAGTGACTTCCCCATGGTTCTTTTTATTCGATACAGATGACTTAAGGAACATTGATCACCTAACTTTACGTGATATTCTCAAAAATCAAGAAGATTTAGTCTGAAAATACTGGAAGGCCAGAACAAGAAGCATGTTATAATCAAATTTTGAGCATTAAATAAGCATGTTATAATCAAATTTTGAGCATTAGATGCATGCACGCAATTTCAATATCATGAAATCCTCTGCATGTCATACAATAATTCTGGCCTTTCCATCTTTCTCATAGTCGGAAAGCGACGACACACCACGAGGAGAAATCAAAAGTGATTACGTTGCACATTCCTCTAGCTTGCCTTCTTGTCCTGGGAATCCGTACAATGATCATGGCTTGGCAGGATCAACTAAAACCTTTAACTGGAGAAGTCTCTTATGCAGCTGTACATATACACATTCATTTTCATATGCACACAAAACACAATGACTCAAATATTAGATGCATTCCACGCAAAGAATGGCTTTTGCTACAGTGAAACAAAATAGTGAAATTTCAACGATTTAGTGATATACTCTCTACTTTATTGATACTGTAGATGGATACTACATTTAATAGGTTTTAAACCAGATTTTGCTTCGTTTAAATTGCTAAATAAATATGGAAGATATGAATGTGTATTTAGGAAGCATTTTTACAGCATTCAACAATTTAAATGTCTTGCCCTGATTATTGGGTATCCACTTCCGGCTCGTGAAGGGGTTAAACAGCCATCGCTGAAGTGGTTAAGAAGCCCTGTGTCCTTAGAGCTTAGAGTTACCCAACATTCATGTTTCAGGATTAGGGGATATCCTAGAAAAAATCTTATCCAAGTAACTTACCCTGACTGAGATATAAACTTGGAAACTCTTGAATGTGAGGTAGACATACCACCCCACAGTATAGGGGCAGGCAAACCATTCTTCTTGAAAACTCAAGTACTTCACTGAATAATCACAGCACAGTTGCAAAATTTTTCAATGACTAGTTAGTGGGCCATGCCATGGTCAAGTGGTTAGTCTGCTCGACTCTCACCAAGGCAGTCTGGGTTCGATCCCAGGTGAGCGTAAAGTGAGATTTGTGGTGGACAACACTACGCTGGGGCACGTTTCCTCCAAGATCTCCAGTTTCCCCTGCCATCATTCCATCAATTGTTCATTCATCACCTTTCCTATCATTCACGTTGCCCTCATACTATCATCCACTTCTCTCACCCTCACACCAGGCATCGGGCTCATCAGCCACCTTGGTTCTCTATTAGATCCAAAGCTTCGATTCCTCGGAGCCGACCTTAAGGGATAGAAAAACAAGTATCCCCTAACACCACGATAGGTGGTATACTAGGGATCGGGTAAAGAAGAAGACTCTTATTGTCAGACTAAATCTAGTATGGTAATGTGCTTTTATTTCTTAGTGATGGTGCTTCATGTATGGTTAATGCAGGGGCTGGTTTAAAAGTTCTTTATCCCACATTAATTCAACTCACTTGTCTTGCTCACTGTTTACATTGTATTGCTGGAAGTATTACACTCAAATAAAAAGCGGACTTACTCCTGTCCAGTGTTAAAAAAAAGTTTGTGAAAGCATGACTAAACTCCAAAAATTTCCAACTTTACCTTTAGTCCCTCAGCCAGTTGTAACTCACCTAGGGAACATGGTTACAGGCTGTGTTACACTGTGCTGTGAAGTGGAAGCTGTGATAGACTCAGAAACTATTTGTAGTTGGTTTATTAATACTCGTCACTTACTGGTTTATATTTATGAGAGACTAGTTTCAAAGACATTTGCCTCCATTTTCAATCTCTTTCCAACTGGCATCTGTTGTCTGCTCTGTCTCTGGTGGTGGAACTATGAACTTCTTAGTCAAATTATCTACTGGTGGGATTTCAAAGTTCATTACGCGATCCTTATTTTTCCATATGAATATGTTCTCCCATGTTGTCAATTTATTTTGGTTTATCACTCCTTTTAATAATTTCGGATTTGGATCAATGTCATGGTTTTCATTCCAAAAGTGAAATGCTACTGCTGACTTATCTTCTTGTTTCAATCTGATATTTCTAAAGTGCTCTTTGACTCTGGTTTTTAGATTTCTTTTAGTTTGACCTATGTAGTTTGACGTCACTGTTACTAAACTCCTCCAAACATATATACTGTGATAGACTACTTATATTTTATTTACTCTCTTTATCTACTATTTTAAACTTACGCAAGATACTGGCTTCATTAATCTTAGAAATGTGAAAACTATAAATAAATATTTAAAAGTATAAAGTTTTTGAATCCAAGAAAATAACACTATTAAATTTAAAACAATGCAGTTTGCAGAGTGATAGCTCAGAAATGTTTCTCTAACAATGACATTGAAGAAAATATCTAGTATATTCATAGACTCTTCTCCAAATTACCTGACATTATAACACAACTGGAGGCTTGAAATAACTCTTTGGACATTTCACTTTCTCTGACTGACAGATTCTTCACAAACTAACAATGTTGCTAAAATTGCATCCATGCTAAAATTGTGACTTCTTTGAGTCACATAACAGCCGTAGATACAAACGATGATTTGCAAAACATGTCCTCAAAATAGATACGAAAGTGAAGCAGATGTGTAATAAATACGACTCATCTAAAAATTAATAATTTTTCGCTTCACTGTGGTGTTCCAATACAGTTAAATCTCGATATACTCATTGATTGTTGGGTTAAATTTTGCTGCAATTCCACACTTAATTTCAGTTAAGGCTTGGCAGCTATATTTTTTTTTTTTGTAACTTCCAGGAATTGTGCCTTAAATTATATTATAGGATGCTTCTTTATCACACAAATGTTGATCGGAATCATGATTTTCAGAGGAGACCATCTCTGCAGTGTTTAATGTGAAGCAATGAAACAACTTCGACAAGAACTAATAAATATAGACTACGACCTATCATTTTAAATCAATATTACTATTAAACTGATTATTTAGTTGTGTGGGGCAAGTTATAAGGCATTCCTTGCATCTGAGCTGACAAAGTTGTAACATACAATTTGGTGAGTTTTATCCACAATAAGTGTTGTAATCTGTTCACTGTAAGAATAAAGTAAAAGTCAAAGAAGCACGTGCTAGAAATTAACCGCATTAGCTGGTGGGTTTTAAAACTCCCGTATTCTTCAACAATATAGTTCCGTTGTTTATTAAGCTCCTTGCTTTACCTGTTTTCAATAAACCATTCAAGTTGTTGTTACAATATGAAATTACATTATAAAGTGATTACAGTAAGAACAAAGAATCTCAAAGTTAAAAAATACACTGGTTGATGTAACAACAAAGATGGCAGTTAACCGCTTCGCCGATGGCCATTTAAACCCTGCACGGCCGGGAACGGATACCCAATAAACAGAACAAGACATTTAAATTGTTAAATGCTGCAAAAAGTCTTCATAAATAAATATTCGTATCTTCCGTATTTTCTAAGTTATTTCAGGGAAACAAAAACTGGTTAAAAGCCCATTAAAAGCTGTATGCATCTGCGGTATCATTAAAATAGAGACTATATTAATAAAGCGATGAAATTTCATTAATTTGTATCACGTAAAGAAAGCCATTCTTTGCGTCGAACGCACCTAATTCTGAGTACTTTTGTTTTACAAGCTATATGTGTATATCAGCTGAATAAACGAAGTGTTGGGTTCAAGGTTTCTAGGTTTCAGTTCATGCTAACACGTAATAATAACTGTTTATATTGCGTTATACACCCTGGAAGGAAACTCCGTCAGCATCCCTCTAATTGCACAACGGAAGTTTATGTTAGCTGACGTAACTTCTTTCTTCGCTCAGTTGACATTGTAATTTAGATTGCATCAGAGTTCCAAGCAATTTCTTTAGCTAAATCACAGTTGAAATAGTTTTCTCAGTGCTAATCATGGCTTCAACTAGTAATGTTGCAAATCAATTAGCTAGTGTAGGACGAGTGCGGGCTTCTGATATTACATCAGAAAATGTGGAAGACTTTTTGCTGTTAGACAGTGATTTGGACATTGATGGCGAGTTTTCAGATTTTGAGGGGGGTGTTGAGGATATAGGTAGCAGTGAGGAGGAAAATGACTCATTTCCGACAGGTGTTCGTGAAGAATCAACATTATGGAGGTGTCAAAATAACTCTAACACTAATAGACATACGTTCACGAGCACAACCTCTGGTGTACAACCGCATACTCAACTAACTTCTGACAGCCAACCAATTGACATTTTCACAAAATTTTTTACTACTGACTTACTGTCTCTCATTGTTTCGGAAACAAATGTATATGCGAGTAGGGTGAAGGAAGACCTGATTTCTAAAGGCAATTTAGGACCTAAGAGTAGATTGCAGAAGTGGACAGAAGTAACAATGAATGAGATTTACAGACTACTTGGTCTAATTATGCTCATGGGTGTTATTCGTAAACCTACGCTAGACATGTACTGGTCTACAGACGACATGCTAGCTACCCCATTTTTTGGGAAATGCATGTCAAATAACAGGTTTACTTCCATTTTGCGCTTCCTTCATTTCACCTGCACAGAAAATGTGAATGATAAACTATCCAAAATCAGACCAGTTTTTGATTACATTATTTCAAAATTCAAAGAAAATTATGTGCCTAGTGAAAAGATCACTGTTGATGAAAGCTTGATGCTTTGGAAGGGCCGTTTAGGTTGGAAACAATACATCAAAACAAAGAGGGCCAGATTTGGCATAAAGAGTTTTGATGTATGTGAAAGTAAAACAGGATATCTTTACAATAGCTGCATATACACTGGCCAAGGGACTGATAACACCGGAGACAAAGATTTGGGGTTATCTGGTTCCATAGTAATGCACCTGATGGAATCTGTACTTGATCAGGGTAGGACTGTATATTTAGATAATTGGTACAGTTCCCCTAAATTATTCATGGCCTTACACAAAAGAAAAACAAATGCAATTGGAACAGTACGTTCAAATCGTATTGGTTTGCCAAAAGATGTGAATACGAAGGCTCTAAGAAGAGGAGAAATGCAGGTGCATCAGCTGCCACCCTTGACCTATGTTGCTTGGCAAGACAGGAGGGTTGTTACAGCATTATCCAATTGCAGCTCTAAAATTTTGATGATTGACACTGGAAAAATTGATGCTCGTAACAAAATGTCAATTTTCAAGCCCGATATTATCCAGGAATATAATATGCATATGGGTGGAGTGGATCTAGTAGATCAGGTATTACATGCATATCCCTCTTTGCGAAAAACAATCAAATGGTATAAAAAAGTATTTTTACACCAGCTAGATATAACCATATACAATTGTTTAGTAATTTGGAGAGCTCTAAACCCACGGAAGACAATGACGTACCTGGACTTTCGCATATCAATAGCTCGCAGCCTAATTGAGCAGTATAAAATTCAGAGACCTCTCCATACTGGGGGTAAAAAATCCACCACCCCAGCACCCCTCAGACTTGAAGGAAAACATTTTCCTAAAAGGATACCACCCACAGCAAAAAAGTCGCGTCCCTTCAGAAAATGTTTGGTGTGCCGCAAGAAAGGTGTCCGAAAGGAAACTAGTACGATTTGCCGTAAATGTGGAGATGTGCCCTTGTGTGTTTATCCATGTTTTGAGGTGTACCATTCAAGAAAAAACTTTTAAAGGTAAGCTTTTACTTCTTATAGAATTTATTTAAATTTACCGTAAAACATAAGGTTTAAAAGAATTATAATTAAATACGCATTAAATGCATGTATGCGCAGGACGTCTATACACGTCCATATCGGTTTGGGGCCTTTTAACTTGGACGTCATATGACGTCCATATCGGTGAAAGGGTTAAACTCCAGTGATCGCATTGCTGTTTATGCGCGCATGTGCAGATGTTATGTTAATCGATGATGTACTAGAGGCAGAGCTCATTGCAGAGAGCAAAGTAATACTTTATTCTAACAGCGAATAGATTATAGTTGTGCCATTCCACTCCATTAACTTGCATGCTGGACTCTGGAGTTAATTCAGACTTTTATTCAAATCACCCAACAAGTTGCTGTGAATGCTATTATGTGTATGTAATGAATACTTCCTAACATATACATTAGCTTTATTTTTCAAGTAAAATATATAAAGAAGTTCAAAACTTTTACATGCCCCTGCAAGCCTAATAGACACTTCCTTACCATGTAATACAATGATGGTATCTTGTCCATGCAGAGCCTCCTCCTATTTTGTCATTTGTAATCTCTTCAATGCGCACTCCTGATGAAACTAGTTACTGTCCAGACTTGTAAAGACGTAGAGGAACCAGGGAGTTCTGCTACAGGCGACTTCAATATCACGTCTAGCACCTCTTGCTGCTTTCTTCTTTTTGTGTTACGAAACATTGCCAACAAGTCTAGCAACCAAGCTTCCACTGAGTTGGTTGCTCCTAAGTGGCTCTTCTTGGAGTACTACAAAGTCACAGATATTCAAGAATATCCATGGTGGATGAAACCTGTTGGAGTAAACCAAATGAAAAAAAAAGCATAAATTATTTTTTAAATACAGCAATTTGATTCAGAGTATAATTTGTAACCTGTCTCTGGACTCTGGGAGGAGCATCCTAAGGGGAATGTCACCAATCATTCCTGTGAGGTAACTGGGCAAGTTTGCCTCAATTTTTTCAGGAATAGTCGAGCTCAGACAAAGTTGCTAAGGTAGGAGTAAGTTTATGAAAGATAGAGAAGAAGAATCTCCACATTTGTGTGCTCTAGAAAGACAAAAACTTCTGCAGGTGGCAGCTCACTCACTGCACTTCATGTCATCAAGAGATTCTATAAGTTTTGAATGTAGTTAAAATCATACTTTGCCACCGTCATGAATTTGCGAGATTAGACACCTTTTACAGCAAGGAGGAATTATGCCATCTGAAACACATCTTTAATGCGTGCATGTCCTTAGAAATGGCTGAGGTTCTTGACAAAAATTTGATCACTTAAGTGTTTACTTTCTCAAACAGTTAGCAATTAGATTCTGCCTAAAAAATTCAATACAGAAATATCACTACAAATACATGTTTCGGGATCCCCTGATTAAAAAATAAATTTTAGAGAACACCTTGAGATCATATGTCGTGTGTGTGTGTGTGTGTGTGTGTGTGTGTGTGTGTGTGTGTGTGTGTGTGTGTGTGTGTGTGTGTGTGTGTGTGTGTGTCTCTGTGTCTGTGTGTGTGTGTGTGTGTGTGTGTGTGTGTGTGTGTGTGTGTGTGTGTGTGTGTGTGTGTGTGTGTGTGTGTGTGTGTGTGTGTGTGTGTGTGTGTGTGTGTGTGTGTGTGTGTGTGTGTGTGTGTGTGTGTGTGTGTGTGTGTGTGTGTGTGTGTGTGTGTGTGTGTGTGTGTGTGTGTGTGTGTGTGTGTGTGTGTGTGTGTGTGTGTGTGTGTGTGTGTGTGTGTGTGTGTGTGTGTGTGTGTGTGTGTGTGTGTGTGTGTGTGTGTGTGTGTGTGTGTGTGTGTGTGTGTGTGTGTGTGTGTGTGTGTGTGTGTGTGTGTGTGTGTGTGTGTGTGTGTGTGTGTGTGTGTGTGTGTGTGTGTGTGTGTGTGTGTGTGTGTGTGTGTGTGTGTGTGTGTGTGTGTGTGTGTGTGTGTGTGTGTGTGTGTGTGTGTGTGTGTGTGTGTGTGTGTGTGTGTGTGTGTGTGTGTGTGTGTGTGTGTGTGTGTGTGTGTGTGTGTGTGTGTGTGTGTGTGTGTGTGTGTGTGTGTGTGTGTGTGTGTGTGTGTGTGTGTGTGTGTGTGTGTGTGTGTGTGTGTGTGTGTGTGTGTGTGTGTGTGTGTGTGTGTGTGTGTGTGTGTGTGTGTGTGTGTGTGTGTGTGTGTGTGTGTGTGTGTGTGTGTGTGTGTGTGTGTGTGTGTGTGTGTGTGTGTGTGTGTGTGTGTGTGTGTGTGTGTGTGTGTGTGTGTGTGTGTGTGTGTGTGTGTGTGTGTGTGTGTGTGTGTGTGTGTGTGTGTGTGTGTGTGTGTGTGTGTGTGTGTGTGTGTGTGTGTGTGTGTGTGTGTGTGTGTGTGTGTGTGTGTGTGTGTGTGTGTGTGTGTGTGTGTGTGTGTGTGTGTGTGTGTGTGTGTGTGTGTGTGTGTGTGTGTGTGTGTGTGTGTGTGTGTGTGTGTGTGTGTGTGTGTGTGTGTGTGTGTGTGTGTGTGTGTGTGTGTGTGTGTGTGTGTGTGTGTGTGTGTGTGTGTGTGTGTGTGTGTGTGTGTGTGTGTGTGTGTGTGTGTGTGTGTGTGTGTGTGTGTGTGTGTGTGTGTGTGTGTGTGTGTGTGTGTGTGTGTGTGTGTGTGTGTGTGTGTGTGTGTGTGTGTGTGTGTGTGTGTGTGTGTGTGTGTGTGTGTGTGTGTGTGTGTGTGTGTGTGTGTGTGTGTGTGTGTGTGTGTGTGTGTGTGTGTGTGTGTGTGTGTGTGTGTGTGTGTGTGTGTGTGTGTGTGTGTGTGTGTGTGTGTGTGTGTGTGTGTGTGTGTGTGTGTGTGTGTGTGTGTGTGTGTGTGTGTGTGTGTGTGTGTGTGTGTGTGTGTGTGTGTGTGTGTGTGTGTGTGTGTGTGTGTGTGTGTGTGTGTGTGTGTGTGTGTGTGTGTGTGTGTGTGTGTGTGTGTGTGTGTGTGTGTGTGTGTGTGTGTGTGTGTGTGTGTGTGTGTGTGTGTGTGTGTGTGTGTGTGTGTGTGTGTGTGTGTGTGTGTGTGTGTGTGTGTGTGTGTGTGTGTGTGTGTGTGTGTGTGTGTGTGTGTGTGTGTGTGTGTGTGTGTGTGTGTGTGTGTGTGTGTGTGTGTGTGTGTGTGTGTGTGTGTGTGTGTGTGTGTGTGTGTGTGTGTGTGTGTGTGTGTGTGTGTGTGTGTGTGTGTGTGTGTGTGTGTGTGTGTGTGTGTGTGTGTGTGTGTGTGTGTGTGTGTGTGTGTGTGTGTGTGTGTGTGTGTGTGTGTGTGTGTGTGTGTGTGTGTGTGTGTGTGTGTGTGTGTGTGTGTGTGTGTGTGTGTGTGTGTGTGTGTGTGTGTGTGTGTGTGTGTGTGTGTGTGTGTGTGTGTGTGTGTGTGTGTGTGTGTGTGTGTGTGTGTGTGTGTGTGTGTGTGTGTGTGTGTGTGTGTGTGTGTGTGTGTGTGTGTGTGTGTGTGTGTGTGTGTGTGTGTGTGTGTGTGTGTGTGTGTGTGTGTGTGTGTGTGTGTGTGTGTGTGTGTGTGTGTGTGTGTGTGTGTGTGTGTGTGTGTGTGTGTGTGTGTGTGTGTGTGTGTGTGTGTGTGTGTGTGTGTGTGTGTGTGTGTGTGTGTGTGTGTGTGTGTGTGTGTGTGTGTGTGTGTGTGTGTGTGTGTGTGTGTGTGTGTGTGTGTGTGTGTGTGTGTGTGTGTGTGTGTGTGTGTGTGTGTGTGTGTGTGTGTGTGTGTGTGTGTGTGTGTGTGTGTGTGTGTGTGTGTGTGTGTGTGTGTGTGTGTGTGTGTGTGTGTGTGTGTGTGTGTGTGTGTGTGTGTGTGTGTGTGTGTGTGTGTGTGTGTGTGTGTGTGTGTGTGTGTGTGTGTGTGTGTGTGTGTGTGTGTGTGTGTGTGTGTGTGTGTGTGTGTGTGTCTGCGTGCATAAGAGTCAAGTGTCTTTAACAGTTTAATAGGACAGAAATGTGATTGATATGCATTTCAACTTGCAGACAATGACTTATAAACATTTCAGATGGCAGAAATAGTAGCTCAATCTACAGAGGTTCTTTTGAGTCAAGTTTTATGAGGAGAGAGAAGATACAGGAGAGCTGGAAGTAGGAGAGATGAAAGCAAAGAGTAGAATTCCTAACAATTTCCAATTAAACTCCCTAGTGGCAACTCATACAACTGGCCCCATTCAACCCCTTACACCTAACTCCCCCAGCAGACTTACACATTCTCTAGGCAACCCGGAACTCGAATACCTTCCCTGATCAGGATGACAATTAAAGAGAGCAAATGTTCTTCCATGCACCCCAGAATTCCCTTCAATACTTATTCAAAACTCGATAACAGAGAAAGAACTAAGCATTGTAAAAAACAGTTTGTATAATAGTAAAGAGAGACATGTGAGTTGAACCAAATAGATATATATATATATATATATATATATATATATATATATATATATATATATATATAATTTATTTTGGCAATAGTAAGGAAAACAAGCTGTAAAACCATCATATGTTTTTGTTAACAAACAAGACATAATAATGAAATTTTCTCAGATCATCAAAATTAGTCTGGGACAATTTTTCCAAATCACCTACAAATAAAGAGTGCTTATGGATAGATGTAAGTTTGTCCTTCTACTATAATCTTCAGAATACATCGATCACATTAACTCTAACCAGTTTGCGCTGGGCTCTGTAGCGAGGGTGGTAGCCTGTCTGCCTCATGCGTGAATTATATGGATAAGGTTTGTTTCCAGGTTATTCCCTTATACTGAAAGTTGAATGTCAGGTAACTCTAAGCTCTATAGACCCTGGGGTCATTTAAGCATCATTTCACCGTTTCATTCATCTGATATGACATCAAATTGGAGGACGTAATTAAAGAAGATGTTAGCCCACGAAAAATATATTTATCCATCAGAATTTGGAAAACATTCTCAGAATACAGAAGCTAGTACAAAAAGACTACCCGTATGACACCAGTTTTGTTGACAGACACCAATTATTTACAAGTTTTGAATAACTGGTGGTATTTAATGGCACAACAACATCAGTCGGTAATGCAGCTAACTGTAGTATCAACTGATCACACCTGCCACATGACCTGTTATTGCCTCACCTACATCACACTTTTATGAAGCATGGAAAGAAACCAAAGCAGTGTAAGGTTTAAATAACACTACCAGTTTTTTTAATGATCTTTTCAAACTGGAGAGAAAGGCATTAAATACACAGGTTATGTTATCACGTCCACTCCTTTCAGTTTATCTTATTTTAGAATACCTACAAGGATTATTATTTTTAAGTGTCTGAAATTGACAATGATTTTATTTATTTCCAATCAAGTGGGAAAATAGGAAAGGCTGTTGCTTGCGATTATATAATGTAATTCTTTATGTATACCCCATTACCATTAGTTAATTTAAAGCCTGTCACTGATTTTCACACTACAGTAATTTACAAATTATAACAGCATCCATGTACAGCAAATGTTTGCATTTACTTTCATGTAAAATACCACATAAAAAATTAACAGATGAACGGAATAATAATTTTAAAATATTAGCAAAAACAAAGAGCAATTATTTCAATAAAAATACATAATGTGACACAAACTTATGCAAAATATCAAAACTTCCTCTGAAAAGCTTAATTGGCAAGATCTCAAAATAAACTAAAAACAAGGTCTAGATAATCATTTGTTGCAATGTTCAGATTAATGACAGGCCATGACTGAGTGGACATTTGTTGAAGATTGGATTGGTGACTTCCCCATGGTTCTTTTTATTCGATACAGATGACTTAAGGAACATTGATCACCTAACTTTACGTGATATTCTCAAAAATCAAGAAGATTTAGTCTGAAAATACTGGAAGGCGAGAACAAGAAGCATGTTATAATAAAATTTTGAACATTAGATGCATGCACACATTTTCACTATCATGAAATCCTCTGCATGTCATACAATAATTCTGGCCTTTCCATCCTTCTCATAGTCGGAAGGCGACGAAACACCACGAGGAGACATCAAAAGTGATTACGTTGCACATTCCTCTAGCTTGCCTTCTTGTCCTGGGAATCAGTACAATGATCATGGCTTTGCAGGATCAACTAAAACCTTTAACTGGAGAAGTCTCTTATGCAGCTGTACATATACACATTCATTTTCGTATGCACACAAAACACAATGACTCAAATATTAGATGCATACCACCCCACAGTATAGGGGTAGGCAAACCATTCTTCTTGAAAACTCAAGTACTTGACTGGATAATCACAGCACAGTTGCAAAATTTTTCAATGACTAGTTGGTGGGCCATGCCATGGTCAAGTGGTTAGTCTGCTCGACTCTTACCAAGGCAGTGTGGGTTTGATCCCAGGTGAGCGTAAAGTGAGATTTGTGGTGGACAACACGGCGCTGGGGCACGTTTCCTCCATGATCTCCAGTTTCCCCTGCCATCATTCCACCAATTGTTCATTCATCACCCTTCCTATCATTCACATTGCCCTCATACTATCATCCAATTCTCTCACCCTCACACCAGACATCGGGCTCATCACCCACCTTGGTTCTCTATTAGATCCAAAGCTTTGGTTCCCCGGACCCGACCTCAAGGGATAGAGGAACAGGAATCCCCTAACACCACGACAGGTGGTATACTAGGGATATGGTAAAGAAGAAGAATTCTCTTATTGTCAGATTAAATCTAGTATGGTAATGTACTTTTATTTCTTAGTGATGGTGCTTCATGTATGGTTAATGCAGGGGCTGGTTTAAAAGTTCTTTATCCCAAATTAATTCACTTCACTTGCCTTGCTCACGGCTTGCATTCTATTGCTGGAAGTATTATAGCCAAATAAAAAGTAAACTTACTTGTCTCCAGTGTTAAAAAATGTTTGTGAAGGCATGACTAAGACTTCCAAAATTCTGCCAACTATTTCAAACTTAACCTTCAGTTCCTCAGCCAATTGTAACTCACCTTTGGGAATCTGGTTACAGGCTGTGTTACACTGTGCAGTGAAGTGAAAGCTGTGATAGATTTTTAAAATTTTATTCACTGTCTGGCATCATCACTCTTAGAAATGTGAAAACTAAAAATAAATATTTTAAAAATATAAAGTATTTGAATCCAAGAAAATAACACTATTAAATTTAAAACAATGCAGCTAGCAGAGTGATAGCTCAGAAATGTTTCTCTAACGATGACATTGAAGAAAATATCTAGAATATTCATAGACTCCTCTCTAAATTACCTGACATTATAACACAACTGGAGGTTTGAAATATTTCTTTGGACATTTCACTTTCTCTGACTGACAGATTCATCACAAACTAACAATGTTGCTAAAATTGCATCCAATAAGCTTAATTAGGCATTACAAAAATCTTGGTTACAAAACAATTTGTCTAATCAGCAAAATGTTATTTGATGATGGTAAAAAGGCTGTAAGAGAAGAGGAATTTTGTGAAGAAGAGTTATGGTGATTTTTCACATGCATGTGTGACTCAATTTTAGTCTTTATAAATGAAATTAGCTTCACTGTTAACAACGCTTTCATTTACAACTATTCAATCAGTTGTTTCTTAAGCCAAATTCCTCAATTTGATTAAGTTAACCGCTTCACTAATGGCCATTTAAACCCTTCAGGGGCCGGAAACGGATACCCAATAAACAGAACAAGACATTTAAATTGTTAAATGCTGTAAAAATTCATCATAAATACAATTCCATATCTTCCGTATTTAAGTTGTAATAAAAAGGTGGAGACTACAGTAACAAATCGTTCAAATTTCACTTCTTTGTTTCACTGCAACAAAAGCCATTCTTTCTGCCGAACAAGCCTAATATTTGAATCATTTTGCTTTGTGTGTATACGAGCCAATGTATGAATAGCTACGCAAACGACTTCTCTGGTTCAAGTTTAGTTTATTTATGCTATACCAAGCGATAGTCATACGAGTATATGTTGCGTTACACTGGAAAGAAAACTCTCTGTCAGTATCTGTTGTTACAGTGTTTCTCAACCAATGTTTCTGGTAGCCTTATGCAGCTGTTTTCCCTCAGTATTTGTTGTTTATACTCTCTCTGTGTTCAGATTGATTTCTTATACCTATCAAGAGCTAAATGAATGGCACATTTGAAATTGTTAAATTGCAATGTTAACCATGGCTTATCCTCGTAATGTAGCAAATAAATTACCTTGCATATGATGTATACAGGCTTCTGATATTACTGTAGAAAATCTGGAATATTTGTTGTGCGATTATGAAGATGTTTAGGAAATAGGTAGCAGTGATGTGCACTGGTCTACAGATGGCATGTTAGCTACTCCTTTGTTTGGGGGAAGTGGCGTGTCAAATATGGGTGATGTGGATCAGCTGTTACTAGCTATCCCTCTTTACGAAAAAAGTTAAATGGTAAATGGTAAAAAAAAAGTATTTTTATACCACTGGATGTAACAATGCACAATTGTTTAGTAATTTTCAGTGCTGTAAATTTATGCAAGACATTCACCTACATGTACTTGCACATATAAATAGCTTGTAACCTAATTGAGTATTATAATACTCAGAGGCCTCTTTGTACTGGGGGGTAATAAATTCACCACGGCTTCACCCCTCATACTTGAGAGAAAACACTTTCTTAAAAGGATACCAACCACAACCAAAAATGTCGCAACCATTTCGAAAATGTATAGTGTATTGCGAAAAAGAAGTTCGCAAGGAAACCAATATTATTTGGTGTGAATCTGCAGGTATGCCCTTGGGTGTTTATCAAGGTTTGTAGGTGTACAATTCAAAAAGAAACCTTTAAGGGTACGTTTACATCCCTTATAGAACTAATTTAAAATTATTTTAAAACAGGAAGATTAAAATAATTGGCGTTAAATGCGTGCATGCGCAGGACGTCTATACATGTCCATATCGGCTTGGGGCATTTGAACTTGGAAGTCATATGACGTTCATATCGGTGAAAGGGTTAAAGGGGCCTTTACAGGGGTTAACAATTAAAAATACTTTTCCTTTTTGCCAAATTAAATATGTCACTTTCAGTAAAACAATACAACTGCTATGTTTGAGAATGCTGTTAGCATTATCTGGCTAAGATCTACATCACAAAATGTGTTGCCGTTGTTGGGATTTCAACTGAAATAAACCAATTTTGAACCTTAAACGTTCTCCTCTTGCGAAGTAGAAGTATCAACTAGCTTTAATGATGACTAGCCTTCAGAGCAATCATGGGAACAAATATACAAGAACAACAATGTCAATGACAAATTTAACTCATTTCTAAATACCTTCATAAGGATTCACAACTAAAGTTTTCCACCTCATTTAAAGAAAATTAATAATACTCTTAGAAATGAATGATTAACACAACGTATCACCTGCAAACACTAAAGAAAACTACTTGTCTACTAGAGGAGGCAGCTGTGCTAAACATCGAACACAAACAAAAAGCTCATGAAGAGGTCTGCCAGAAACGGGGACAATGGGTTGCCCATAGATACTTCTGTGTTTTGTTTGAAAAATGTTTCATTGAATGTAAAAAAGGGACTGTCCAATGCAGATGTTTGTTAAGTGAAGGTGTTCCTCTATCATATTCCGGTCTAACTGTTGGGCCTGAAGCCATATTTGCATGCACTCCATGAGTTTGTCCCTTGGCACACTTGGTGACAAAGAGATTACATTAAAATATACATTAGATTGGCGGCACAAAATTCTAGGTCTGAAGTTTTGTTGAATTCCATGAATTTTTAATACCGTGGCTTTCAAATTTTGGTAGCTCCTTAAATTTTTTGCTTAGTCATTTGGACATTTTGTAGCTAGGCAAACCCTAGCAATAAATGGAGCACTGAGTACTAGTTTGACTCAAAATTACATTAAGTCTTGTTTTAATATTTTGTACTTCCTCTGATAATCTGCTACGCATTGATTACTGGGTTAAATTTTACTGCAATTGCACACTTAAATTCAATTAAGGCTTGGCAGTTTTATTTATTCTTATTGTTGTTGTAACTTCCAGGAATTGTGCCTTAAATTATATTATAGGATGCTTCTTTATCACACACATTTTGATCGAAATCAAGATTTTCAGAGAACATTTCTGCAGTGTTTAATGTGTAGCAGTGAAACAACTTCGACAAGAACTACTAAATATAGACTATGACCTATCATTTTAAATAAATATTACTATTAAACTGAATATTTAGCTGTGAGGGTCAAGTTATCAGGCATTTCTTGCATATGAGTTGACAAAGTTGTATAATACAATTAAGTGAGTTTTATCCACAATAAGTGTTGTAATCTGTTCGCTGTAAGAATAAAGTAAATGTCAAAGAAGCACGTGCTAGAAATTAACCGCATTAGCTGGTGTGTTTTAAAAGTCCCGTATGCTTCAACAATATAGTTCCGTGGTTTATTAAGCCCCTTGCTTTACCTGTTCTCAATAAACCATTCAAGTTGTTGTTATAATATGAAATTACATAATAAAGTGATTACAGTAAAAACAAAGACTCTCAAAGTTAAAAAATACACTGGTTGATGTAACAACAAAGATGGCAGTTAAACTCCAGTGATCGCATTGCTGTTTATGAGCGCATGCGCAGATGTTATGTTAACCAATGGTGTACTACAGGCAGAGCTCATTGCATAGAGCAAAGTAATACTTTACTTTATTCTAACAGCGAATAGATTATAGTTGTGCCATTCCACTCCATTAATTTGCATACTGGACTCTGGAGTTAACTCAAGATTTTTATTCAAATCACCCAACAAGTTGCTGTGAATGCTATTATGTGTATGTAATGAATACTTCCTAACATATACAATAGCATTAGTATTCATGTAAAACACATAAAGAAGTTCAAAACTTTTACATGGCTCTACAAGCCTAACAGAGACTTCCTTACCATGCAATACAATGATGGTATCTTGTCCATGCAGAGCCTCCTCCTATTTTCAGTCATTTGTAATCTCTTCAATGCGCACTCCTGATTAAACTAGTAACCGTCCAGACTTGTAGAGACGTAGAGGAACCAGGGAGTTCTGCTACAGGCGACTTCAATATCACGTCTAGCTCCTCTTGCTGCTTTCTACTTTTTGTGTTACGAAACATTGCCAACAAGTCTAGCAACCATGCTTCCACTGAGTTGGTTGCTCCTAAGTGGCTCTTCTTGGAGTACTACAAAGTCACAGATATTCAAGAATATCCATGGTGGATGAAACCTGTTGGAGTAAACCAAATGAAAAAAAAGCATAAATATTTTTTTAAATACAGCAATTTGATTCAGAGTATAATTTGGAACCTGTCTCTGGACTATGGGAGGAGCATCTTAAGGGCAATGTCACCAATCGTTCCTGTGAGGTAACTGGGCAAGTTTGCCTTAATTTTTTCAGGAATTGTCTACCTCAGTCAAAGTTGCTAAGTTAGGAGTAAGTTTATGAAAGATAGAGAAGAAGAATCTCCACATTTGTGTGCTCTAGAAAGACAAAAACTTCTGCAGATGGCAGCTCTCTCATTGCACTTCATGTCATCAAGAGATTCTATAAGTTTTGAATGTAGTTAAATTCATACTTTGCCACCGTCATGAATTTGGGAGATTAGACACCTTTTACAGCAAGGAGGAATTATGCCATCTGAAACCCCTCTTTAATGCATGCACGTCCTTAGAAATGGCTGAGGTTCTTGACAACAATTTGATCACTTAAATGTTTATTTTCTCAAACAATTAGCTATTAGATTCTGCCTAAAAATTCAATACAGAAATATCACTACAAATACATGTTTCGAGATCCCCTGATTAAAAAATAAATTTTAGAGAACACCTTGAGGTCATATGTCCTTGTGTGTGTGTCTGTGTGTGTGTGTGTGTGCATAAGAGTCAAGTGTCTTTAACAGTTTAATAGGACAGAAATGTGATTGATATGCATTTCAACTTGCAGACAATGACTTATAAACATTTCAGATGGCAGAAATAGTAGCTCAATCTACAGAGGTTCTTTTGAGTCAAGTTTTATGAGGAGAGAGAAGATACAGGAGAGCTGGAAGTAGGAGAGATGAAAGCAAAGAGTAGAATTCCTAACAATTTCCAATTAAACTCCCTAGTGGCAATTCATACAACTGGCCCCATTCAACCCCTTACACCTAACTCCCCCAGCAGACTTACACATTCTCTAGGCAACCCGGAACTCGAATACCTTCCCTGATCAGGATGACAATTAAAGAGAGCAAATGTTCTTCCATGCACCCCAGAATTCCCTTCAATACTTATTCCCAACTCGATAACAGAGAAAGAACTAAGCATTGTAAAAAACAGTTTGTATAATAGTAAAGAGAGACATGTGAGTTCACCCAAATAGATATATACATAATTTATTTTGAAAGCAGTAAGGAAATCAAGCTGTAAAAGCGTCATATGTTTTTGTTAACAAACAAGACATAATAATGAAATTTTCTCAGATCATCAAAATTAGTTTGGGACAATTTTTCCAAATCACCTACAAATAAAGAGTGCTTATGGATAGATGTAAGTTTGTCCTTCTACTATAATCTTCAGGATACATCGATCACATTAACTCTAACCAGTTTGCGCTGGGCTCTGTAGCGAGGGTGGTAGCCTGTCTGCCTCATGCGTGAATTATATGGATAAGGTTTGTTTCCAGGTTATTCCCTTATCCTGAAAGTTGAATGTCAGGTAACTCTAAGCTCTATGGACCCTGGGGTCATTTAAGCATCATTTCACCGTTTCATTCATCCGATATGACATCAAATTGGAGGACGTAATTAAAGAAGACGTTAGCCCAAGAAAAATATGTTTATCCATCAGAATATGGGAAACATTCTCAGAATACAGAAGCTAGTACAAAAAGACTACCCATATGACACAAGTTTTGTTGACAGACACCAATTATTTACAAGTTTTGAATAACTGGTGGTATTTAATGGCACAACAACATCAGTCGGTAACGCAGCTAAATGTAGTATCAACTGATCACACCTGCCACATGACCTGTTATTGCCTCACTTACATCACACTTTTATGAAGCATGGAAAGAAACCAAAGCAGTGTAAGGTTTAAATAACACTACCAGTACTTTTAATGATCTTTTCAAACTGGAGAGAAAGGCATTAAATACACAGGTTATGTTATCACGTCCACTCCTTTCAGTTTAGCTTATTTTAGAATACCTACAGAGATTATTATTTTTAAGTGTCTGAAATTGACAATGATTTTATTTATTTTCACACTACAGTAATTTACAAATTATAACAGCATTCATTTACAGCAAATGTTTGCATTTACTTTCATGTAAAACAGCATATAAAAAATTAATAGATGAACGGAATAATAATTTTAAAATATTAGCAAAAACAAAGAGCAATTATGTCAATAAAAATACATAATGTGACACAAACTTATGCAAAATGACAAAACTTCCTCTGAAAAGCTTAATTGGCAAGATCTCAAAATAAACTAAAAACAAGATCTAGATAATCATTTGTTGCAATGTTCAGATTAATGACAGGCCATGACTGAGTGGACATTTGTTGAAGATTGGATTGGTGACTTCCGCATGGTTCTTTTTATTCGATACAGATGACTTAAGGAACATTGATCACCTAACTTTACATGATATTCTCAAAAATCATGAAGATTTAGTCTGAAAATACTGGAAGGCCAGAACAAGAAGCATGTTATAATCAAATTTTGAGCATTAGATGCATGCACGCATTTTCACTATCATGAAATCCTCTGCATGTCATACAATAATTCTGGCCTTTCCATCCTTCTCATAGTCGGAAGGCGATGACACACCACGAGGAGACATCAAAAGTGATTACGTTGCACATTCCTCTAGCTTGCCTTCTTGTCCTGGGAATCCGAACAATGATCATCGCTTGGCAGGATCAACTAAAACCTTTAACTGGAGAAGTCTCTTATGCAGCTGTACATATACACATTCATTTTCATATGCACACAAAACACAATGACTCAAATATTAGATGCATTCCACGCAAAGAATGGCTTTTGCTACCGTGAAACAAAATAGTGAAATTTCAATGATTTAGTAATATAGTCTCTACTTTATTGATATTGTAGATGGATAATAACTTTAATAGGTCTTAAACGAGATTTTGTTTCGTTTAAATTGCTAAATAAATATGGAAGATATGAATGTGTATTTAGGAAGCATTTTTACAGCATTTAACAATTTAAATGTCTTGCTCTGATTATTGGGTATCTATTTCTGGCCCGTGAAGGGGTTAAACGGACATCGCTGAAGCGGTTAAGAAGCCCTGGGTCCTTAGAGCTTAGAGTTACCCAACAATTATGTTTCAGGATTAGGGGATATCCTAGAATAAATCTTATCCAAGTAACTTACCCTGACTGAGATATAAACTTGGAAACTCTTGAATGTGAGGTAGACATACCACCCCACAGTATAGGGGCAGGCAAACCATTCTTCTTGAAAACTCAAGTACTTGACTGGATAATCACAGCACAGTTGCAAAATTTTTCAATGACTAGTTGGTGGGCCATGCCATGGTCAAGTGGTTAGTCTGCTCGACTCTTACCAAGGCAGTGTGGGTTTGATCCCAGGTGAGCGTAAAGTGAGATTTGTGGTGGACAACACGGCGCTGGGGCACGTTTCCTCCATGATCTCCAGTTTCCCCTGCCATCATTCCACCAATTGTTCATTCATCACCCTTCCTATCATTCACATTGCCCTCATACTATCATCCAATTCTCTCACCCTCACACCAGACATCGGGCTCATCACCCACCTTGGTTCTCTATTAGATCCAAAGCTTTGGTTCCCCGGACCCGACCTCAAGGGATAGAGGAACAGGAATCCCCTAACACCACGACAGGTGGTATACTAGGGATATGGTAAAGAAGAAGAATTCTCTTATTGTCAGATTAAATCTAGTATGGTAATGTACTTTTATTTCTTAGTGATGGTGCTTCATGTATGGTTAATGCAGGGGCTGGTTTAAAAGTTCTTTATCCCAAATTAATTCACTTCACTTGCCTTGCTCACGGCTTGCATTCTATTGCTGGAAGTATTATAGCCAAATAAAAAGTAAACTTACTTGTCTCCAGTGTTAAAAAATGTTTGTGAAGGCATGACTAAGACTTCCAAAATTCTGCCAACTATTTCAAACTTAACCTTCAGTTCCTCAGCCAATTGTAACTCACCTTTGGGAATCTGGTTACAGGCTGTGTTACACTGTGCAGTGAAGTGAAAGCTGTGATAGATTTTTAAAATTTTATTCACTGTCTGGCATCATCACTCTTAGAAATGTGAAAACTAAAAATAAATATTTTAAAAGTATAAAGAATTTGAATCCAAGAAAATAACACTATTAAATTTAAAACAATGCAGCTAGCAGAGTGATAGCTCAGAAATGTTTCTTTAACGATGACATTGAAGAAAATATCTAGTATATTCATAGACTCTTCTCCAAATTACCTGACAGTATAACACAACTGGAAGCTTGAAATAATTCTTTGGACATTTCACTTTCTCTGACTGACAGATTCTTCACAAACTAACAATGTTGCTAAAATTGCATCCAATAGGCTTCATTAGGCATTACAAAAATCTTAGTAACAAAACAATTTGTCTAATCAGCAAAATGTTATTTGATGATGGTAAAAAGGCTGTAAGAGAAGAGGAAGTTTGTGAAGAAGAGTTATGGTGATTTTTCACATGCATGTGTGACTCAATTTTAGTCTTTATAAATGAAATTAGCTTCACTGTCAACAACGCTTTTATTTACAACTATTTAATCAGTTGTTTCTTAACCCAAATTCCTCAATTTGATTAAGTTAAAGGGGCCTTTACAAGGTTAACAATTAAAAATACTTTTCCTTTTTGCCAAATTAAATATGTCACTTTCAGTAAAACAATATAACTGCTATGTTTGAGAATGCTGTTAGCATTATCTGGCTAAGATCTACATCACAAAATGTGTTGCCGTTGTTGGGATTTCAACTAAAATAAAACAATTTTGAACCTTAAACGTTCTCCCCTTGCGAAGTAGAAGAATCAACCAGCTTTAATGATGACTAGACTTCAGACCAATCATGGGAACAAATATACAAGAACAACAATGTCAATGACAAATTTAACTCATTTCTAAATACTTTCATAAGAAATCACCACTCAAATTTTTCACCTCATTTAAAGAAAATTAATAGTACTCTTAGAAAGAATGATTAACACTACGCATCACCTGCAAACACTAAAGAAAACTACTTGTCTACTAGAGGAGGCAGCTGTGCTAAACACCGAACACATCCAAAAAGCTCATGAAGAGGTCTGCCAGAAATGGAGACAATGGGTTGCCCATAGATAGTTCTGAGTTTTGTTTGAAAAATTTTTCATTGAATGTAAAAAAGGACTGTTCAATGCAGATGTTTGTTAAGTGAAGGTATTCCTCTATCATATTCTGGTCTAACTGTTGGGCCTGAAGCCATATTTGCATGCACTCCATGAGTTTGTCTCTTGGCAAACTTGGGAACAAAGAGATTACATTGAAATATACATTAGATTGGCGGGACAACATTCTAGGTCTTAAGTTTTGTTGACGAATTCCATGAATTTTTAATACTGAAGTTTTCAAATTTTGGTAGCTCCTTTAATTTTTGTTTAGTCATTAGGACATTTTGTAGCTAGGCAAACCCTAGCAATAAATGGAGCACTGAGTACTAGTTTGACTCAAAATTATATTAAGCCTTGTTTTAATATTTTGTACCTTCTCTAATTATCTACTCAGTGATTTTTGGGTTAAATTTTACTGCAATTGCACACTTAAATTCAGTTAAGGCTTGGCAATTTTATTTATTCTTGTTGTTGTTGTAACTTCCAGGAATTGTGCCTTAAATTATACTATAGGATGCTTCTTTATCACACAAATTTTGACCGAAATCAAGATTTTCAGAGGAGACCTTTTCTGCAGTGATTAATGTGAAGCAGTGAAACAACTTAGACAAGAACTACTAAATATAGACTACGACCTATCATTTTAAATCAATATTACTATTAAACTGATTATTTAGCTGTGTGGATCAAGTTATCAGGCATTCCTTGTATCTGAGTTGACAAAGTTGTAACATACAATTTGGCGAGTCTTATCCACAATAAGTGTTGTAATCTGTTCGCTGTAAGAATAAAGTAAAAGTCAAAGAAGCATGTGCCAGAAATTAACCGCATTAGGTGGTGGGTTTCGAAATTACCGTATTTTTCAACAATATAGTTCCGTGGTTTATTAAGCTCCTTGCTTTACCTGTTTTCAATAAACCATTCAAGTTGTTGTTACAATATGAAATTACATTATAAAGTGATTACAGTAAGAACAAAGACTCTCAAAGTTAAAAAATACACTGGTTGATGTAACAACAAAGATGGCAGTTAAACTCCAGTGATCGCATTGCTGTTTTGTGCAGATGTTATGTTAACCGATGATGTACTAGAGGCAGAGCTCATTGCAGATAGCAAAGAAATACTTTATTCTAACAGCGAATAGATTATAGTTGGTGTCATTCCACTCCATTAACTTGCATGCTGGACTCTGGAGTTAACTCAGATTTTTATTCAAATCACCCAACAAGTTGCTGTGAATGCTATTATGTGTATGTAATGAATACTTCCTAACATATACAATAGCTTTATTATTCAAGTAAAATATATAGAGAAGTTCAAAACTTTTACATGCCCCTGCAAGCCTAACAGACACTTCCTTACCATGCAATACAATGATGGTATCTTGTCCATGCAGAGCCTCCTCCTATTTTGAGTCATTTGTAATCTCTTCAATGCGCACTCCTGATTAAACTAGTATCTGTCCAGACTTGTAGAGACATATAGGAACCAGGGAGTTCTGCTACAGGCGACTTCAATATCACGTCTAGAACCTCTTGCTGCTGCTGCTGCTGCTGCTGAGTTTGTAGCTGCTGGTGATGCTCATCCTGCTACGCATATTGTTGCTTTCTTCTTTTTGAGTTAGGAAGCATTGCCAACAAGTCTAGCAACCATGCTTCCACTGAGTTGGTTGCTTCTAAGTGGCTCTTCTTGGAGTACTACAAATTCGCAGATATTCAAGAATATCCATTGTGGATGAAACCTGTTGGAGTAAACCAAATGAAAAAAAGCATAAATTATTTTTTAAATACAGCAATTTGATTCAGAGTATAATTTGGAACCTGTATCTGGACTCTGGGAGGAGCTTCCTAAGGGAATTGTCACCCATCGTTCCTGTGAGGTAACTGGGCAAGTTTGCCTCAGTTTGTTTAGGAATTGTCGAGCTCAGTCTCAGTTGCTAAGATAGGAGCAAGTTTGTGAAAGATAGAGAAGAAGAATCTCCACATTTGTGTGCTCTATAAAAACAAAAAATTCTGCAGGTGGCAGCTCTCTCATTGCACTTCATGTCATCATGAGATTCTATAAGTTTTGAATGGAGTTAAATTCATACTTTGCCATCGTCATGAATTTGCGAGATTAGACACCTTTCACAACAAGGAGGAATTATGGCATCTGAAACCCCTCTTTAATGCATGCACGTCCTTAGAAATGGCTGAGGTTCTTGACAACAATTTGATCACTTAAATGTTTATTTTCTCAAACAATTAGCTATTAGATTCTGCCTAAAAATTCAATACAGAAATATCACTACAAATACATGTTTCGAGATCCCCTGATTAAAAAATAAATTTTAGAGAACACCTTGAGGTCATATGTTCTTTGTGTGTGTGTGTGTGTGTGTGTGTGTCTGTGTGTGTGTGTGTGTGTGTGTGTGTGTGTGTGTGTGTGTGTGTGTCTGCGTGCATAAGAGTCAAGTGTCTTTAACAGTTTAATAGGACAGAAATGTGATTGATATGCATTTCAACTTGCAGACAATGACTTATAAACATTTCAGATGGCAGAAATAGTAGCTCAATCTACAGAGGTTCTTTTGAGTCAAGTTTTATGAGGAGAGAGAAGATACAGGAGAGCTGGAAGTAGGAGAGATGAAAGCAAAGAGTAGAATTCCTAACAATTTCCAATTAAACTCCCTAGTGGCAATTCATACAACTGGCCCCATTCAAACCCTTACACCTAACTCCCCCAGCAGACTTACACATTCTCTAGGCAACCCGGAACTTGAATACCTTCCCTGATCAGGATGACAATTAAAGAGAGCAAATGTTCTTCCATGCACCCCAGAATTCCCTTCAATACTTATTCCCAACTCGATAACAGAGAAAGAACTAAGCATTGTAAAAAACAGTTTGTATAATAGTAAAGAGAGACATGTGAGTGCACTCCAAATAGATATATACATAATTTATTTTGGCAACAGTAAGGAAAACAAGCTGTAAAACCATCATATGTTTTTGTTAACAAACAAGACATAATAATGAAATTTTCTCAGATCATCAAAATTAGTTTGGGACAATTTTTCCAAATCAACTACAAATAAAGAGTGCTTATGGATAGATGTAAGTTTGTCCTTCTACTATAATATTCAGGATACATCGATCACATTAACTCTAACCAGTTTGCGCTGGGCTCCGTAGATAGGGTGGTAGCCTGTCTGCCTCATGCTCAAGAGGTTCCCAAGTTTTAATCTTATTCAGGGTGAATTATATGGATAAGGTTTGTTTCCAGGTTTTTCCCTTATCCTGAAAGTTGAATGTCAGGTAACTCTAAGCTCTATGGACCCTGGGGTCATCTAAGCATCATTTCACCGTTTCATTCATCATCTGATATGACATCAAATTGGAGACGTAATTAAAAAAGATGTTAGCCCACGAAAAATATATTTATCCATCAGAATTTGGAAAAAATTCTCAGAATACAAAAGCTATTAAAATAAAGACTACCCGTATGACACCAGTTTTGTTGACAGGCACCAATTATTTACAAGTTTTGAATGACATTTGGTATTTAATGGATCTACAACATCAGTCGGTAACGCAGCTAACTGTAGTATCAACTGATCACACCTGCCACATGACCTGTTATTGGCTCCCCTACACCACACTTTTATGAAGCATGGAAAGAAACCAAAGCAGTGTAAGGTTTAAATAACACTACCAGTACTTTTAATGATCTTTTCAAACTGGAGAGAAAGGCATTAAATATACAGGTAATGTTATCACGTCCACTCCTTTCAGTTTATCTTATTTTAGAATACCTACAGAGATTATTATTTTTAAGTGTCTGAAATTGACAATGATTTTATTTATTTCCAATCAAGTGGGAAAATAGGAAAGGCTGTTGCTTGCGATTATATAATGTAATTCCTTATGTATACCCCTTTATCATTAATTAATTTAAAGCATATCACTGATTTTCACACTACAGTAATTTACAAATTATAACAGCATCCATGTACAGCAAATGTTTGCATTTACTTTCATGTAAAATACCACATAAAAAATTAACAGATGATCGGAATAATAATTTTAAAATATTAGCAAAAACAAAGAACAATTATTTCAATAAAAATACATAATGTGACACAAACTTATGCAAAATGACAAATCTTCCTCTGAAAAGCTTAATTGGCAAGATCTCAAAATAAACTAAAAACAAGATCTAGATATGTGTTTGGAGGAATTTAGTAACAGTGACGTCAAAATTAATATAAAAATTATTTGTGGTTGGTTTATTGACACTCGTCACTTACTTTTTCATATATTTATGAGAGACTAGTTTCAAAGGCCCTGTCCTCCATTTTCAATCTCTTCCCAACTGGCATCTGTTGTTATCTGCTCTCTCTGGTGGTGGAACTATGAACTTTTTTGTCAAATTATCTACTGGCGGGATTTCAAAGTTCATTACGCGATCCTTATTTTTCCAGATGAATATGTTCTCCCATGTTGTCAATCTATTTTGGTTTATCACTCCTTTTAATAATTTTGGATTTGGATCAATGTCATGGTTTTCATTACAAAAATGAAATGCTACTGCTGACTTGTCTTCTTGTTTCAATCTGATGTTTCTAAAGTGTTCTTTGACTCTGGTTTTTAAATTTCTTTTTGTTTGACCTATGTAGCATTTTTCACAATTCTTACAATTTATTTGGTATATTCCAGATTTGTTACCTGAAGGAATTTCATCTTTTGTTTTTGAATTTAGTAATTTTAAAATTGAGTATCTATTAGTAGGTGCCAAGATGATATTTTGTTCCTTGAATATCTTTTTAAATTTATTAAATGTTTTTGATGATATGTGAATGAACTGAATATGCTGTTGCTTTCTTTTTCTTTAATAAATGTGGTTGCTTCCTTAATGGTTTTCTTTAGTTTAGATTTTCTAATTTTGTTCAACACCAAACTTTTGTTGTATCCGTTTTCTTCTGCTATGTGTATTATTGCTTTTTGTTCCTTGAAATATTCTTCTTTTTCCATGGGTATGTTGACTAGTCTGTTTGTAAGGCTGTTTATTATTGCATGTTTATGTGTAATTGGGTTGTGGCTATTATTTTTTATATAATTTTCTGAATGTGTTGGCTTCCTGTAAATTCCAAATTTTATTTTTGTATCATTCCTGATGATATTTAGATCCAAGAAAGGTAGTTGTCCATTGATTTCCTTTTCTATTGTGAATTTGATAGTCCTTTCTTGCAGATTGAGTAATTTTAATGCATCATCTAAATGTTTACTTGGTACAATTGCAAAGATGTCGTCAACATATCTATACCAAACCTTGAAGATCAATGGGAAGGACTTTTTAATTTGTGTTTCAAATGCACTCATAAATAAGTTAGCCAAAAAGGTGAAAGTGGATTGCCCATTGATAATCCTGATTTCTGCTTGTAGTGTTTTCCATTAAAGCTAAAGAAGTTTTGTTCAATGCATATTTTTGTTAGAGAAATATATTCTCCTGCTTCTATTGCTTCCATATCAATTGTAGCTAGCCATTTTTTTTAACACAGTCTGCAATTTTTCTGTTGGTATGCTTGGAAATAAAGATGTGACATCAAATGAAACCAGTCTGTCATTTTTGTCCAAATTTATATCTTTGATTTTTTCTACTAAATCTAAAGAGTTTCTTAAATTTGCACTTTCAAATTTTGGAAAACTATTAAATTTACTTAGTAACCATTTGGCCAAATTATATGTGGGGGCATTTATGCTACTAGTAATAGGTCTCATGCCTTTCCCTGTTTTATGAATTTTTGGCAGCCCATATACTCTTGGTAATGTTGGATTATCTACTTTATATTTGTACAATTCTTTTTTTGTTGATTATTTTGCTCTCTTTTAGAGTTTTATCTGTGGTTTCAATGCAGTACTTTAATGGATTAGTTTCTATTTTTTGGTAATTACTGTCTTCTAACAAATCTTCCATCCTCTTTGTGTATTCTTCTTTTTCCAGAATTACTAGTTTATTTCCCTTGTCTGCTTTAGTATAAATAACCGGTTTCTTTTTAAGAGCTTTTATGATTTGGTTACTAAAATTCTTTTTCTTTTCATTTTTAATCTCTTCTACTATTTTGGAGCATTTGTTTTTTACTGTGTTTTTACTTTCTTCATTAAGTGTTTGTGTAGCAATTTGGATGTCAGCAATGTAATCTTCAATTTGGTTGGAATAATCTACACATGTCTTTAAACCTAGATTCAGCATATGCAGTTCTGTTTTTGTAAAATTTTGGTTTGATAGGTTTACCACATTGTTTAGATGATCTTTTAGGTTATGTTTGTCTTTTTGATTTATCTTTTTAAAAGTGCCTGCTTTCTGGCATAAATTTTTTAATTTATTCTTTAACTTTGCTGTTTTTGTCTTCATTTTTCTATTAAGATATGATAATAAATTGTTTTCAAAATTTTCCCAAAATATACTTCCTAATTGTTTGGTAAGTTTTTGATGCAAATTGTACAATTTTATTTCTAGCGTGTTTTTATTTCTATAGTGTTTATTCTTTTCTACAATTAATACTTTTCTCTCTGCTGCTTTTTGTTGTCTACTATTTTTATTAAATTTTACTACTTTTCTTACGAAATTAGGTACTACTTTTTTCTTGATACATAAATTTATGAATCTTATGTCCGCTGCAATTTTTCTTCTTTTTTCCTGTAATTTTCCGAAAAGTTTTATATCCTGTTTGATTTCAAATGATAAATGTCCAAATCCTACCTTGTTGGTGGTATCCATGTTCCTTGTTCCACACTTTAACTCCATTTTGTTATTCCTCAAGACTTGTTTGCCTATTCTTGATGTGTGTTTGGAGGTGTGTTTGGAATGAAAACCATGACATTGATCCAAATCCAAAATTATTAAAAGGAGTGATAAACCAAAATAGATTGACAACATGGGAGAACATGTTCATCTGGAAAAATAAGGATCGCGTAATGAACTTTGAAATCCCGCCAGTAGATAATTTGACAAAAACGTTCATAGTTCCACCACCAGAGAGAGCAGATAACAACAGATGCCAGTTGGGAAGAGATTGAAAATGGAGGCCAGGGCCTTTGAAACTAGTCTCTCATAAATATATGAAAAAGTAAGTGACGAGTGTCAATAAACCAACCACAAATAATTTTTATATTAATTTTGACGTCACTGTTACTAAATTCCTCCAAACACACATCAAGAATAGGCAAACAAGTCTTGAGGAATAACAAAATGGAGTTAAAGTGTGGAACAAGGAACATGGATACCACCAACAAGGTAGGATTTGGACATTTATCATTTGAAATCAAACAGGATATAAAACTTTTCGGAAAATTACAGGAAAAAAGAAGAAAAATTGCAGCGGACATAAGATTCATAAATTTATGTATCAAGAAAAAAGTAGTACCTAATTTCGTAAGAAAAGTAGTAAAATTTGATAAAAATAGTAGACAACAAAAAGCAGCAGAGAGAAAAGTATTAATTGTAGAAAAGAATAAACACTATAGAAATAAAAACACGCTAGAAATAAAATTGTACAATTTGCATCAAAAACTTACCAAACAATTAGGAAGTATATTTTGGGAAAATTTTGAAAACAATTTATTATCATATCTTAATAGAAAAATGAAGACAAAAACAGCAAAGTTAAAGAATAAATTAAAAAATGTATGCCAGAAAGCAGGCACTTTTAAAAAGATAAATCAAAAAGACAAACATAACCTAAAAGATCATCTAAACAATGTGGTAAACCTATCAAACCAAAATTTTACAAAAACAGAACTGCATATGCTGAATCTAGGTTTAAAGACATGTGTAGATTATTCCAACCAAATTGAAGATTACATTGCTGACATCCAAATTGCTACACAAACACTTAATGAAGAAAGTAAAAACACAGTAAAAAACAAATGCTCCAAAATAGTAGAAGAGATTAAAAATGAAAAGAAAAAGAATTTTAGTAACCAAATCATAAAAGCTCTTAAAAAGAAACCGGTTATTTATACTAAAGCAGACAAGGGAAATAAACTAGTAATTCTGGAAAAAGAAGAATACACAAAGAGGATGGAAGATTTGTTAGAAGAACAGTAATTACCAAAAAATAGAAACTAATCCATTAAAGTACTAAATTGAAACCACAAATAAAACTCTAAAAGAGAGCAAAATAATCAACAAAAAAGAATTGTACAAAATTAAAGTAGATAATCCAACATTACCAAGAGTATATGGGCTGCCAAAAATTCATAAAACAGGGAAAGGCATGAGACCTATTACTAGTAGCATAAATGCCCCCACATATAATTTGGCTAAATGGTTACTAAGTAAATTTAATAGTTTTCCAAAATTTGAAAGTGCAAATTTAAGAAACTCTTTAGATTTAGTAGAAAAAATCAAAGATATAAATTTGGACAAAAATGACAGACTGGTTTCACTTGATGTCACATCTTTATTTCAAAGCATACCAACAGAAAAATTGCAGACTGTGTTAAAAAAATGGCTAGCTACAATTGATATGGAAGCAATAGAAGCAGGAGAATATATTTCTCTAACAAAAATATGCATTGAACAAAACTTCTTTAGCTTTAATGGAAAACACTACAAGCAGAAATCAGGATTATCAATGGGCAATCCACTTTCACCTTTTTTGGCTAACTTATTTATGAGTGCATTTGAAACACAAATTAAAAAGTCCTTCCCATTGATCTTCAAGGTTTGGTATAGATATGTTGACGACATCTTTGCAATTGTACCAAGTAAACATTTAGATGATGCATTAAAATTACTCAATCTGCAAGAAAGGACTATCAAATTCACAATAGAAAAGGAAATCAATGGACAACTACCTTTCTTGGATCTAAATATCATCAGGAATGATACAAAAATAAAATTTGGAATTTACAGGAAGCCAACACATTCAGAAAATTATATAAAAAATAATAGCCACAACCCAATTACACATAAACATGCAATAATAAACAGCCTTACAAACAGACTAGTCAACATACCCATGGAAAAAGAAGAATATTTCAAGGAACAAAAAGCAATAATACACATAGCAGAAGAAAACGGATACAACAAAAGTTTGGTGTTGAAGAAAATTAGAAAATCTAAACTAAAGAAAACCATTAAGGAAGCAACCACATTTATTAAAGAAAAAGAAAGCAACAGCATATTCAGTTCATTCACATATCATCCAAAAACATTTAATAAATTTAAAAAGATATTCAAGGAACAAAATATCATCTTGGCACCTACTAATAGATACTCAATTTTAAAATTACTAAATTCAAAAACAAAAGATGAAATTCCTTCAGGTAACAAATCTGGAATATACCAAATAAATTGAAAGAATTGTGAAAAATGCTACATAGGTCAAACAAAAAGAAATTTAAAAACCAGAGTCAAAGAACACTTTAGAAACATCAGATTGAAACAAGAAGACAAGTCAGCAGTAGCATTTCATTTTTGGAATGAAAACCATGACATTGATCCAAATCCAAAATTATTAAAAGGAGTGATAAACCAAAATAGATTGACAACATGGGAGAACATATTCATCTGGAAAAATAAGGATCGCGTAATGAACTTTGAAATCCCGCCAGTAGATAATTTGACAAAAAAGTTCATAGTTCCACCACCAGAGAGAGCAGATAACAATAGATGCCAGTTGGGAAGAGATTGAAAATGGAGGCCAGGGCCTTTGAAACTAGTCTCTCATAAATATATGAAAAAGTAAGTGACGAGTGTCAATAAACCAACCACAAATAATTTTTATATTAAGATCTAGATAATCATTTGTTGCAATGTTCAGATTAATGACGGGCCATGACTGAGTGGACATTTGTTGAAGATTGGATTAGTGACTTCCCCGTGGTTCTTTTTATTCGATACAGATGACTTAAGGAACATTGATAACATAACTTTACGTGATATTCTCAAAAATCAAGAAGATTTAGTCTGAAAATACTGGAAGGCCAGAACAAGAAGCATGTTATAATCAAATTTTGAGCATTAGATGCATGCACACATTTTCAATATCATGAAATCCTCTGCATGTCATACAATAATTCTGGCCTTTCCATCTCTCTCATAGTCGGAAGGCGACGACACACCACGAGGAGACATCAAAAGTGATTACGTTGCACATTCCTCTAGCTTGCCTTCTTGTCCTGGGAATCCGTACAATGATCATGGCTTGGCAGGATCAACTAAAACCTTTAACTGGAGAAGTCTCTTATGCAGCTGTACATATACACATTCATTTTCATATGCACACAAAACACAATGACTCAAATATTAGATGCATTCCACGCAAAGAATGGCTTTTGCTACAGTGAAACAAAATAGTGAAATTTCAACGATTTAGTGATATACTCTCTACTTTATTGATACTGTAGATGGATACTACATTTAATAGGTTTTAAACCAGATTTTGTTTCGTTTAAATAGCTAAATAAATATGGAAGATATGAATGTGCATTTAGGAAGCATTTTTACAGCACTCAACAATTTAAATGTCTTGCTCTGATTATTGGGTATCCACTTCCGGCTCGTGAAGGGGTTAAACAGCCATCGCTGAAGTGGTTAAGAAGCCCTGTGTCCTTAGAGCTTAGAGATACCCAACATTCATGTTTCAGGATTAGGGGATATCCTAGAAAAAATCTTATCCAAGTAACTTACCCTGACTGAGATATAAACTTGGAAACTCTTGAATGTGAGGTAGACATACCACCCCACAGTATAGGGGCAGGCAAACCATTCTTCTTGAAAACTCAAGTACTTCACTGAATAATCACAGCACAGTTGCAAAATTTTTCAATGACTAGTTAGTGGGCCATGCCATGGTCAAGTGGTTAGTCTGCTCGACTCTTACCAAGGCAGTCTGGGTTCGATCCCAGGTGAGCGTAAAGTGAGATTTGTGGTGGACAACACTACGCTGGGGCACGTTTCCTCCAAGATCTCCAGTTTCCCCTGCCATCATTCCACCAATTGTTCATTCATCACCGTTCCTATCATTCACGTTGCCCTCATACTATCATCCACTTCTCTCACCCTCACACCAGGCATCGGGCTCATCAGCCACCTTGGTTCTCTATTAGATCCAAAGCTTCGATTCCTCGGAGCCGACCTTAAGGGATAGAAAAACAAGTATCCCCTAACACCACGATAGGTGGTATACTAGGGATCGGGTAAAGAAGAAGACTCTTATTGTCAGACTAAATCTAGTATGGTAATGTGCTTTTATTTCTTAGTGATGGTGCTTCATGTATGGTTAATGCAGGGACTGGTTTAAAAGTTCTTTATCCCACATTAATTCAACTCACTTGTCTTGCTCACTGTTTACATTGTATTGCTGGAAGTATTACACTCAAATAAAAAGCGGACTTACTCCTGTCCAGTGTTAAAAAAAAGTTTGTGAAAGCATGACTAAACTCCAAAAATTTCCAACTTTACCTTTAGTCCCTCAGCCAGTGGTAACCCACCTAGGGAACATGGTTACAGGCTGTGTTACACTGTGCTGTGAAGTGGAAGCTGTGATAGACTCAGAAACTATTTGTAGTTGGTTTATTAATACTCGTCACTTACTGGTTTATATTTATGAGAGACTAGTCTCAAAGACATTTGCCTCCATTTTCAATCTCTTTCCAACTGGCATCTGTTGTCTGCTCTCTCTCTGGTGGTGGAACTATGAACTTCTTAGTCAAATTATCTACTGGTGGGATTTCAAAGTTCATTACGCGATCCTTATTTTTCCATATGAATATGTTCTCCCATGTTGTCAATCTATTTTGGTTTATCACTCCTTTTAATAATTTCGGATTTGGATCAATGTCATGGTTTTCATTCCAAAAGTGAAATGCTACTGCTGACTTATCTTCTTGTTTCAATCTGATATTTCTAAAGTGCTCTTTGACTCTGGTTTTTAGATTTCTTTTAGTTTGACCTATGTAGTTTGACGTCACTGTTACTAAACTCCTCCAAACATATATACTGTGATAGACTACTTATATTTTATTTACTCTCTTTATCTACTATTTTAAACTTACGCAAGATACTGGCTTCATTAATCTTAGAAATGTGAAAACTATAAATAAATATTTAAAAGTATAAAGTTTTTGAATCCAAGAAAATAACACTATTAAATTTAAAAGAATGCAGTTTGCAGAGTGATAGCTCAGAAATGTTTCTCTAACAATGACATTGAAGAAAATATCTAGTATATTCATAGACTCTTCTCCAAATTACCTGACATTATAACACAACTGGAGGCTTGAAATAACTCTTTGGACATTTCACTTTCTCTGACTGACAGATTCTTCACAAACTAACAATGTTGCTAAAATTGCATCCATGCTAAAATTGTGACTTCTTTGAGTCACATAACAGCCGTAGATGCAAACGATGATTTGCAAAACATGTCCTCAAAATAGATACGAAAGTGAAGCAGATGTGTAATAAATACGACTCATCTAAAAATTAATAATTTTTCGCTTCACTGTGGTGTTCCAATACAGTTAAATCTCGATATACTCATTGATTGTTGGGTTAAATTTTGCTGCAATTCCACACTTAATTTCAGTTAAGGCTTGGCAGCTATATTTATTTTTTTTTGTAACTTCCAGGAATTGTGCCTTAAATTATATTATAGGATGCTTCTTTATCACACAAATGTTAATCGGAATCATGATTTTCAGAGGAGACCATCTCTGCAGTGTTTAATGTGAAGCAATGAAACAACTTCGACAAGAACTAATAAATATAGACTACGACCTATCATTTTAAATCAATATTACTATTAAACTGATTATTTAGTTGTGTGGGGCAAGTTATAAGGCATTCCTTGCATCTGAGCTGACAAAGTTGTAACATACAATTTGGTGAGTTTTATCCACAATAAGTGTTGTAATCTGTTCACTGTAAGAATAAAGTAAAAGTCAAAGAAGCACGTGCTAGAAATTAACCGCATTAGCTGGTGGGTTTTAAAACTCCCGTATTCTTCAACAATATAGTTCCGTTGTTTATTAAGCTCCTTGCTTTACCTGTTTTCAATAAACCATTCAAGTTGTTGTTATAATATGAAATTACATTATAAAGTGATTACAGTAAGAACAAAGAATCTCAAAGTTAAAAAATACACTGGTTGATGTAACAACAAAGATGGCAGTTAAAATCCAGTGATCGCATTGCTGTTTATGCGCGCATGTGCAGATGTTATGTTAATCGATGATGTACTAGAGGCAGAGCTCATTGCAGAGAGCAAAGTAATACTTTATTCTAACAGCGAATAGATTATAGTTGTGCCATTCCACTCCATTAACTTGCATGCTGGACTCTGGAGTTAATTCAGACTTTTATTCAAATCACCCAACAAGTTGCTGTGAATGCTATTATGTAATGAATACTTCCTAACATATACATTAGCTTTATTTTTCAAGTAAAATATATAAAGAAGTTCAAAACTTTTACATGCCCCTGCAAGCCTAATAGACACTTCCTTACCATGTAATACAATGATGGTATCTTGTCCATGCAGAGCCTCCTCCTATTTTGTCATTTGTAATCTCTTCAATGCGCACTCCTGATGAAACTAGTTACTGTCCAGACTTGTAAAGACGTAGAGGAACCAGGGAGTTCTGCTACAGGCGACTTCAATATCACGTCTAGCACCTCTTGCTGCTTTCTTCTTTTTGTGTTACGAAACATTGCCAACAAGTCTAGCAACCATGCTTCCACTGAGTTGGTTGCTCCTAAGTGGCTCTTCTTGGAGTACTACAAAGTCACAGATATTCAAGAATATCCATGGTGGATGAAACCTGTTGGAGTAAACCAAATGAAAAAAAAAGCATAAATTATTTTTTAAATACAGCAATTTGATTCAGAGTATAATTTGGAACCTGTCTCTGGACTCTGGGAGGAGCATCCTAAGGGGAATGTCACCAATCATTCCTGTGAGGTAACTGGGCAAGTTTGCCTCCATTTTTTCAGGAATAGTCGAGCTCAGACAAAGTTGCTAAGGTAGGAGTAAGTTTATGAAAGATAGAGAAGAAGATTCTCCACATTTGTGTGCTCTAGAAAGACAAAAACTTCTGCAGGTGGCAGCTCACTCACTGCACTTCATGTCATCAAGAGATTCTATAAGTTTTGAATGTAGTTAAAATCATACTTTGCCACCGTCATGAATTTGCGAGATTAGACACCTTTTACAGCAAGGAGGAATTATGCCATCTGAAACACATCTTTAATGCGTGCATGTCCTTAGAAATGGCTGAGGTTCTTGACAAAAATTTGATCACTTAAGTGTTTACTTTCTCAAACAGTTAGCAATTAGATTCTGCCTAAAAAATTCAATACAGAAATATCACTACAAATACATGTTTCGAGATCCCCTGATTAAAAAATAAATTTTAGAGAACACCTTGAGATCATATGTCCTTTGTGTGTGTGTGTGTGTGTGTGTGTCTGCGTCTGCGTGCATAAGAGTCAAGTGTCTTTAACAGTTTAATAGGACAGAAATGTGATTGATATGCATTTCAACTTGCAGACAATGACTTATAAACATTTCAGATGGCAGAAATAGTAGCTCAATCTACAGAGGTTCTTTTGAGTCAAGTTTTATGAGGAGAGAGAAGATACAGGAGAGCTGGAAGTAGGAGAGATGAAAGCAAAGAGTAGAATTCCTAACAATTTCCAATTAAACTCCCTAGTGGCAACTCATACAACTGGCCCCATTCAACCCCTTACACCTAACTCCCCCAGCAGACTTACACATTCTCTAGGCAACCCGGAACTCGAATACCTTCCCTGATCAGGATGACAATTAAAGAGAGCAAATGTTCTTCCATGCACCCCAGAATTCCCTTCAATACTTATTCCCAACTCGATAACAGAGAAAGAACTAAGCATTGTAAAAAACAGTTTGTATAATAGTAAAGAGAGACATGTGAGTTCAACCAAATAGATATATACATAATTTATTTTGGCAACAGTAAGGAAAACAAGCTGTAAAACCATCATATGTTTTTGTTAACAAACAAGACATAATAATGAAATTTTCTCAGATCATCAAAATTAGTCTGGGACAATTTTTCCAAATCACCTACAAATAAAGAGTGCTTATGGATAGATGTAAGTTTGTCCTTCTACTATAATCTTCAGAATACATCGATCACATTATCTCTAACCAGTTTGCGCTGGGCTCTGTAGCGAGGGTGGTAGCCTGTCTGCCTCATGCGTGAATTATATGGATAAGGTTTGTTTCCAGGTTATTCCCTTATACTGAAAGTTGAATGTCAGGTAACTCTAAGCTCTATAGACCCTGGGGTCATTTAAGCATCATTTCACCGTTTCATTCATCTGATATGACATCAAATTGGAGGACGTAATTAAAGAAGACGTTAGCCCACAAGAAATATATTTATCCATCAGAATTTGGAAAACATTCTCAGAATACAGAAGCTAGTACAAAAAGACTACCCGTATGACACCAGTTTTGTTGACAGACACCAATTATTTACAAGTTTTGAATAACTGGTGGTATTTAATGGCACAACAACATCAGTCGGTAATGCAGCTAACTGTAGTATCAACTGATCACACCTGCCACATGACCTGTTATTGCCTCACCTACATCACACTTTTATGAAGCATGGAAAGAAACCAAAGCAGTGTAAGGTTTAAATAACACTACCAGTTTTTTTAATGATCTTTTCAAACTGGAGAGAAAGGCACTAAATACACAGGTTATGTTATCACGTCCACTCCTTTCAGTTTATCTTATTTTAGAATACCTACAAGGATTATTATTTTTAAGTGTCTGAAATTGACAATGATTTTATTTATTTCCAATCAAGTGGGAAAATAGGAAAGGCTGTTGCTTGCGATTATATAATGTAATTCTTTATGTATACCCCTTTACCATTAGTTAATTTAAAGCCTGTTACTGATTTTCACACTACAGCAATTTACAAATTATAACAGCATCCATGTACAGCAAATGTTTGCATTTACTTTCATGTAAAATACCACATAAAAAATTAACAGATGAACGGAATAATAATTTTAAAATATTAGCAAAAACAAAGAGCAATTATTTCAATAAAAATACATAATGTGACACAAACTTATGCAAAATATCAAAACTTCCTCTGAAAAGCTTAATTGGCAAGATCTCAAAACAAACTAAAAACAAGGTCTAGATAATCATTTGTTGCAATGTTCAGATTAATGACAGGCCATGTCTGAGTGGACATTTGTTGAAGATTGGATTGGTGACTTCCCCATGGTTCTTTTTATTCGATACAGATGACTTAAGGAACATTGATTACCTAACTTTACGTGATATTCTCAAAAATCAAGAAGATTTAGTCTGAAAATACTGGAAGGCGAGAACAAGAAGCATGTTATAATAAAATTTTGAACATTAGATGCATGCACACATTTTCACTATCATGAAATCCTCTGCATGTCATACAATAATTCTGGCCTTTCCATCCTTCTCATAGTCGGAAGGCGACGACACACCACGAGTAGACATCAAAAGTGATTACGTTGCACATTCCTCTAGCTTGCCTTCTTGTCCTGGGAATCAGTACAATGATCATGGCTTTGCAGGATCAACTAAAACCTTTAACTGGAGAAGTCTCTTATGCAGCTGTACATATACACATTCATTTTCGTATGCACACAAAACACAATGACTCAAATATTAGATGCATTCCACGCAAAGAATGGCTTTTGCTACAGTGAAACAAAATAGTGAAGTTTCAACGATTTAGTGATATACTCTCTACTTTATTGATACTGTAGATGGATACTACATTTAATAGGTTTTAAACCAGATTTTGTTTCGTTTAAATTGCTAAATAAATATGGAAGATATGAATGTGTATTTAGGAAGCATTTTTACAGCATTCAACAATTTAAATGTCTTGCTCTGATTATTGGGTATCCATTTCCGGCTCGTGAAGGGGTTAAACGGCCATCGCTGAAGGGGTTAAGAAGCCCTGTGTCCTTAGAGCTTAGAGTTACCCAACATTCATGTTTTAGGATTAGGGGATATCCTAGATAAAATCTTATCCAAGTAACTTACCCTGACTGAGATATAAACTTGGAAACTCTTGAATGTGAGGTAGACATACCACCCCACAGTATAGGGGTAGGCAAACCATTCTTCTTGAAAACTCAAGTACTTCACTGAATAATCACAGCACTGTTGCAAAATTTTTTAGTGACTAGTTAGTGGGCCATGCCATGGTCAAGTGGTTAGTCTGCTCGACTCTCACCAAGGCAGTCTGGGTTCGATCCCAGGTGAGCGAAAAGTGAGATTTGTGGTGGACTACACTACGCTGGGGCACGTTTCCTCCAAGCTCTCCAGTTTCCCCTGCCATCATTCCACCAATTGTTCATTCATCACCTTTCCTATCATTCACGTTGCCCTCATACTATCATCCACTTCTCTCACCCTCACACCAGACATCGGGCTCATCAGCCACCTTGGTTCTCTATTAGATCCAAAGCTTCGATTCCTCGGAGCCAACCTTAAGGGATAGAAGAACAAGTATCCCCTAACACCACGATAGGTGGTATAATAGGGATCGGGTAAAGAAGAAGAAGAAGACTCTTATTGTCAGATTAAATCTAGTATGGTAATGTGCTTTTATTTCTTAGAGATGGTACTTCATGTATGGTTAATGCAGGGGCTGGTTTAAAAGTTCTTTATCCCAAATTAATTCACTTCACTTGCCTTGCTCACGGCTTGCATTCTATTGCTGGAAGTATTATAGCCAAATAAAAAGTAAACTTACTTGTCTCCAGTGTTAAAAAATGTTTGTGAAGGCATGACTAAGACTTCCAAAATTCTGCCAACTATTTCAAACTTAACCTTCAGTTCCTCAGCCAATTGTAACTCACCTTTGGGAATCTGGTTACAGGCTGTGTTACACTGTGCAGTGAAGTGAAAGCTGTGATAGATTTTTAAAATTTTATTCACTGTCTGGCTTCATCACTCTCAGAAATGTGAAAACTAAAAATAAATATTTTAAAAATATAAAGTATTTGAATCCAAGAAAATAACACTATTAAATTTAAAACAATGCAGCTAGCAGAGTGATAGCTCAGAAATATTTCTCTAACGATGACATTGAAGAAAATATCTAGAATATTCATAGACTCCTCTCTAAATTACCTGACATTATAACACAACTGGAGGTTTGAAATATTTCTTTGGACATTTCACTTTCTCTGACTGACAGATTCATCACAAACTAACAATGTTGCTAAAATTGCATCCAATAAGCTTAATTAGGCATTACAAAAATCTTGGTTACAAAACAATTTGTCTAATCAGCAAAATGTTATTTGATGATGGTAAAAAGGCTGTAAGAGAAGAGGAATTTTGTGAAGAAGAGTTATGGTGATTTTTCACATGCATGTGTGACTCAATTTTAGTCTTTATAAATGAAATTAGCTTCACTGTTAACAACGCTTTCATTTACAACTATTCAATCAGTTGTTTCTTAAGCCAAATTCCTCAATTTGATTAAGTTAACCGCTTCACTAATGGCCATTTAAACCCTTCAGGGGCCGGAAACGGATACCCAATAAACAGAACAAGACATTTAAATTGTTAAATGCTGTAAAAATTCATCATAAATACAATTCCATATCTTCCGTATTTAAGTTGTAATAAAAAGGTGGAGACTACAGTAACAAATCGTTCAAATTTCACTTCTTTGTTTCACTGCAACAAAAGCCATTCTTTCTGCCGAACAAGCCTAATATTTGAATCATTTTGCTTTGTGTGTATACGAGCCAATGTATGAATAGCTACGCAAACGACTTCTCTGGTTCAAGTTTAGTTTATTTATGCTATACCAAGCGATAGTCATACGAGTATATGTTGCGTTACACTGGAAAGAAAACTCTCTGTCAGTATCTGTTGTTACAGTGTTTCTCAACCAATGTTTCTGGTAGCCTTATGCAGCTGTTTTCCCTCAGTATTTGTTGTTTATACTCTCTCTGTGTTCAGATTGATTTCTTATACCTATCAAGAGCTAAATGAATGGCACATTTGAAATTGTTAAATTGCAATGTTAACCATGGCTTATCCTCGTAATGTAGCAAATAAATTACCTTGCATATGATGTATACAGGCTTCTGATATTACTGTAGAAAATCTGGAATATTTGTTGTGCGATTATGAAGATGTTTAGGAAATAGGTAGCAGTGATGTGCACTGGTCTACAGATGGCATGTTAGCTACTCCTTTGTTTGGGGGAAGTGGCGTGTCAAATATGGGTGATGTGGATCAGCTGTTACTAGCTATCCCTCTTTACGAAAAAAGTTAAATGGTAAATGGTAAAAAAAAAGTATTTTTATACCACAGGATGTAACAATGCACAATTGTTTAGTAATTTTCAGTGCTGTAAATTTATGCAAGACATTCACCTACATGTACTTGCGCATATAAATAGCTTGTAACCTAATTGAGTATTATAATACTCAGAGGCCTCTTTGTACTGGGGGGTAATAAATTCACCACGGCTTCACCCCTCATACTTGAGAGAAAACACTTTCTTAAAAGGATACCAACCACAACCAAAAATGTCGCAACCATTTCGAAAATATATAGTGTATTGCGAAAAAGAAGTTCGCAAGGAAACCAATATTATTTGGTGTGAATCTGCAGACATGCCTTGGCTGTTTATCGAGGTTTGTAGGTGTACAATTCAAAAAGAAACCTTTAAGGGTACGTTTACATCCCTTATAGAACTAATTTAAAATTATTTTAAAACAGGAAGATTAAAATAATTGGCGTTAAATGCGTGTATGCGCAGGACGTCTATACATGTCCATATCGGCTTGGGGCATTTGAACTTGGAAGTCATATGACGTTCATATCGGTGAAAGGGTTAAAGGGGCCTTTACAGGGGTTAACAATTAAAAATACTTTTCCTTTTTGCCAAATTAAATATGTCACTTTCAGTAAAACAATACAACTGCTATGTTTGAGAATGCTGTTAGCATTATCTGGCTAAGATCTACATCACAAAATGTGTTGCCGTTGTTGGGATTTCAACTGAAATAAACCAATTTTGAACCTTAAACTTTCTCCTCTTGCGAAGTAGAAGTATCAACTAGCTTTAATGATGACTAGCCTTCAGAGCAATCATGGGAACAAATATACAAGAACAACAATGTCAATGACAAATTTAACTCATTTCTAAATACTTTCATAAGGATTCACAACTAAAGTTTTCCACCTCATTTAAAGAAAATTAATAATACTCTTAGAAATGAATGATTAACACAACGTATCACCTGCAAACACTAAAGAAAACTACTTGTCTACTAGAGGAGGCAGCTGTGCTAAACATCGAACACAAACAAAAAGCTCATGAAGAGGTCTGCCAGAAACGGGGACAATGGGTTGCCCATAGATACTTCTGTGTTTTGTTTGAAAAATGTTTCATTGAATGTAAAAAAGGGACTGTCCAATGCAGATGTTTGTTAAGTGAAGGTATTCCTCTATCATATTCTGGTCTAACTGTTGGGCCTGAAGCCATATTTGCATGCACTCCATGAGTTTGTCCCTTGGCACACTTGGGAACAAAGAGATTACATTAAAATATACATTAGATTGGCGGGACAAAATTCTAGGTCTTAAGTTTTGTTGAATTCCATGAATTTTCAATACCGTGGCTTTCAAATTTTGGTAGCTCCTTAAATTTTTTGCTTAGTCATTTGGACATTTTGTAGCTAGGCAAACCCTAGCAATAAATGGAGCACTGAGTACTAGTTTGACTCAAAATTACATTAAGTCTTGTTTTAATATTTTGTACTTCCTCTGATAATCTGCTACGCATTGATCGCTGGGTTAAATTTTACTGCAATTGCACACTTAAATTCAGTTAAGGCTTGGCAGTTTTATTTATTCTTATTGTTGTTGTAACTTCCAGGAATTGTGCCTTAAATTATATTATAGGATGCTTCTTTATCACACACATTTTGACCGGAATCAAGATTTTCAGAGGAGACCATTTCTGCAGTGTCTAATGTGTAGCAGTGAAACAACTTCGACAAGAACTACTAAATATAGACTATGACCTATCATTTTAAATAAATATTACTATTAAACTGAATATTTAGCTGTGTGGGTCAAGTTATCAGGCATTTGTTGCATCTGAATTGACAAAGTTGTAACATACAATTTGGTGAGTTTTATCCACAATAAGTGTTGTAATCTGTTCGCTGTAAGAATAAAGTAAATGTCAAAGGAGCACGTGCTAGAAATTAACCGCATTAGCTGGTGTGTTTTAAAAGTCCCGTATGCTTCAACAATATAGTTCCGTGGTTTATTAAGCTCCTCGCTTTTCCTGTTTTCAATAAACCATTCAAGTTGTTGTTATAATATGAAATTACATTATAAAGTGATTACAGTAAGAACAAAGACTCTCAAAGTTAAAAAATACACTGGTTGATGTAACAACAAAGATGGCAGTTAAACTCCAGTGATCGCATTGCTGTTTTGTGCAGATGTTATGTTAACCGATGATGTACTAGGGGCAGAGCTCATTGCATAGAGCAAAGTAATACTTTATTCTAACAGCGAATAGATTATAGTTGTGCCATTCCACTCCATTAACTTGCATGCTGGATTCTGGAGTTAACTCAGATTTTTATTCAAATCACCCAACAAGTTGCTGTGAATGCTATTATGTGTATGTAATGAATACTTCCTAACATATACAATAGCTTTATTATTCAAGTAAAATATATAGAGAAGTTCAAAACTTTTACATGGCTCTACAAGCCTAACTGACACTTCCTTACCATGCAATACAATGATGGTATCTTGTCCATGCAGAGCCTCCTCCTATTTTGAGTCATTTGTAATCTCTTCAATGCGCACTCCTGATTAAACTAGTAACTGTCCAGACTTGTAGAGACGTAGAGGAAGCAGGGAGTTCTGCTAAAGGCGACTTCAATATCACGTCTAGCACCTCTTGCTGCTTTCTTCTTTTTGTGTTACGAAACATTGCTAACAAGTCTAGCAACCATGCTTCCACTGAGTTGGTTGCTCCTAAGTGGCTCTTCTTGGAGTACTACAAATTCGCAGATATTCAAGAATACCCATGGTGGATGAAACCTGTTGGAGTAAACCAAATGAAAAAAAAGCATAAATATTTTTTAAATACAGCAATTTGATTCAGAGTATAATATGGAACCTGCCTCTGGACTATGGGAGGAGCATCCCAAGGGCAATGTCACCAATCGTTCCTGTGAGGTAACTGGGCAACTTTGCCTTAATTTTTTCAGGAATTGTCTACCTCAGTCAAAGTTGCTAAGTTAGAGATAGAGAAGAAGAATCTCCACATTTGTGTGCTCTAGAAACACAACTGCTGCTGATGGCAGCTCTCTCATTGCACTTTATGTCATCAAGAGATTCTATAAGTTTTGAATGTAGTTAAATTCATACTTTACCACCGTCATGAATTTGGGAGATTAGACACCTTTCACAGCAAGGAGGAATTATGCCATCTGAAACACCTCTTTAATGCATGCACGTCCTTAGAAGTGGCCGAGGTTCTTGACAACAATTTGATCACTTAAATGTTTACTTCCTCAATTAGCTATTAGATTCTGCCTAAAAATTCAATATAGAAATATCACTATAAATACTTGTTTCGAGATTGACTGATTAAAGAATAAATTTTAGAAAACACATTGAGGACATATGTCCTTGTGTGTGTGTGATTGTGTGTGTGCGCGCATGCGCACACGTGCACATAATAGGCAAATGTCTAACAGTTTAATAGGACAGAAATGATATTGATATGCATTTCAACATGCAGACAATGACTTATAAACATTTCAGATGGCAGAAATAGTAGCTCTACCTACAGAGAGTCTTTTGAGCCTAGTTTTATGAGGAGAGAGAAGATACAGGAGAGCTGGAAGTAGGAGAGATGAAAGCAAAGAGTAGAATTCCTAACAATTTCCAATTAAACTCCCTAGTGGCAATTCATACAACTGGCCCCCTTCAACCCCTTACACCTAACTCCCCCAGCAGACTTACACATTCTCTAGGCAACCTGGAACTCGAATACCTTCCCTGATCAGGATGACAATTAAAGAGCGCAAATGTTCTTCCATGCACCCCAGAATTCCCTTCAATACTTATTCCCACTCGATAACAGAGAAAGAACTGTGCACTGTAAAAAACAGTTTGTATAATACTACAGAGAGACATGTGAGTGCACTCCAAATACATACATATGTAATTTATTTTGGCAACATTAAGGAAGACAAGCTGTATATCCATCATATGTTTTTGTTAACAACCAGTACATAATAATGAAGTTTTCTCAGTTCATCAAAATTAGTTTTGGGCACTTTTTCCACATCAACTACAAATAAAGAGTGCTTATGGATAGATGTAAGTTTGTCCTTCTTCTATAATCTTCAGAATACATCGATCACATTAACTCTAACCAGTTTGCGCTCGGCTTTGTAGCGAGGGTGGTAGCCTGTCTGTCTCATGCTCAAGAGGTCCCAAGTTTGAATCTTATTCAGGGTGAATTATATGGATAAGGTTTGTTTCCAGGTTTTTCCCTTATCCTGAAAGTTGAATGTCAGGTAACTCTAAGCTCTATGGACCCTGGGGTCATTTGAGCATCATTTCACCGTTTCATTCATCTGATATGACATCAAATTGGAGGACGTAATTAAAAAAGATGTTAGCCCCCGAAAAATATATTTCTCCATCAGAATTTGGAAAACATTCTCAGAATACAAAAGCTATTACAAAAAGACTACCCACATGACACCAGTTTTGTTGACAGACACCAGTTATTTACAAGTTTTGCATAACTGGTGGTATTTAATGGCACTAGAACATCAGTTGGTAACGCAACTAACTGTAGTATCAACTGATCACACCTGCCACATGACCTGTTATTGCCTCCCCTACACCACACTTTTATGAAGCATGGAAAGAAACCAAAGCAGTGTAAGGTTTAAATAACACTACCAGTACTTTTAATGATCTTTTCAAACTGGAGAGAAAGGCATTAAATATACAGGTGATGTTATCACGTCCACTCCTTTCAGTTTATCAGTGAGGAAGACATGATAGCCCCCCACCACACATCAAAGACATTTTTATTGGATTTATATGTAATTTTTATAACTTATTGGCAGGCAAATAAGAACTAAAATACCAATGTATTGGTGTGATAAATTGTTTAAGTTAATGTTAAATACTATGTGGGATTAAAATGTTCCAGAAGATGCAATTTTAAAATTTTTTCAACCTAATAAGGATTGTTATGGTCAAAGTAAGCCTTGTTGTTAAACTGTAAGAGAGAAAAAAAATATTAGCTTTGACTGTGATGAAAATCCAATATTTTTTAATAGTAATTCTATTAATTAACAAAACATTTCTACTCACTGAATTTAAAGATAACAGATTCATATGATCATTTACTTTATTTATCTATGCTACTTCTGTGTATGAAATTTTGTACATATTGGAAAACAGTTGCATTGTGGGGAGCATTTGATTTACTAGTAATGCTAAAGAAGTGCAAAGCAAGAAAAACAAGTTTAAAGATTTGTTTTAGTACATCCGTGATTGTCTTACCTACAATCCAATTAAAATTCACCAGCTCCTTACGTGACACTTTCTTTCTCTCTTCAGCTCCCAATTTTGACAGATGCAGCTGCTTCCTTGCTGATTTTGAGGTATACTGACTGGAACACTTGCTCTGCAGGAATCATTGCTCATCTGTTAATTTTGCTATTTACTGGCTAGATGGGCTGAATTTAAGATTGGTGATATCTTCTTTTAGTTTTCCATTTTGCTAGACACCATGTTAAATTAAAAAACTTCAGAGGTTATACTCTATTTCTACTGAATTTTTTGAAACAGAGGTGTACTCGCTAAGTAAATGCAAATTGTTATTTGAAATTCTGGATACAAATCGAATTAGAGGACCAGTGAGTTCGCTAATAGTATACATATATTCTTTAAGAGGGATACAATCATGTGCTTCTATTACAATGGCCTGATCTTAAGTCGGTCCACTGTTACCAATTGAGGAATAACTTTGAGTTGGCCTAATTGTTTCAGAAGAAGTTTTGGTTTTAGGTTTCCTTAGTTTGTTGCAGCGCCATGAGTCCAACCCGGACCTGGTATGGAGAAATCCTTCGAGACTTCTTCTAATCTCACTCGTAGCACAAGAACAACAGATAATATACACTTTAAAACTTTTCAATACGGATGAATAAACAAAACTTGCACCACTCAAAACATTTGTCTCAGGCCTTCTGTGCAACACTTTTGTTGACAAACATTTCCACAAGTTTTGATTACCTGGTGCGACCTGGTGATAATTTGTGGAACTACGTAGTCAGTCAGTAATACAGCTACCTGTACTATCAACTGATAGCAACTGCAGCGTGTTCTGTTATTGCCTCCCATGCCCAACAGTTTTAAAATGCAGTACAAAAAATCGAAAGAAGTGCAATGTGTATATATTAACAGTGTTTTTAATGGTCTTTCCTATCTGCGGAAAAAGGCATTAAACACAAAGGTGACGTTATCACCATGCCCACTCCTTTCTGTTTAGGTATCTTATTTTAGAATACCAACCAAGATTATTATTTTTGTCTTAAATTGACTGTGATTTTATTTATTTGCAATACAGTGGGAAAGTAGGTTGGGGAGAGTCACAGGTGGGAGAGTCCTGTATCTAGGGACATTTTAAATTACAGAAACTTCTGTGAAGTCAGAGAGTAAAGAGCTACACATTATGTTGGCTGCTCTGTAACCTTCCCTCCAAACAGGTATGGTGTATGTCGACCACATGTCAACAAAAGTCTTGCGATGTTGATTGTTTATTTTCTTTCTTTTTTTTTGAATGCCTCATTATTATTCTGCAAATATTTTGTTCAAAATTCTGCTAGGGTAAGTATATTTTTTCATGGGAAAACTGATTAAAATTAATGTGACCCATGTGTAGTATAGAATATAATAGGACAAACATATTCATAATGCTCTTTATTTATAGCTGATGTATCGAAAGAAGTGTTGCGAACTTCTTTTGTTGAACCGATAAAACGTCATTAATATGTACAGTTTGTTAACAAAAGCATATTATTTATTTTACAGCTTGTTTACCTTAATACTGCCAGGATAAACGAATCATTCGTATATAAGCGTATATAACATTCTTGTTTTTTTTTTTGTTTTTTTTTTTAAGTAATTTACATCCTCCAACGTCATATCGGACGATGAATGGAATAGATGAAATGATGCTCAAATGAGCCCAGGGTCCATACAGCTTAGAGTTACCGGACATTCGTCGGTAAGAGTAGGGCCAAATAGCCCAACTCTTGCCCATTCGTCTTTCAGGATAAGGGAAAGCCCTGGAAAAACCTTATCCAGATAACTCACCCTGACCGAGATTCGAACTCGGGACCTCTTGAACGTGAGGCAGACTTGCTACCGAGGCGTGGGTGTGTGTGAGCGCGCGTGGGCGTGTGTTTTTTACGAGTGCATTCACATGTCTTTCTCTACTCTTATACAGGTTTTTACAATGCTTAATCCTCTGTTTGTTATCGAGTGGCAATATTAGACCGTGGTGTGTGTTTTTGGTTTGTTTTTCGTGAACGACGTTCTTGAACCACAGGTCTTTTGAAGGTTGATAGGCAAATGCTAGGAAGGATAATTACATTCCCCGACTTTAATGTCTCTGCATTTCACCTCCCTTCTCAATTTACTTCATCTTTCAACGCCAGCTATTTCAAGGTTTTAAGTGTTAGAGGGATTTCTGGGGTGCACGGCAGGACATTTTCTCTCCGTAAACTTCGTCTTTCTGATCGGCGAAGGTACCCTAGTTTTGAGCATCCTAGAGTGGAGAGGGAGGCTGATGAATTGCCATGTCAGAGTTTAATTGTAAACTATTAGGGATCCTGATTTCGATTTCCTGTGTTTTAGTTTCAGTCATCCTCCATCCAGTGGCGGCTCGTGGATTAAATTATTGGTGGTGCATAAATGAAAAATAAAATACAGAGTAGTAGTGATTCACCTGTTTATACAGAAACTCTGCTCTCCTCTCCTTAGACCTGGCGAATCTATCGATGACTTTTGCGTTGAAGTCGCTGATCTTCATAACAAACTCCCTCTCAATAGAAAGCATTGCTAATGCTGACAAACGGTTCTGTGACATTGTGTTCCTAAGGAAAGTTTTTACTATTTCTAAAGTTGAGAAACAGCGTTCTGCTTCAGCGGTAGACATTGGCTTAGTTAACAGCACTCGCAGGAGTTTGACACATTCGCTTAATGTAGCACATAAATTTTTTCCTTAAAGAAGTCCATCAAGCACAAAGCCCCGGACATTCCACGAAATTCCTCTCGGCTGTAAATTACAGTCAGTTTTGTACGAATTTTTGTTCCAATGATAAAAGGATAGAACCTTATTGTTTCTCTAAGGGAATCCTCTAGAAATGTCTTATCATAGTCGGAGAAATTTTCTTGATGAAACAAAGTCGAGGCTACCAGATGCCCTGTGAAGCTAAATCTGTCCTTTGCTTCTCTAAGAATAATGTGATAGACTTCAAGAGCTTCCCTTCTTTTCACATCATGATCTTCTATTCTTCTCCTCTTAATTGCAGTTTCTTCGTGTTCCTCAATATCCGCGCTATTTCTTAGTTTTTGCACTTCCTTTTCAAATGCGTTAGCTGGGCGAGGGTAAATGTTGCATTACAGTCTCGTTTCTGCAGCTGATTGTACAAAACGTCCACATGGAGCATGATCTTGTGGAAGAAAGACAGCCAGAATACAACATTATCATCTTTCAAAGTGGCCATAAACCCAGAAGCCTGAACAAGTGTGGCGTTGTTGTTTAACAGAGCTCTCTTCTGAATAACCTCCATGCATTTAATTAAATTCTCCGTATGTTCGAAAATGGTATTGACGGTCCGCGAATGAAAATGCCATCGTGTCGGAGCAGAACGTGGCAATCGTTCCTGCACAACTTCATCAAGCACAGCTGTTCTTTGAGGAGAATTTGAAAACAATGTGCATATTCCTTGTAAATTGGCAAAAAATATCCTCACACTGGTGTGTCTGCACTCAGCATTATTAAATACATGGCAGTGTATATAAGAGGCACAAGGATACTTCTGTTCCACAATTGCCTGAACGCCGTGTTTCCTACCTCCCATGATGGATGGACCATCATAGGTCTGTACTATAAGTTTATTTGGGCACCCTGGCAGTTGCATTTCAAGTTCAGATTTAATGACTGTGGCAAGAGAGTCTGCATCATGACCAGCAGGTCCAACAAAACTCCAAAATCATTCTACAGGCTTGTCATTCACAAGATATCTGATACACTGAGGAAACATCATCTGCTATGACAGCAAGGAATTCTGCATCCTTAATCTCCTTCATTATTTCCTCTTGGCATACCTCCATCATACACTGAAGAATTTTGTTTTGTATAGTTTTTGAAGTGCCCTTACAAACAGTTGCTTTTTCCAGATGGCCCTTCAGGACACTATCGAGATCAGTGCTGAAATCTATTAGGCCTCGAAAGATACCAAGGTTTTGTGATGTATCAGATTCATCATGACCTCTCAAAGCCAGCTCAAATGACCAGCAAAACCAATACAGTTTATTATGATATTTAGGACATATCTATTCTGCGTAACTTAATCGTTATGCAGCTGTATGTTCCTTCTGTATGCACTGTCCATTTGTGCAGCAATATTAATATTGCCATACATTGCTAAACTTAATGCATTTTTTATATGAGACGAAGAGGACTCATGCTTTTTAACATGGTCGTGTATGTGTTGTATGTCTTTCATTCCTTGCTTCACCCAGGAATCATCTCCTCTAAAGAGCAGGCATGGGAAACAGTATAAAGAGTTATTAACTTCACATCCACATAACCAATCGTGCTTCTTGTACATGTGAGGGTTGAACTTTCTATTGAATGTTCTAGCTTTTGACTTAATCGTTTGAGTTATAGAAATGTTTGGCGTGGGCCTAGCCATTCATTTCACTTCAGATTTTACTTCAGCACTCAGTTGGGAAAAAGGGCTTTTCCAGTAAATATTGCACGGTATTCATTCTATCAGAATTTTAAAAATGTACAAAAACAACACCTCACAATCACTATAAATAAAATGTTAGAATACTCAGTTTAACCTTAAACAAAGCTTTCTCAATGTTCTGCAAGCACGAAACCACATCAGACAACAAGCAGACACACAGATACAAACTAAGCGAAACCTGAAGGTCACGCTATAGCCGTTGCTAAGAGTAGGAGGAGCTAGGTTGATAAACCTCCATTTAAGCAATGTATAAGAAGCCACTCCCATCTCTTCACCTTCCCGCAACCCCCTCAGAGAGGCCACATATGGGTGAAATCTGAGGTTAACACTTCGCTGCAAACCTGGCGGCTCCTACAGCTAACCTCTGTTTATTTCGACTTCTGTGGTCATGGGCAGCTACAGACGATAAGGATAATTGATACATGTTTGTATATAAAACAATGCAAACAAGTACAGCTTTAATGTGCAAAATGCACCTGTTGTACATTCAAAATCAGTGGGTGTAGCACAAACCTGCAACCTTATGGAGGAACCGCCCCTGCCTCCATCTCCTGTCCTCTTCCCCCAGAGGGAGCATAGAACAAAAGAACCTCATTTTGTGTGAACTGTACTCCATATTAAGCTTATTTCTTTGCTATTAAACTATTAAGACTCTTGAGTGTACACACACACAATCATGCAGAAATGTGATCTCACAATTTTTTTAAAAATTTAAACAGGGGATCTCAAAACATACATTTGTGTCAACATTTGTATATTAAACATTTAGGCAGAATACAGTAGGTAGTAGTTGAGAAAGTAAACATTAAAATGAACAAACTATTGTCATGACCCTCAGCCATTAAGGCTGTACTAAGGCTGTACATACATTAAAGAGGGGTTAAAAATGGCATACTGGCTAATGCTGTGAAAGGAATCTAATGTTGCAAATTCTTGACTGTGGCAGAATAGTAATTTAACTGCATTTAAAACTTACAGAATCTCTTTATGACCTGAATTGCAATGAGAAAGCTGCCACCTGCGGAACAATCTGTGTTTCTAAAACACCCAATAAATTCTTCTTCTCTATCTTTTACAAACTCATTCTTAACTTAGCAGCTTCCGACTGAGCTTGACAATCCCTGAATGAAATGAGGCAAACTTTCCCAAGTAGCTCATAGGAAGAGTGGGTGACATCCCTGTTAGGATGCTCTTGCCAGAGTATAGAGACAGGTTGCAAATTATATTTTGAATCAAAAAATGTATTTAAAATGTATTTATGCAACTTTTTTTCATTTGGTTTACTCCATCAGGCTTCATCCACGATGGATTTTCTTGAATTTCTGCAAATTTGCAGTACTCCAAGAAGAGCAACTTATGACTGAGCAACTGAGTGGGAGCATGAGTTGCTAGATTGCTGGCGATGTTTCCTAACACAAGTCCGGACAGTTACTAGTTAAATCAGGAATGCGCATTGAAGAGATTACTGATGGGTCAGAACAGGAGACGGCTCTGCATGGACAATATACCATCATTGTATTTAATGGTAAGCAAGTCTGTCAGGCTTTCAAAAGCATGTAAAATTGTTGAATGTTTTTTCTACATTATACTTGAATAATAATGTTGTTGTATATGTTAGGAAGCATTGACTATTTATACATATAGCATTCACAGCAAATTATTGGGTGATTTGAATAAAAATGTGAGTTAACTCCAGAGTCCAACATGCAAATTAATTTAGTGGAATGACACCAACTAGCACTTAACCTTGTCAACTCAGGTGCATTGAATACCTGATGTCCTGACCCACACAGCTAAATAATCAGTTTGATAGTGATGTTCATTTAAAATGATAAGTCGACAACAGCTGATTATGTCAGGAAGATGTAACAAAACGCGTTCTAGGTAAATACTAGCAATAAATGGAGCATTGAGTACTAGTTCGACTCAAAATTATATTAATTTTGTGTTTCATTGTATCATAGTCCTTACACATTGAACTGATTGGTCATAGTCCATATTTAGCAGTTTTTGTGCAAGTTGTTTCATTGCTAAAAATTAAAGACTGCAGAAATGGACTCCTTCAAAATCTTAATTCTAATGAAAATTTGTAAATGTGATAAAGAGGTGACCTAAAGGCACAACTGCAGGAAGTAACGAAAAAAACTGCAGGCCTTTAACTGAACTTAAGAGTGCAACTGCAGCAAAATTAACATAACTTTCAATGAGTAGCAGATTGTCAAAGGTATGAAATACTAAAACAAGGCTTAAGCTACTATCTGTTTTCTTCATTAGTGATAAGATTTACTGCAATTCTGTTATTTCATTTTTATTGGTATTTACCATTTTTTATATAATTTTATATGCTGTATTAGGCTTGTTAAATAAGGACTGTTATGCCCTTCATAGAGTGTTTTAGCTGCTTTATAGAATTTTACAATATTTCTTGTTTTCCGTATTTAGCACAGCTGCTTTCTCTAGTGCATATGTAGAGTTTTCCTTTGTGTTTGCAGTAATTTCTAAGAGTATTATTAATTTTTTTTTTTTTAAATGAAATAGAAATGTTGAGTTGTGAACCCAATGAAAGTGTCCAGACAGAGTTAAACTGGCTATTCACATTATTGTTCTTGTATATTTCTTGTATGTGTGTGCGTGCATGCAGAAGTCAAAGAAATTGGTGCGCAGTTGTATTATGTTCTGAAATTATGGTCACCATAATTGCTCTCGCCGCAAAGTTTGAGGAACGGTTGGCCGGCGTGAGGGATGACGTCACGAACCTGGGCAAGCGGAAGGGTCAAGTAGACGACCGCCTTAATGAGTTAGAGGAAAAGGCCGACAACATCGCAAAACCCCTCACCCGCCTGACGGAGGAAAACCGGCCTTATGTGTGGACGGAGGACGCCGAAGACGCTTTCCAGCACCCGAAGGGGACCCTGTGCAATGCTCCAATTTTGGGTTTCCCACAACCGGGTGGCGCCTTCATTGTGGACACCGACGCTAGCGACCATTACATTGGAGGTGTCCTATCGCAGATCCAGGACGGCCATGAGCGCACAAGAGTGGAAGAGAGCGTGCCGCAGCAGTCCGAGTAGTTGTGGCAGTGCCTGCTGAAGGCTGGGATAGCGCAGGCCTGAGGAGGGAGCAGCTGGCGGACGCAGACTTGGGGCCACTCTTGAGGGAAGTGGACGCAGGGACGAGACCAACCTGGGAGGACATCGCACCGAGGAGCGCCACCTACAAGTCGTACTGGGCCCAATGGGACTCGTTGAAGACCAGAGAGGGCGTGCTGTTCCGGGTATGGGAGTCACCCGATGGGAAGGCGCAGAGAGAACAGTTGGTACTCCCCCGGAGTAAGGTCCCGGAAGTCTTGGAGGAAGTGCACGCCGGTACTTCAGGAGGACACCTGGGAGCGAACCGTATGATTCGCCAACTACGGCAGCGCTACTTCTGGCTCAGACTCCGGGCAGATGCTGGTGGTACACCTGGACCGCCTCGCACGCTACGATGGGGCTGTTCGGGGCGAACAGCTTTGAGGAGAGAGCAGTGTCACACGAGCACTGGAACACCCTGTGGAAGCAGCTGGGAGCGATAGACGGGGGAGGTCCGTGTTAGCCACACCTCCCCCTCGTCTGTCTTATAGTGGTGACAGGCGGTGGTCAGGAGAAAAACATGAATGTGCCGTCTGTTTCTCTTACACCTGGTTCTCGATCCTTCTTTTACTGGAACATTCCTGTGAACACTAGAAGAACGGTGACATTCCTATAAAAAGGGTTTCAGAGAGACAGGCAGTCAGTGTTAGTCAGTCAGTTGGTTAGTGAGTGTGAGCGAGGAGACGGTCGCAGTTCTTGGCGTAAGAGTTAGTCAGTGACGTGCTAATGAACGAGAAGATTGTGCAACGGAAGACTGTACGTAACTGGTATGTGCATCGGAGTTTATGTAATCGCGAGTACAAGTGAAATTGTAACGGACGAACTGGTAAATTGTAATTGTGTGCAGCAAGTAATTCTGTGTAATTGGCAAGAGTTTAACTGTAAGTCGGTGGAAATAAAGAACATTTTTGAGTGGTGAAATTGGACTTTTCATTTCACGAACCCACAAAGTCACAATATAATTGTTTAGATTGTGATCAGGTTTATATTGGAAAGACGAAACGTACTTTGGAAACCAGAAAGAAAGAACATTTTTGTAACATAAAATATAAACAAATTGATAAATCGGCCGTAGCAGATCATTTTTGGTCATTTAACCATGAAATAAATCCCGAAGTTAAATTATTAAAACAATTAAATGTTCCCATAGATTTAATAGTGTTGGAAAAAATATTTATTTTAAAAAATAAAAATCGCATAATGAATTTTGACATACCGGTAATTGATTCTGTTTTTAGGTTTGTTTTGTCTTCAGATTTTGGTTATACGAAAAAAAAAAAAAAAAAAAGTATACTTGACGATGAAGTGTGTTAACTGACGATGTGAGCAAATGTTCGTGAAATCGATTTTTTAAAAAGAAGAAAGAAGTATTAACATCAATTTCTTAAGATAAGTGGACATTAATTAACAAATATTTTTATTTGTGTAATCTTCCAAAGTGTTTGATTTTCTGAGAAATGGTTCCAACGATTTTGATTAAAATACCATGTATATAAGACATCTACTGGCAAATAAAAATAATATCTTAAAATTTCTTTGAAGAGGTTAACTTATGAAGTCCTCTTCCTTTGTAAGGCTTTTGATATAATAATGTTGGACAACAGGTGTGTGTTAAGCTGCAAACAGAAATATGGATCTCCATACAATACACCATTTATTTTAAATATATTAGTTGTGACACCAGCCTTTCTGAGAAAGTCCTGAGAAAGATAAAGTTATTTGCTGTAAGATTTTAAAGGAGTAAGTAGTACTGCATATATTTTCGAGTTATTTTTTGAAGATGTGTCTAGGTGTCTTCCACTTCAGGATGCTCTGTGTTGCCATCACTTGTTATTGGCTGCTGTTTCAGATGGTGCAATGCTGCCTCTAATGCAGTGAAACTGTTGTTATGACACATTTTTACAGAGTGAGGTGGCACAACGATAGAATGTGAGATTTGCACCCAGGAGATTGTAGGTTCAATCCTTATAACAGATCTTCCTGGTCTTTGTCTTTTATATGGAGTTTCCCCTGGTCACTAGGTGAATGCTGGGAAGGAGAATTATATCTCCAGAATTTTGTGTCACTCCATTTTACTTCACCTTCATCTTGCTTGCTGTTTTAGGCTTGTAAGTGTCAGCAGTAGCTTTGCATTGCATGGCAGGGAGTATGTTTTACCGTCATTCTCCAGATTGAGGGCAGTTTCCAAGTCTCGGGAGCCCCAGTAGGATGTATGAGCCTGGAGGAGAGCCTGTTGTATGAGGTGTCACTGCGGAGTAAACTGTAGGTAACCTGCCCTCTGTTGCCATGTCTTCTCTCACCTCAGGACATAGATACATAGGTCAAGGTGCTACATCCCATCTCTGAAAACCTTGTCATATCTTATGATACATCCTCAGTGCTCCTCTTCTAAGTCTTCCTCACTTTCTTCAGTCAGTTCACTCAACAATTTAACAAAAGTATGTAAATAAAAATGTCAGGAGTAAATTAATTTGTTAATCTATAAACTGGTGCTGAATTGAAAATTGACTTCCAAAAATATATAAACTAAATAAAATTGCATCTTCATGTGGCTCGGATTATATGGATCCTCAAATTTGTGAGACTCTACTGTGTGTATATGTATATCTCAGATTCCTTTAATAACCAAAGTCTTCAGAGATGGATAAGTGTGAAATGAATGCTCAATGAGCTTAAAGTCTATAGAGCAGAAAGTTAGCCAACCGGTAAACTTCAGGTGAAGTTAATGGTCCTTAAAAGACAGCAACACTATAATTACTTTTAATTCCATATCTTTGTTAACTATTCCCTAAGATTAACATTGACCCTTGGTCTGATATATGATAATTTCAAGCATTTGCAGCTATCCAGGGAGTCAACAAGTTGTAGTAATTATAGCTTGTAGAAAATCATTCATATTAACAAATTTGTACTTTAATAAATATTTTTGCACTTTACCTGATGATAGTGCCAAAGGTGTAGGTATGTTATTGTGACTTTGTGGGTTCGTAGAATTAAAAGTCCAATTTGCCGAAATTCTAAATGTTCTTTATTTGCGTAGAAATACACTCCGTAGCAGCAGGATTACATCACAACACAATCTTCCAAGGTCGGTGACAATAACAAACAGCTCTTGTTACAACACACTCAGCTGTTCTCTGCTTACTCACTCTTGTTACACACTTCACAACAACTCTCCCACTGGCGTGTCACAATCTCTTAAATACCTTACTGATAATTTTCTAGACGATTTGAAAATAAACCAGAACCCGAACAATCTCTATCAGTCCAGAAATTTCCATTTATCTCAGTTTGTTTGCCTCGGCAGAACCTTATCGGCATGCTATCTCTGTCTGCCGTGTCTTTGTTTTCACACTGCCCGCCTATCAGTTCCTTTTGTGTAAACAAATCGAGCAATCGTAGATACAGGTTTACGACATTATTGTATAAAATTTTTCTCCTTTTTGGGATAGAATGTTCTAGTCTCTTAGTGATACTTTTAAATAGAAGAATCGGTAGTTTACATGTTTTAAACTAAATATTTGTTTCTTTAAAAGTTTTGTTAATTATTAAGCTTTCCAATATTATACATGGGAATCTTGTTTTATTTTTTATTTTTAAGAGTAATAATCAGTATTATTGACTTTAAAGCACAGTATTGTCACGAATGCATTGTTGCAATGAGGTGGCGCAGCAAGGCAGTCAAAGAGATGGACAGTGCAGTGCGGATATAAAAGCTTACCGAAACGGTCGGGGGAAGGAGACAGATTTCTCGAGAGTTTGTCTTTGTTCTAGCCATCTTGATTGTTTGAGAACATTCCGGATAGTGAGTAATCTATAAAAAGGGAGCCATCGCATGCCACAGACAGTCAGTCGGTAATTGGACGTGTGCGCGTGAACATCTGTGTTTGTGGTCAATGACCTTGCAAGTTGTATTGTGTATGTGACGTAATTCTGGACTGTAAAGGTTGATAAAAGTGTGTTTCTATGGAAATAAAGAGCAAATTTTAGTGATTGTAACCTGTTAGCTTTATTGTTTGCAGTTTGTCTCTGATAATTTTTTCTTGTTACTGAAAATGGAGTATACATTAAATCAGCAGCTCTTTTTTTGTGAAGCAGTGCAATTCAGTTACAGCTACTTGAAGGGTATTTCCCCCCAAAAAAATATAATATTGGGATTGTTAAATAACCACATCTCTGGTAAATATATTGTTCATCTAGACTGCTCATGGTGGTTATCAATGGCTGGAGAGGTCATCCTGTAAGTTAAGATGTTTGTTGTAGAAGACCAGAGAGCTGCAGCCATAGCCAACAATAAGGCACTGATTCCATGGTTGTGGGTTCAAATCAGCCCCTGACTGATGGTTTTTAAGTGACAGTGTCATGTTAGTAGTTTACTGGCAAGTAAAATAACTGCAGGACAAAATTGTAGCACATCAGTGGCACCAACATCCTGTCAGTTGACATTGTCATTAATAAACGAAAAAATACTGATTACATTTGAATTATATTTTGAATTACATTTTTTTTTTAATTAATTATAATTTGAATTAAATTTGAATTGTGTTGACTGATATGCGAGGAAATGTTTGTAAAATCGATGTTAAAAAGAAGAAAGAAGTATTAACACCAACTTCTTAAGATAAGTGGAGATTCCTTAACAAATATTTTTATTTGTGTAAATGAAAAAATATTCTATCTAAAGACGAGACAAAAAATAAGGAAGAAACCATAAACATCTGCACATCTAGTTATGAGGAACCAAAACTGCTGAACATTCTGCTTAATTTGATGTTGAAAACTGCTCATTAAGTGAATTTATAGCCAAATAATTAAGGAAAGAAATTTGTCGCAGTTTAGTAATTAGACACTAAACGACAATGCTCTAAATATTTAACACTTATGTACATACACTGTGTTGTAATGTTATTTACCTACACTATAAAAACAATTTTCAATAAGAATTGTATAGTTTTTATTTGACAAAGCATTTATAAAAACTGGATGAAGCAATACAAATTTCTAGTAAAGAAAAGATGTCTAAAAATTTTTGTAGATGTAGTACTGTGGGTATGAACTTACTGATTAAATTGAAATAATTACAAATTATAATATTAGTAATAATAATAATAATAACAATAACAATAATAATAAATGTAATTCTGGTTCCTTCTAGTTAAATGTTTTGGTAACATTTATCACATCCTTCTTCATTTTTGTGTCTTTTAAAAACATCTATTGGAAAATCGCCACCAAGTGGAACTGTACAATGTTCAAACACTTTTCAAGCTCTTGAGAAATTTCTTTATGTTTCTATTAGGAATTGCAAAGAAATGCAGTTCCCTTTACATAATGTATTCTGTGTTTAATGACCAAGTGTTAAAAAACTTCAAACTTTTATTATTTAGACATTTATTACATAAATGTTATTCCAGATGTCATTTCGGGAACCTGAAAATGGGGAGCTGTGGTCCACAGAAAAGCATAATTCCTCAGCAAACACCAATGCCAAGATGCCTGCAAACTTTGTCAAGCACTAGACAGCAATGCAGGCTCAAGTTATCATAAAGTATCATATATTGTTGGTTTACTTCTAACACTAATGCACCAACCTATCTCCATAGTAAACTACTATTAAAGTCAGCACTTGATAACTTACATATAAGAATAAACTATTTCCAGAGTGAATCTGATGACACAAATGAAGTATTAAAAATGGTAGAACATGTTGATAAAATATTTTTTAAACTCTTATTGCCTAAGCTCAAACAGGACTAGTTTCAAAGACATCCTCTCTGTCATCAGCCGGTCGACTGACTGATTTCCTCAACAGGTAGTTGTGTTCTCTTTCCCTCATTGACTAGTCTGCTACTCTTCCCATTGGTTAGTTGTAAGAAGTCGTCTGTTGCTGATATTTCAAATTTCATTACTCAGTTTGTATTCATAATGATGTAAATATTTTTGCACACTGTTAATTCCCAATAATTTTTTTTGCCAGTTTTAAAAGCTTGATTTCTTGACTAGTGTTACAATTTTTTTTTTACCTTACATGAGCTGTGCCTTATTTATCTACCTGTTTGTATTTTATGTTTCTGATTTTTTAAATGTGTGCTTCCTACCAATGAAACACAATGCTGTGTACATTGCAGCATCAGCCAAGCTTAGAAGAAGCAAAGGCCAGAGACTAGAGAGAGGGTAAAGCAGCCAAAGTGTGTCCTTGAGTGCAGTAAGCGAATGGAATATGTTTGTTTGAAAGATGAGGTTTATTTTGTATAGCGTGATGCACAGCCAAAGGCTACAGGAAAATAATTTTGTTTGCTGGACATGTGCATATTCAATTGTTTCATGAAAGTACTGCTAAAGGTACCAATGTCACTCATTACTGCTTCAAATACAGTTCAGCTGCTCGTTCTCCAGCTCTGACATTTCTCAAGAGGGGAAACAGGCTGTTGCCAGTTCTTTAGCAGGAATTTCAAGCAGAGGAACATGCATATTTTAAATATTTCATGAACCAGTAGCCATATTATTATGATAGCGATAATAATAGGACTTATGAACATTAAAAATCGGAATTCATGCACACACAAGATAGCAAAGAAAGTGCACCAGCGCAGGCAGCTAAAGCCACGTGGTTCAAACAAAATTAAGCTGGCAACATGGTGTTGGGTTTGGAAGCAATGCCTAGCAGTGACAATGCCGATTGGTGCTAGCAGACAATTTTAACTTCCTGACCACAACACCGGATGTAGAGACTCCCAGTACTACCGACAGAATCAGCTAGTGTGTGTGAAAGGTGTGAACGAAATATTCGAATAGAGTGGTGTTGTAATAAACATCTTGCATGATAATAAAACTGCAAATTGGATTTCAATGTTTTAAGGCTACTATAGTCCTATAATTTCATTCTACAGCTAATTTTGAGGATATGTTTTCAATTGCTCATTACTATATGTTGGTACTGTTAACCTTCCCCCTCCTCCTGCAGCCACAAAATGTCAGCTGGAGATCCAATGGCCGTACAGTAGTAACAGAATTCAGTGTGGATAGATCAAGTTGCATTGAGACTCAAGCTCAAACATGTGTCCCTTTTCAAGTGCACTTGACACCCACAAACAAAAAGTGGAATGGAAGAAAAATATTTACTGTAGCAATAGTTCTTGGCAACATAAGTGTAAAAACACTTATTATGAAAAAAGAAAATCACAAGTAAACTTAAAAAACTCAACGAAATTTTCTTACTAAAGTCAAAGAAATCATACAAAAATTAAAACTTCCTGGCTTAAAAGAAAACTTAGAAACAAGAATCAACCCTTTAGAACTATTTGATATTGAATACTATCTATACTTACGTGAAAAATTTACTGAATCTGAAACCCCTTTATGTGTCCTGAAACAAATGAAACAAATGACAATAGAAATAATAAATTTAAGATATCCTGCCAATGAATGGCTACATGTTTACATTGATGACTCCAGCTTACCAAATAATGGTGGTACTGGCACTGGTGCAATATGCCCACTTTTCTATTTCTACAAAAGATTAAGTTAAAATACTTTAAAATTTGATGGAGAAATTTCAGCAATCCTTCAGAGCTTACAAAATCTTGTATATCATATAAATAAATTTGAAAGAGTTCTATTATTATTTGACTTTAAAGCAGCTATAATATCCATAACATCCAATATAACATCTAAAAACCTAAATATTGCAGAATGCTGTAAAATCATAAAACTATTTAAATAAAAGAGTAATACTTCAGTGGTTACCACCACATTGCGGAATACATGGTAATGAAACAGCCGACTTTCTAGCCAAAAAAGACAGTAAAATTAGGTCAGACTCATTTGAGCCACTAACTTATCGCTTTGTCAAAAGAATAATTATAGCAACATATAATATAAAAAATAAAGAAGATTAATATATTACAAACAAAAGGATAACTATGGGAAAATTTATGTAACAGCACAACTAGAATCAATACACTATCAAGAAAATCCTCTGTAGCAACTTTTAGACTTCTAACAGGCCATGGCTGTCTCGATTAACATTTATTCAGGATTGGTATAGTGAGTGTCCTTACTGTACAATTAAAAAGATATGGCTGGAAACCACCTCCTCTGTTTAACATACCAACATAACCTCAAAATACTGGAGTGCAAGAGAGCAAATGGCTTCATTGCCAACTGCGTAACATTAGATACCAACCAACCACACTTCATTTGGAGAACTGTTTTGAAATGTACCACATCCAACAATTATATTAATATCAAGCCATAGAATACATTGTCAATGCTTTCAGCTTCATGTATGCAGATTTTGAATGCAATAAATTGTATTGCTTGATTTTATATGTATTTTTTACTTTACAATGCACTTATGCTGCTGTAAAGAGATTTAAATCAGATAAGGAATACACCAATGGGTTAAAAGAATGTGTATAATGTTGACAGTCAAAGCCAGTTTATTCCAGTTAATATACTCATCACCAGCCCTGTGAAAAAGAACATTTTATTGACAGTATAAAACACAAAAACGTATGATTATTAAACATAGGGAATACTAGTGCATGCAGTAGAATGTGTACTGTGAATGGAGAAGTTACAGAGAGTATTTTTCAGGATCCACAGATCCCAGTTGCACTTAAGAATGTCTCCAACATGAAAACTGAGTCCACCAAGAGTCCAGGAAGTTCCACACCACAAGCAGCATTTACAACCGCCCTTACTGAGCTGAAATCGAGGAACAGTTCTATGGAGTCTACATATTAAATAAGGTTAGTACAGTTCTTTTGGTTACACTGCAGCAGAGCAGCATAAAGAATGGTAGGCATGATGTTATGGCTGGATCATTGCCAATAGTGAAAACATGCTGAAAATACCAACACTACGTAACCAACCTATGACACTGTAATGTGTAAAGAAACTGACTAGACTAGAGTGGGTAAGTAACGATACAGTAAGTAACAAAGCTTCAATAATAATGGTAACAATCATGTAAGAATGATAATTTCAGATTATTGTAATCATGATTTTATATTATTATCATCATAATTAATGTTATTTTTATTGAAGCTTTTTTACTTAGAGTATTATAATTTATCCATTCTAGTCTGGTCAGTTTCAATTTCTTTTAATTTTTAAATGATGATGGAGGTCAGTAAGCCATAGATTATAAGATTAGTGCATTAGTATGCCATTAATAATAATAATAATAATAATAATAATAATAAATGTGTTGGCAACATTTTGCTGTCTTGGTATATTTCAGCACTCTGCAGTTGGCAACAGCTTGCTTCTGTCATGTCATTCCTTACCATGGCAGACGAACCCAAGACAACAGTGTTATTCTGCAGTTTAACCACTCTTTTTAAACATTTGAACAAAGGCCACAAACCTTGCAAAACTGAAGCTTTCTGTACCACGTACATTGTAGGTAGAGAATGTATTGCATTCCAAACAAAATCTTTATACAAAGATTTCACTGAAAATATCTTTTGAAATACCTTATATTTTTTTAAAAAAACAAAACATTTTTAGAAAAAATCTATGTATATCATAACTTAACCCCTTCACCAATATGTACATTTTATGACATCCTGTGCAGCAGTTTGAAATAATAAAGTTGAAACTGTATAACAATGGCAGTGTTACTTTGCTTCAATATTGGGATTTATGGCCATTTGGTCTAATGCATTGTAAGATCTATCAAACCGAAGATTGCAGAATTGAATCCTTTGAAAATTTAGCTATATATTCTGTATTCTATAGAAAATGAGGTAAAGGATGGGTGATATGACATGGTTGGCTGCTAATAAATGTTGCTATTAAATGCAGATATATGCATTTTAACCGTTTATTGTGTTAAAAGAAATCTGATAGTACACTCACATGACTTTCTCTACTCTTGTACCAAATGTTCTTACAAACACATTGCTCTGTCTACTTCAAGATAAACACTATCTTATTATGATATGATATTTATTGAGGTACTAAGCTTTTACAATTTTCAGACTGCCTATGTTTTTGGCCTAGGCCACTGCTACACCAGGCACTCCATTGAAGTGTTCTTACAGATGTGTTACAATATGCATTATTACAAAATAGAGTCACCCATTATTCCTTCTCTCTTTTTACAATCCATATCAATTTGTTTTTTACCTTACTTAAAAACTGTGCTATGTTTTTATAATTTTTGTTTAAAAATTGTTTAAGCTAATTCTCCTGTTCATCTTTGGTATTTGACATTCTTTCCTCCACAACTCTGTTTCCTTACAATCAAACAGTATATGTTCTATATCCTCTTTGTCCCTACACAATGGGCACTCGTAAGCTGCCCACTTGTAGTGCTTATATTAGCCACTTTAAAATTGTTCACCATATGACTTAAATTACATGACCACAATACATAGTCTATTATACTATGACCATTTGCAGTTATAAAAGTAAATTCACCAAGTTCATCTTCTCCATATTTTCCATTAAGAATATCCAGTGCATTTTGCTTGTAAAAATTAATGAGTTTCTCACTACCCCTTTCTGTCACCTTATCCTTGCTATGCCTGATATTCATATTTTCCCATTACATTCCTATCCTCCCACCAATCTGTAAAGCTAACATCACATTCTCCAATTCTTATGTTTAGATCTCCTAATAGTATTATCTCAATATTCATATATTTTCCCTTTAACTTCTCTATATCTTTTTTAAGGAGATGAATGAAAGTAAATGGGTTGAGCCCTTTTGGTCCCTAGCACAGAGGCCACATATTGGGCCCATTGTGCCCCCTCTTACTGGAGTGCTTATTCAAGTTCCATGGCCTCCAAAAAGGACAGGATAAGTCTTGGATGAGCACTTCTTATATCATCTGGTCTCACTTTGTCTGAGCCCAGAATAAAGTGTCTAAGTGTAGCAAGTGCTTCACATTCATACAAAATATTTAGAGAAGACTCATCCTCTCCACTGCACTTCCTGCATGTGGATTCTGCACTGAGCTTCACCACATGTAGGTGTCTCTTTAGGGTGTTGCACCCTGTCAACAGGCCAACGACACTTCTAAGTTGTACCTGATTGAAGGTTAGCAGAATCCTGCTGTTCTTCTTGCTAGGTCCATAGACCGAGCCTGCCTAGCTGTGGTAAGTTTACGCCATGAAGTGCCATGTTGAAGTGATACCCAATCAAGGATCTCACGTCTGGCCTTCTTGGGGTAATACCATGGACGGGTTCTGGACCAATAAATGCGTTGGCCGAGCCTTCCCTGGATAGCCTATCAGCTAGTTCATTTCCTCTGATCCCAGCATGCCCAGGAACCCAGCAGAGCTGTACTGGTCGGCAAGAACAGAGAATATTCAAGGTCTCTTTGGCACTCTTGTACCAACCGAGACCTTGTTGTGCTAGCACAGCTTTCAGGGCCGCCTGACTGTCAGAACAGATACTAATCCGACCATGCAGCCAAGGCATCCCTAAGATGTGATAAACACAGGCCAAAATAGCATATATTTCGGCCTGGAATACTGTAGAATAACCTCCCAGTGAGTATGGTAGCCTTGTCTTTGGCCCATAAATGCCAGTCCCGGTCCCCGAGTCAGTCTTGGAGCCGTCTGTGTACCCCTTGACACATAGGAACCCATGGGCCACGAGTCCATTCCTCTCTGGGCGGAAAACTGACTCTGTATTCAGAGTCAAAATTATAAATAGGCTTCATATTGTCGCAACCCATCGCTAAGATAGTCTGCGCTTCTGAAGCCTGCTCAATATCTCTCTGTGTCCTTTAACTGGATTTTTAAAAGACCAACAGCCCAAACTCCAGAGACGATGAGCAGTCACCCCGGCCTCTCCTTGGATAAACAACCCAGAGGAGGCAAAACAAGCAGTGCCTCGGGCACTGAGTAGGGTGGCATGCAAGGCTCCAGTAATCCTCAAACACACTAAGCGTTGGATCTTATTTAGTTTGTTTTTGGTAGCCTATGTCGTAAGACAAAGCTGCCATACCACCGCAGCATAAGTGATGGAGGACCTGACGACGGAGATGTTGAGCCAATAAACCACTCGTGGTTTAAGTCTCTACCTCACATCAAGGGCCCTCCGACAGGCCCACAAAGTATTGCAGGCCTTGATCACTTTATGTTCAATATGCTCTCTCTACATCAGTCTAGAATCCAGTATAACTCCCAGATACCTGACCGACCCGGATCGAAGCAATTTCTTCCCAAAAAAGATCGGCTCGCACAAACCATCAAGCCACCTCTTCCTCGTAAGAACAATGAGGTTAGTTTTCTCAAGGTTAGCTGACAATTCTACCTCACAATATCAAGGAGATAAAACAATTCTGGATTATAAAACTGTGAAGAAGTTGGAAGATTATATATTATACTATCCACTATCACTTTATTTCGATTATAATCCAAAGCACTTCCTTACAACTAGAACATGTTTCTTTTATTGTTTTACTCAATTTATTCTTGATAAAACCAGAATCCTGCCATGTGGCAATGTTACTATATTTCCATCTTCCCCTTCCACTACTCTTGCATCCCTTCTATGACCTTGGGTGGCTGTCTCTCCCTTCTCACTGCTACCAATTGGTTTTGAATTCAGCTTCCTTTCCCTCTCCCCACTCTAGATCACGTGCTGCTTCTGGCTCCTTGTTTGGTTACACACTTTTTTTCTTCGCTGCCGCCGTTGCTCTCTCTTGTCTTGCTGACGTCACCTCTCTTATTTGATCATCTGCTGCCTCATTTCTTTTAACTTTTACTTTTCGCCGGATCATCTGACATGACTACTGGTGTCATACCTCCTGATGACGTTGCTACTGACTTATCCTGCCTCTCTTTGTCTCTCACGTGTTTGGACCTTGGTGTGATTGATGTTGCTGCCGTAACATTCATTTCCTGCATTTGGTGTAGTTTTTACTGGCTTATTTCCTGTCCCCTTGTCCTCCTGTGCCATATGTCTCTCTTGCCCGTAGAAGTAACATTGACTTCTACTATCCATAATTGTAAGTTTCTAATATATGCTCTTTTCCCTGCTGCCCTTGCTTCCTTCATCTGCCGGATTAGGTTATTTTTTGTGATTGTGTTGGTGTTAAATTCTTATTTATGACTATATCACTCCGTTTCAGCATCTTTGCCCTGTCTAGTATTTCATAAATTAATTGCATCGTTGCAAACTGAAAAATGATTGGTCTCCTTCCTAACTGTCTTCCAATGCAATAGCTTCAACAGTCCCCCACCCTTGTAGCTCTAATTCCAGTTTATCTTTCAGTATTTGAGATACTTCTTGCTCTGGCCAAATACCTCTTCTTTCCTTCACTCCTATGAACAACAAGTTAAATCATCTTCTCCTCTCATCTGCTCTTTCTAGTTTTATTTTCATTACTTCCATGTCTACCCTAATCCCTTGAATTTTTGTACCACCTTCATCTTTTGTTTCCTTTGCTATCTTGTCCAAATTATTGGTTATCCTTTGCTCCATACGATTCATTTTGCTGATTTTTTCCACCAGTTCTACTAAAATTCTCTGTATTTCCTCAGGGCCCAGGTTGCGCTCAATTTCAGCTACCAATAGCAGCATTAAAATTATGATTACCAATAGTAATCCCTGCATCTTACTGCCTCCTGTTGCTCTCTCTCTCTCTCTCTCTCTCTCTCTCTCTCTCTCTCTCTCTCTCTCTCTCTCTCTCTCTCTCTCTCTCTCTTTAAATTAATATTATTTGTCTGAAGAGCCCAATTCTTGCTCTGTAGACTTGATTTCTACACCTATTGCTGATTAGGCCACTTTTGTTCCCACACTTCAGGAGCTCACTGTCACACGTCCTCATTCCACTAACACTTAGCACTCCCCTATCTCATTATAGCTACAAGGTAATATCGTTATGTGATGTACACATGACTTTCTGTACTCTTGTACAAACACTTATTGCTCTAAGTATAAACTTGAAAGAAGCGTAGGGACAGTGAAGCACAAATTAGTACAAAAGTGAATTGAGAAGATATTGAAACATTGCTTCACTCACACTGTTTATTCACAGGACATGTTTCAAGAGCTCTTGCTAATCGAGTATCAGCTGATGATAGGAGCAAGAGCTCTTGAAACATGTCCTGTGAATAAACAGTGTGAGTGAAGCAATGTGTCAATATTTTCTCGATTCACTTTTGTACTTATTGCTCTATCTACTTCAAGATCAACATTATCTTATTGTAGGTACAAGGGAATACAGGAAACTTTAAGTGATAGTCAGATGTTTTGGTCATTAGGTGAAGTGTTTGTAATTACATTCTCTATGTATGTCCAAGAGATAAAAAATGAATAACAGCTTCTCATTTGAGAAAAGTATAACTACTCGACAAATAACAAGGAATATCTCAGTGGTCCACTCCACAAAACCAAAAATGTATCAGACATAATTATTTGTTTTATTGAGATCTACATTTTTTGTGTAGTAAGATTTTGCCTATCTCTTATGGTTTCCGAGTTATATAAAAGTTATTCAGAATACTGACTTTTTCTTTTTGAGTAGTACATTCCAGATACTGAAATGCCCAAAAATTGCCTGCTGCTGTGGTGTGAAGAAATCACTCTGGTAAAACTCCATGTCCTACAATGCAAGTAATCTTTCACCTTCCAGAACACTGTGGCCATGACCTCTCCTGCAGAGGGTGACAATTTGAATTTTTCTTCACTGGTGACCTGGGATGCTTCCATGTCATTGAGATGGCCTTGGTTTCTGGGATAAAGTGGTACACCATATCTCATCGCCTCTGATTATTCTGAACAGGAACTTGTTTCCCTCTCACTCGTACCACATCAAGTGATCAAGGCAGATTCCCATTCGTGCACTCTTGTGATCCAGGGTCAGGTTTGTTTGCACCCAACTTGTGGACACTTTTTGGTTGCACAACACATCAAGGAGCATGTGATGGGCCTGAGTACGACCAATAGCGAGTGTGGATGCCATTTCTGACATCATTATGCGCCTGTCTGCTAACACTATGTCCTGTACGCTAGTGATATTGGTTTCATTTGTGGATTGGAGGGACAGTCACTTCGTCCTTCACTCTCCACACTCTGCCTTTCTTCACTGAACATGCAAAACCAGCAACCAATCATTTGACATCATCTCTTCAGCATACACAGTCTATAGGCTTTCATGGATGATGGACACACTAGTCCCATGTATCCATTCATACCAGATAATAGCACACATATCCGTTGGTGAACACATCAGGACAGGTACATCTCTGATCGTGATTTGTATTCGAATAACCTAGGGCACGCTGGGCTGCTGCCCATCTGTCTTCTTTAGTGCTCTATGGATGTATCATTCCTGCTCCACTAGCAATACTTTTGCCATTGAATTAAGAATGGGTGTTGTTACTTGTGGTGATTGCTTGTTTCACTTGATGTACCATCTTCTCATGAAACTTTCTTTTGTGCAACACGAGAATATTTTCTAAGTCCAAAGGTGCATGTATCATATGCAAGCAGACAACCAGCCGGTTCTCGTGTTGCAGCCAACATGGGAAAGATATGTAAAACTTGTAGCCAACCGCTGCAAAAATGACCCAGACATAGGTGATGCAGTCCGTGTGCAAAGGAACATGGTTTGAGCAAGCTTAGTTATTGCCCGGTCAAATTTTGTTACTCATGCACTGTTTTGCACATAAACAATCCTACGACATGATGATAAAGGAATGCTCCATAGGAAATACATGTATGAGCTCACGGACTGTACCAGACTGGTTCGGCTACTGCCGCGAAGTGTGCATGATGTCAAATGACCCAAGTATACTGCAAGGGGGAAAATTGGCGGTTCCGGCCACGTCGTTCAAATTGACGAATGCAAAATAGGACAACGCAAGTTTCATCGTGGGTGCATCGTAAAGGGCAACTGGATCTTGGGAATGATCGATGTGGAAACGAATGAAGTGCGTATGACGATATGCCCCAACAACAGGAGGGATGCAAATATGCTCTACAGTCTAATTGCAGTGCCCACGATGAAACTTGCATTGTCCTATTTTGCATTCGTCGATTTGAACGACTCCCTTGCAGTATACTTGGTGTCATTTTACATCATGCACACTTCGTGACAGTAGCCGAACCAGTGCGATATAGTCCACGAACTCACACATTTATTTCCTACAGAGCACTCCATTGCTGTGTCGTAGGATTGTTTATGTGCAAAGCAGTGAATGAGTAACAAGGTTTGACCGGGCGATAACTTAGCATGCTCAAACCATGTTAGTGTTTAGTTGGTACTACTTTGTGTTAGTCTGCCAGGTAGTGTAATTTCGGAACAAGTAAGACTGTTGGTAGCATTGCGTTCAGTGGAGAAACAAGCATAGTTTGGCTGCACTGAATTCTTCAATATGGCTACATTATGCAGTAAGTAAATAAACAAACAATTAATAATGTTAAAGGAATGCCTTCCAACATGAAATTGCACTAAAAAGTAAAGAAATTGTATTAAAAATCATGGTTGTGTATAAAAACATAAAAAAGTGTGAAGGAATTAGAAAAAAGTTGCAGCGTCGCATATTAGAAAGAAGAGCCAAACTTTCTTTTGGAATTGGACAAAAATTGAAAAAATAAAAGAAAGTGAAAGAACAATTCATTTCCATTAAGTGTGGATCCATTCTATATTGGGTGTGAAAGACTGCTTATGTTTGCTCAGGGGTCTCTTTATCAGACTTGAGGTTCCTTTATATGCCATAAATCTATAACATGGGTCCACTGGCTTTACTTCCCTTCTGAAGTAAGCCATGCTAAGGTTTCTTAATGCGAGTAGTACAGACAAAGCATTAAAAATGTTGGTCATGGTAGCTCAAAGGTTAAGCGCGACAGAAGGGAAACTGGGAGATCTGTGGTTCAAATCCCGGGCATGGCATTGAATTTTTCAGGTTGACTTTATCTATCCAAAGTATTAAATGTTTGGTGTTGTACCAAGTCTCATAAATATAATTTTAAATTGTAGTTAAGGTTTGTATGTACAATGGTATACTCCAGTTCTCACTGCACTTGTTAAAAATGACCTGTTTTCTTATAATCCATTTGTATCATATTTAAATACCCTACTAGTTGCTGAGAAATAGCATTTAACTGCCCTGCCAGTGGTGTTCCTAGGTTGGCATGTTGTCTGGATATCTATTGAGCAGAATTTGAATTTGCACTTAACTAACTTAATGGAAAATCTTTCATTCTGTAATCACTGCTTTCGTAACTCTTATCGCTATGAAATACTGCTGAGGTTTCTTCAGACTGATTCACTAAATCATAAATCACTTAGTTCATTATTGCTGTAGAAAACATTATCAAAAAGCTTTTGCGAACTCTCATTACTACACACTGTTCTCTTTGGCATGTTGCTTACTGAGATATGCAACACTGTGAAACAGAGAAACATTTTTTAGCAGGAAAACACCACGGGTAATACAAAGAAAAATTATATATCACGCATCTTGGTAAGCAGATTTCCGTAGAATACATTTTAGAGCCCTCTATTGCCTACAAATCGAACTCCATGCATTTATGTGTAACAGCGTGTGTGTGCAAGTTGAGCTCATCATATGATGTAAATCGGTTAAACTGATGATACTGAATTAATGCCTATAAAGCACAGTGATCAAGTAAAAACTCATGCTTTTTTTACACTAATCTGAAAACTGGAAAAAAAATTAAGTATCCTTGAAACATAATTCAATTTAGGATAACAATACAAATAAAACATGTATTTGTGTTTACAGATAAGCACATCTTATTCTGGAGCACCTCCACCACCAATAACGCCACCACCAGTACTTACGGATCCTTCAGAGACACGTCCATTTTTGGATCCATATGGTCATGCCAAGGCAGTTTGAATTGATAAATAGCATTGGCATCCACCAAAGACAGAACAGGATGAAAGTTCAGATAGTTTCTTGCAATTCAAGATGCGGCAGCATCAAAGGAAAACGACTCCACAACATTCTGGGGTAACTATAAGAAATGCATTTGCTGTAATTCTTAAATGTATTTAATTGCTCTATAACTTATTCAAATATTTTTTATGGTATTCAAATCAAATCTTAAAAACTGCAATTAAAAATGGATATGAAAAAAGCCTTGTAGATAAAAAACTAAAATCTTTCAAACTTCCAAAAAGATTAAAACAGATCACAGCTCATTCACCAATAAAACAAGAAATTAGATTTGCTAAATTTACTTACCATCCCTGGGCCACAAAAAGGTTCCAAAAAATATTCAAGAAATACAATATAACATTGGCACCAAAAAACAATTACAACATTAAAAACCTACTTCACAGTAATAATACTGATAAGATAAAACCAGAAGAAAAGTCAAGCATTTACAAGATTAAGTGTGAAGACTGTGAAAAAATTTACATAGGGAGGACAAAAAGAAGCATAGGCACTAGAAAGAAAGAACACTTCAGGCACTTAAGATACAAAAATATTGATAAGTCCGCAATAGCAGCTCATTTCTGGTCTGAAAATCATGAAATTGAAGATAGCACCAAATTACTAAAATATGTACAAAAACTTAGCAAACTCGTCATATGGGAGAGAATATACATAGAAAATCATAAAAACCAACTGATGGACTTTGAAATCCCGCCAGAAGACAACCCCACATTTAAATTCATCACAAAATCAACAGATGGCAGCAGCAACTCCAGAACTACCCACACCATTGGATCAAGCTTTAGTCGCATAAGAGCCAACAATGTGAAAGATGGTTTGCGAAACATGTCCCCAATATAGGTACGTAAGTGAAGCAGATGTGTAATAAATACGACTCATCTGTAATTTAATAGCCATAACAAAACATTGCTCTTGAATGCAGAAAATAAAATTAAAGAGATATGGAATATTATTAAAACAATACATAAGAAAATTCCTCAAAATGGGATGAAAACTTCCAAATCATAAAAGACAGTTGCATAATACTGGGTCCAGGGATTATTAGTAATGAATTTAATGATTATTATATAGATATTATAGCTAGTATGGGAATTAAGACAAGAGGCTACAAATCAAATGAAAGCTCCATATGTAACTCAATGGTTATTAGAGAAATTACACAAGCTGATGTCATTAGACAAAATAAATAAATAAAATCTGAAAATCTACATCCTGGTTCCAAATTTCTAGTACCGGGACATGATTTCCAAATTCTTATTTATTAAAGCCAAAAACAATTACAAAACTCTACAAACATTACAAAATTTTTCAGATAGTAAATTTTAATAAGCAAAATAAAATAAATACAAATACAAAGCTACCAATTTACAAATATAAAATACAGAACACAAATAAGGCTCAAAAACTGGTACACAGTAAAACAATTAACTGGTATCCAGCTAAATTATAATATACATCTACAACTTACTAAAATACTGGTATCCGGTACTATACATACTGGTAACCAATACATTAAAATACTTCAATTAACTCATATTATTATAACTTTAAAATTTAAACCAAAATCTTTATATAAATCAAAATTTAAAAATTTCTTCATTTCAAAAACCAATACCAGACAAACAAAATTTATAAAATCTTATATACTCTTTAAAATTTAAAATATATTCACTCATAAAATATTACTACACAAATTACACTACACTTCTTACACATCAATTAAATCCAATATTTAAAAAAGATATATAAATAAATTTTTAAATTGCAACAATTACACAAAAACAAAAAACAAACATATTAAATATTTCACTAATCAACCATAACAATACCACAATTTCTTCAACTTCATCATACATATTTACAAATAATAACTAACAAAACTACATACATTATACTTTCAACTCAATATATAATACAAATTCATATTGATACAAATCCCTTCCACTACCACTACAAATTTAAAAAATCACACCTAAAAGTTTCCAAATTTTACTCTAAATAACCTTTACGAGATAAATTAACCAAAATATAAACTACAAAATTTTATAATAAATCTTACATATAAATAAATCCAAATATCCAAAATTTAACAATTTCTAATAATTTTCAATCACAAAAACAAAACTTTCAATCAACTCAATTATCATATTTACTATATAATAAAATTATTATAAACACCAAGACACTTATTCAACCATTCAACATCATTTATATAATCATTCTCAAATTAAAAACCACAAATCCTTCTCATCCCAATCCACCAATTTAAAAATATCTCAAAAACTCTTTTATAAATATTCTAAAAACATGCTTTATATAAATAATATATAACACTTCTTTAAAAAACAATATCATCTCCATCTCCTAAACTTAAAAAACCCATCACAACAAATCATCTTCTTTCACACATCACAATCAAAATTAAAAATTTTCTCTGGAAAAGGGAAAAAACCCATCCCCAAAAATAACTCAACACTACACAAACATCTTCATCCAAACTTCACAAATCAAAAATAAAATTTCTCCGGGGAGGGAATACCCATCCCCAAAAATAAATCTCCACAACACAATCATCTTCTTCGACTCAAAATAAACTCACTACGGGGAGGGAAATCCCTCCCCTAAATAGGGAGAGGCAACCCCCCTCCCAAAACAAAAATAACCACTTTTTGAGACCCAAAAAAAACTTTAAAAGGGGAGGGTGCACCCCTCCCCTACACACTAATCACACGTGAATAAAAACTTTAATACACACAGAATTCACTTCATTTGCTGAACTTCGATGAATTCTTTGCCTAGATAAGTGCTGAAGATTAAGACTCCATTGCAGGCCGTGGAATGGGTACCTGGATCATTCATTGGAACTACTTCTCTGGTTCCTGCTCCTCCAAGTTGGTTGTTGAAGTGGGATGTAGATGACGTCATTCCTCAAGTCTTAATTTGTATCCTCTATAGGCTTTCTTAGATTGTCTACCTGGTCCAATTTTCCTCTCTGCCCAATCACATCTTCCTATAGATACAAAATAGACCCATCTTCTGCTGGTTGGTTATCGATTATCTACTTATATATCTTCATTTGTGATGATATTTCCATTATTCCTTCTATTAATACATCTTTCAGATCTTCTTAATTCTATTGTAGCTGGAACGTCTTGCCATGGAATGATTTTATTTAATGGGGTTTTCCATGCTAATTCACTAACTATATTTGCCAAATTTGATAGTATAATATATAGCTCCGGTGATCTTATGATGTCCCATAAATGATATCCTCTTAATGTATTCCATTCTTCTGAGATATGTAAAGCATATTTCCCACATTCAAAGAGAACGTGTTCAGGGTTATCATTTTCATTGCATATATTACAGATGGAATTACTTAACTTATTTATATTGTGCCAATAGGTGCCATAAGGTCCATGTCCTGTTAGAATATAACGCCTTTCGTGGATTTTACATGTTTTAGCTTCAGACGTTCAGTTACTGATGGAAAAAAGTCATGGGTTCTTCTTCCTACGTTTGCGTTGGACCACTCTTCTTGCCAAATATTCAATAAATATTTCTTAATTTCTGATTTATTTATACATACATGGCCAATGATACCTCTTACTATGTCTGGATCATTTTTCTTCAGTCAAAACATGGCTCCTCTTAATCTAATTAATAAGTCTATCGGCCATATTCCTGTAACCATCAGGAGTGCTAATGTTGAGGTTGTGCAAAGTGCACCTGTATGTCCGTAATAAAATCTTCCTTTGAGTACTTAATTTTTTCACAAGTGTAACACTGTTCATCTTTTGTGCCCAAACTGCTGCTGCATATGTTACTATTGATCCAAAAATGGTATAATGGTACGTTATAATATTATTTAAGGATATTTTATACTTTGAATTTACAATTTTTGATTTATACATAACTTTTTCAGCTTTGATTCTAACAAATTCTATATGATTATTAACATTTAATTTTTCATCTAGAATAACACCAAGATATTTCGTATCTCTGCAACGTTTTGTACTTTCATTATTATATTTCATGATGGGATTCCTTTTTAGCGTGCCTTTCACCAAAATATACTTTGATTTATGTGGAGCGATCTGTAACTTTGACTCAGTACACCATTTAGCTAATTTTGTTGTTAGATACTTTATCCTCGTTTCTAATTGTAATCGTGACTCCCCGGCAATCAGAAAGATAACATCATCGGCATATGCAGTGATTTTCAATATATTTGCATCATTATGAAATATTTCTAATAGGGTCTCCATGACAACATCCCAAAAAGTGGGTCCCAAAACGGATCTTTGTGGACAACCTTTAGTAATATTTTTCCAAATTTTCTGATTAATACCTTGAATATAAACTCTTCTATTTTCACAATAACTCAATAATTTATATAAAGGTTGTGGATAATTATGCTTCCTTAGCCTGTTGAAGAAACACGGCTACCACAGATTATCAAAGGCGCCAGATATATCAATTAATAAGGCAATAATATATTTATTAGCAGAACGAGTTACGCAGTCCATAATGTCTGTTATTGCATCCTCAGTTGAGCAACCTTTTCGAAAACTGTACTGTCTGTTATTCATATCAATCATAGATCTAAATTCAATAATTCTCTTATTTATCAGTTGTTCCAAAATTTTTCCCATAGAATTTAGCAGACAGATAGGTCTGTAAGATTTTGGTTTTTCCGGGTCCTTATCAAGGCGTTTTTAAGGATGATTACTCTCGCAACCTTCCAACAATCTGGAAAATAACCTCTCCATAGACAGTCATTGTAAATATTGCACAATTGTGAACTTAACCTATCCTGAAGGGCTATTAAAACTTCATTTGGAATATTATCTGGGCCACATGATTTCTTCATTTTTAGTTTAATAAAAATTTGTTTTAGTTCGGGAACATCAAAAGGATATATAACATTGCAGTTATTATAATTAAATTTCACATTTAATCTTTGTATTTTATTATGAAGATTATCCGTATGTTCATCATCATCAGGCAATAATGTGTGCAATAATAGTCTTGAAGTATCCTCCCAAGTCATACTGCCATTGTCTCTTTTTAATGTATTTAATACCTCTGGCTTTCTAATCTTATCCATAATAATCTTATAGGAAATACCCCAAACATTTTTATCCAAATGATACATTTCCACAATTTAGCCTACACACGGCCAGTGTGAAAGAACAATTAATTTCCATTAATTGACCTAATAGTGGTTAACTATAAAGCCCTGGCCTTAAAGTACTTACATGTTGTAAGTCACCATTAAGGTAGTTGTCTCATGTGTTTATGAGAACTCCTAAGTGGTTTACCGGGAAAATACGAGTCAGTTGGAGAATTTAATGTCATATCGGCACGTTGGTCATAATAGCTCAATGGTAGAGCGGCTGGACGTAAACCAGAAGATCCATTGTTCAAATCCCGGCTATGGCATTGAATTTTTCAGTCTGACTCTACGTTTCCACAATTTAGCCTACACACAGCCAGTGTGAAAGAACAATTAATTTCCATTTTTATCCAAATGAGTTTCAACAAATTTAGTCCTTGATTTACTTCTAGTATCCTACAGTAACTTTTTAAATTTGAATTTTGCATGCCTATGACGATTTAATTTATCCAATCTATCTGCTTCAGTTGTTGCTCTTTGGTAAATCTTCCTCAATTTTCTCATTTTCCTTCTGGAGGTTTCCAGTGCATCATTCCATATATTATCAGAAAATTTTTTAGTTCTAGAAAGTGGAACTTACTTTTTGATGGCATAATCAATAGCATTACTTAATCTACTTATGTCAAAAATGCTATAACATCCATTAAATGAATTAAAAATTTCTCTTAACTGACTCCAGTTGGCTTGCAAAAAATTTCTCCTTCCATCTTTCTCTTTAATAATTTCTTGTTATATTTTGCTTATGGTATAATGAAAATAAATGACCCTATGATAACTAGATGTCATTTCTTGCCCAACTTTCCATCCATAAATATTATTATGAACTTTTAGTATTGCCAAGGGTCAAATCTATATTGGATGAGCCTCCTTGATTATTTTAAAACGTCGGTGGATTGTTGGGTTGATAAATTATATTTAGATTTAGTTCTGAAATTAGATTTTCCATTTTCTCATCTCTATTATCCCTATGATTATTAAACCACCAAGTAGATTTGGCATTTGAATCCATCGTATGTATAATTTCTTCATGTCGAAAATAATTATGCATTTCCCTAACTTTGTTTAGATAGGGATCAATTTCCTCACTATATTGAAAGTAATAATTTACTAAGATAAATTTTCCATTTTCATGTGTGATTTCTAAACAAGTAGTATGTGAGTCAGAAAATTGTGTTATGTTAACTACTTGAAGATTCGAGTTTGCAATCTCTATTGCAGCCATAGGATTTGCATCTCCAATTATTGTTCTAGCCATAGCAGGAGTATATAAAAGAATATTATTTATTGTATATGATTCTTGTATACAAATAATATCAAAATTGGATTCATTTATTAAATTTCTTATTTCTGCCATTACTAATCTACTTCTCTGGGCGTTTAGCTGAGCAGTCTTTAAATATTTATTAAAATTATGTTATTATGGACACATTTATAAATATTTTAAAATTAATCATATTTACTATATGCTGCAAAATGCCCTTCATTTGCTTGGTAATATTCTTTTATCATATTGGACATATTTTCTCCAACTAATTGGCTAGAAGATGTACCATGAATCGTAGTTAAACCTCTTGGTTCAGATTTAGTTCTAGATGATTGTGCATACTTCTTCTTGCTGGTAATTCCAGAATTGGGGTTGGTTTTCTTCTTAGATTCAAAAGTAGAGCCTTTCACTAGGGATTTGAAAACATTGCTACCTGGCTTTGTGGGTGGGGACTTAAAGGAATTGGTTTTGATGGAATTTGTATGGGAATTTATACTTTTAGGTATTGTAGAAATGATGGGTTTTGACTTTTTAGCAATATTTATTTTAGGATAAACAGCTCCATCATATTTAATATGTGCGTAACAATGTGGCCATGGCTGACTTGTGTACACTGATATTCTACCATAGGATTTAACAGAATGTTTATAGACTTCTTCCAGGTCAAGCTCTTTATTTCTTCTTTTAAATATGGTGTTTAATAATCGAAGAAGTTCTTCCGGATCTGTTGTAATATTGTGAACCTTTAATTTCATCCTATCTATTGCGTCGGGCAATGGAAGGACTATAGATTCACTTTTATCATGCAATTTTCGTATAACATGTCTTAATGCTGCTAATAAAATTTTGGATTCTTCCAATCTGCTCAACTGCATTGCGTTTTCAATGCCATTATAAAAATTAACTGGAAATTTTGATGCCGTATCTAGTGATTTGCTACCATCTTTGGAGAAGATCTCCTGCTCGAGTTCTTCCATTTCCATAATGGCATCATAGTCTACTGATATTTTTATTAGATTATTTATTTCAGATGTGGATATTTTATGTTTATTGAAGATTAATCTAGGTTTAGGAATGATTTCATCTACGGAAGGTATAATTTTAGAATCCGCTGTGTCAATCTTAGAATTACAAAAAAGTATATTTATTCTTTGCTTAGGTGGTAACAGTGGTTTTACAGAGGATTTCCATGGAAAATCGTATGATTTATTTAAAATATTAGTATTTGTCGAATCAACTTTTTATAAATGGAATGTCCGTTTGAACTCCCTTATCATTTGTGGTACATTTATTCAATTGCGCTAACTTAAGTTTATGTTCAAAAACTCTTTTTAAATTTCTCCTAATTCGACTGGGAGTGTTTCTCTTAGAATTCTTTTTAGCATTTTTATTGGGTACTCTATCCATTGGTCGTAATTGGTCCTATTTATAGTCCTTTCCCGGAATAACTTATACGTAGGACATTCATTCCTACCTCCACATTGCTTTTTCCGTAAACTACATGGTATACACGTTGCAGCTTGTTTGCTCTTGGAGGAATCTTTTCTGTTGTGATTGGATTTTCCACAATGTCCACAAACCTGTTGTCTCGTGCAGAATTTAGCGACATGTCCAAAATCTTGACATTTTGCACATTTGGCAAGTGAAATAAAATCCTTGATATTAGCTGATTGAAATCCTATATAAATGCGTCCCTTTTGAATTAGGATTTTCTTATGTGCATCTTCCTCTGTCTCTATCTCTATAATTACAGTTCTTTTACCCGCAGGCCTTAACATTCGGATTTTAATTTTTTCTTGGGCAGGATTTAATTTAGTTGTTATGATCTTCTGGATATCCCTAGCATCCCTATTTGAAGTGGATAAACAAAAACAGCATGTTTCTTCATATTAACTGTCTTCTGGAACTCCATGATCTTGGCTGAGGGAATCGGTTGAGCAGCTACTTGTGCAAATGACAGGGGGGCAGACTTTTCATTTAAAGATTTATCATATAAAAATTTTTCTTCTGTTACAGCCCTTTCCTTCTCTAACTTCATATTTTCTAATTCTTTTTTGAAATTTCCCAACAATGCAAATATAGACTTCTTTTTATAGACTGTAATCTTCTCCGATGCAATTATGGTATTGATTTCCATAAGGGAAGCATGAAAACATGATCCTACTCTTTCTTTATCACACTCCATGGTGTCTTGCTATCTTATTACTTTCCTTTCAAAAAGAGACCTTCTTAAGCTTCTTACAGGTGTGAAAATTTTGCTTTCATTTTCCTTTCCAGCATTATCTCTCTGAGACGTGCTGGCTTGCGCCACTCTATGATTATTAGTACAATCTTCTCTTAACCACTAATTCAATCAACAATCAAGGTCTGTTGTTTCAAAAAATGGTTTACCTATAACCTATATAACAGTTATATGTACGTTTAGATGTATAAACGCCTTTATAAATATTAAATGGCACACTAAAACTCATTAATTATATATAAACAGTATGTAGTGTAACGAGAAACACAAGAAAATTACGACCAAGTTAGAAGCTCACACAAAAGCAAAAGATAAACATTACTATTTTTTTCAATGTTTGTAGCCAGTGTTTTGATTCCATGGTGCCACATATTGGAAGAAATAAACATCATACCAACACATAAAATTCCACCAGAAACTTTGCCCGCTAATTTCAAATGTATTAATTTAGTACATTCAATCGAAGTCAAATGACAGAATTCTGTGAATCCAAGGGACGACATGTGTGTGCACATGGGCATTTAAATTGTCATGTGAGTGTATTTAAATGCTTGAAACTCATAAATTTAGTTGTATTATGACACTATAAGGTTCAAAGTATTTTATTAGCTCAAAAATAAAACAAAATATTTTTTGCTATATTTTTATCCAATTTTGGTGATGCATTCCCTTAAGAGAGCCTGACACCCAAGGAGAAAACCTGCAAAAAAACTGGCTGAACGATCTTTCAAGAAGGCAGGTACAGTTTTCCTTCCTTACTTGAAAAACATTACAGACCGTATCTCCAAACTTTTAAAGTCCCACAATGTAGATACAGTATTACACTGTTATCTCAGTTCAGCCAAAGATCCCAGAGACCCACTCACATTCGCAGGAGTATACCGGATACTGTGCTCTTGCAGATCAGTCTACGTGGGCACCACACAACGCAGCATCAACACCAGACTTAAGGAACACCGCAGACACTGCCACCTGGGCAAACTGGATAAATCTGCTGTGGCACAACATGCTGTGGAAGCACCTGGGGAACATGTCATCCACTATGAAACACAATTTTAATAAGAAAGAAGAAGTAGTAAAACTACACAAAACCTGGTACCCAGCTTTAGAAAATAAATCATTAGCTAATTCACGCACCTTAATCATAAAAAAAACCACACCCCTTCCAGCCCAGACCCAGACCAATCAGACAACGGGAGGGCGGTACCTCCCAGCATATAAAAGCCAGTCCCCACTGCCGACAATTTAGTACCTACGAATTGTACAAGGAGGACTTTTCTATGCCACCGCTGATGCTTGCTGCAGTTGTAAGCGAAATGTCTGGGAGAGAGATGAAGAAACCCAGTGGACCACGGCCTTATAGCCCAGAATCTTCTACTGAACAAATTATAAAATACTGCAAATACGAAATAATGGATATATTCACACATATAATAAATGAAAGTTTTATTTCAGGAACCTTTACAAGTAACCTAAAACAAACAATAGTTAGACCTATTTATAAACACAAAGGCTCCAAACAAATGATGGAAAATTATCGCCCCATATCTCTTGGCTCTGGATTTTCAAAGATTGTCAAAGGATATCAAAATTTAACTGTATTGAAACACCACAGTTAAGCGAAATAATTATTAAATTATAGATGAGTTGTATTTATTACACATCAGCTTCACTTACGTACCTAATTTGAGGATATGTTTCGCAAATCATCGTTCGCATCGTCGGCTCTTATGCGACTAAAGCTTGATCCAGTGGTGTGGGTAGTTCTGGAGTTGCTGCTGCCATCTGTTGATTCTGTGATGAATTTAAATATGGGGTTAACTTCTGATGGGATTTCAAAATTCATTAGTTGGTTTTTATGTTTTTCTATGTATATTATCTCCCATATGACAAATTCACTTTGTTTTTGTATGTATTTTAGTAATTTTGTGCTATCTTCAATTTCATGATTTTCAGACCAGAAATGAGCTGCTATTGCGGACTTGTCAATAGTTTTGTATCTTAAGTGCCTAAAATGTTCTTTCTCTCTAGTGCCTATGTTTCTTTTTGTCCTCCCTATGTAAATTTTGTCACAGTCTTTACACTTAATCTTGTAAATGCCTGACTTTTCTTCTGGTTTTATCTTATCAATATTATTACTGTTAAGTAGGTTTTTAATGTTGTAATTGTTTTTAGTGCCAATGTTGTATTGTATTTCTTGAATATTTTTTGGAACTTTTTTGTGGCCCAGGGGTGGTAAGTAAATTTAACAAATCTAATTTCTTGTTTTATTGGTGAAAGAGCTGTGATCTGTTTTAATCTTTTTTGAAGTTTGAACGATTTTATTTTTTTATCTACAAGGCTTTTTCCATATCCATTTTTAACTGCAGTTTTTAAGATTTGATGGTATTCTTTTTGATATTCTTGCTGGCTGAGGGGTAGATTTACTAATCTGTGTGTGAGACTGTTGATTGTGGCATGTTTGTGTGGAATTGGGTTGAAACTTTTTGCTTTGATGTAATTACCTGTGTGTGTTGCTTTTCTATGAATACCAAATTCTAGTTTTTCATTGCTTTTTGTGATTTTAAGATCCAAAAAAGGTAGAGTATAGTTCTCTTCAGTTTCTACTGTGAATTGTATGCTGGTTTCTTGAAAGTTGAGTAGTTTCAAAACATCATCTATTTGTTTGTAGTGCACTATTGCAAAGATGTTGTCTACATATCTGTACCATGTTTTAAAAATATGAGGGAAGGCTTTAGTTATATGTGTTTCGAAAAAGCTCAAGTATAAATTGGCCAAAAGAGGTGATAGCTTGCTTTCCATATCCAGTCCTGAAATTTGTTTGTAAATGGCAGAATAAATCTGAATCTGTGTGAGACTGCTTATTATTGCATGTTTATGTATATTTGGGTTATAGCTGCAATTTGTTATGTAATTTTCTGACTGTTGGCTACCTGTAAATTACATTTTTTTTTTTTTTTTTTTTTTTTTTTTTTGTGTGTGTCATTCCTGATGATATGTAGGTCCAAGAAAGAAAGTTGTCCATTGATTTCCTTTTCTGTTATGAATTTGACTGTCTTTTCTTGCAGATTGATTAATTTTAATGCATCATCTAAATGTTTATTTGGAAGTACTGCAAAAATTTCATAAACACATCTACACCAAACCCTGAAGATCCATGGGAAAGCCCTTTTAATTTGTGTTTCGAATGCACCCTTAACTAAATTTGCCAAAAAGGGTGAAAGTGGGTTGCCCATTGATAATCCTGATTTCTGCTTGTAGTATTTCCCATTAAAGCTGAAGAACTTTTGTTCAATGCATAATTTTGTTAATGAAATGCATTCTTCTGCTTCACTGTTTCCACTTCCATTGTAGTTAGCCAATAGAAAAATTACAAACATTAAAAATGGCTATCTTTGCAATAGTTCCAAATAAACATTTCTGTGACAATATAAGTGACAAAGTGTCAAAAAACTAACTGCAAATAGTTTTTTCAATCATTTCATGTGTTATCAGTGTCCACTGCCTATGATGTACTATGCTGTAAGAATAAGCATTCAGCTTACAACAAAAAAGTAATAATAATAAAAAAGGCAGGAAGAAAGAAAGAAAAACTAAAGTTTCAAAATGGTGATGATTGATCTCCAAAATATGTTCCTAGTTATTGATCTTCCAAATAAGTTATTGTTGTAAGTGGTGTAACAGTAATTGACTCAAAATAGTGTTAAATTACATTGTCTTTTATCCCCTAAAAAGGGGGGGAGACTGAATGAACAAGAATTACTGATCATAACCTATATTTCTGGAAATATATAATATAATTTACCAAGCATGAAAGTTTTATTGTAGATTTTGATTTAGTATTTTAGCAATTAGTATAAGAATAAAGGGAATAATATTTGCTTACAGGTCATTTTGAAGTTGGAGCCTCATGTCCAACACCTGGTAGCATTGGCAAGTTATGGATCAGTAGTGAAATGCACGCCAAGCTTGAAATGGTAACTGCAAACCACAGTCTCAGGTAAATACATCACATTTGTTTTCTGTGCATATTCACCTCAACTTGAGTGTTATACCTGCAACACTAATTGTTTTAGCCAAACTTTGCATGTAACAGGTTCACAAAATGGATATGTTAGAGACAAAGATAACAGTGCTGTGCAGTACTCATGAAATTGCTAAACCTGCAGGTTCTGAGAACAGAAACCAAAATGGTAATAGAACAGGAAGCAAAATAGCATACATTTTAGTTCACGGTAGTTTGGTACAAATGCCTATTATTAACAATATTGGTAACGAAGTGGAAAGTTAATTTTACACATTGGAATTTCTACCAATCAGAAATCCATTGAATTGGATTACATTTTATCAGAGGGGATTTGTTACAGCAACCAGACTTGGCTTACTGCACCTATGCCCTAAGTAGAGCTTCCACAGGAGGAAAGATGAGGCGAGAAGAGACAGAAGGTGCCGACCCAAGGAGACACGACTTTCTAGAGGGAATTGTTTCTACACTTTACCAGTTGGAAACTCCCCAGCAGGCTATAACAACCAGCATCCCATCCTACTGTGGTCCTGAAATGGCCCCACTATATATATATATATATAATGCGAGGGTATCTACCAGGGCAGCCTTCACTGAGACCGAGCCCCCCTCTAACAACCAGGGAGTTACCGAGCTGTCCCCGAAGGGCGCCCGGCGCCTCCATGGGGCTTTCCATAGGGCAAGACCTAGAGACTAACAAGCCCCCCCCCCCCCTCCCCATCTGGTCCGAAGACACAAGATGGGATGGAAGTGGATATGCCACTTACGCATGCCAACCCCAAAGGGAAAAGCTACTGATCAACCTCGGTGGGGCCGTCTGGTGATCTAGCACACCTTCTACTAGCTATGCTGGCTAGTACGTGGAAATATATGGCTTCCCTCAACCCCGTCCTGAGACGTACCCGATCTCCTACGGGTATCGGGAACTATTGCCCCCTCAAGTCCAACCCAATCCGAACAATTCCCCTATGGAGGGGCTCGGTAGTTTGGCCCGAGGTTCCTCTGGTAACGTCAGAGGTACCACGAGTGCTAGGAGTCCGCAGCACTCGCACCACAGCAGCTGAAGGGGATGGATCCCCTCCCCTATGGAGGGCTGCACTAGACAGGGTTTGGAGACCAGAAACCATCCTACTGGAGCAGGAAGTGTTTACTAAGAGCATTTCAACCTGCCATGCAGTGCCAAGACATCCGCTGACACTTCAACCCTGAAAGAGACCACCAGATAAGAGTTGATTTGAAATGATAATGGAGATGAAATGGAGGAACAGAAAATTTGGGGGATGTAATTAATCTACCCAGCATTTGCTTGGCAACCTGAGAAAACCCTGGAAAAACCCATGGGTCAGGAAGATCGGCTACGGGAATCAAAGCCAGACCTCCCAAATGCGGGCCACAGATGAAACCGACTGAGCCATCCCCCTCATTCAGAAATCCATTAGTAATAACCCATGGCGCGACAGCCCTTAGAAGGCCAAGGCCTACTAACCCGACTGCCGGCCTCATGCCCACTTACGGACGGCAGAGTGGGTGATCATCCAACCGATACGGGGAAGAGATGTGGTCAGCATCTCGGCATCCCCCAGCCGGAATGTTGTTTTCTGTGACCAAGGCCACTTACCTAGTGTAAGCTCCTCACTTTCCTCACGATGCTGAGTGGGCACCGGTCCTATACCCGGGACCTAAAATCCCCACCACATGGGTAGGATCGAACCCGGGCCGCTTTCGTGGTCAGTGACCAAGGCATGCTGCCTTAGCCCGCTACGCCACGGCGCAGGATGCAATCCATTAGTACTATCAATAAAAATGTTTCTCTGCTGCATACCCCAACCGCTACTGTGTCAACTTGTGTTGCTGCATGCTTAGGCAGCCTTGAAATCTCACGATGTGGCTGAGTAGAAGTTGCTATTTGGTACTTACAGTTTCCCCATTTTTATTATCTCTTAGTTTTTTCAGCTTCTGACCATCTTTTTCCCATTCACTTTTGCTGATTCATATAGACCTTTAAGATTTCATCATCTTTTCTAAAGCATTTACACCAAAATTTCCGGATTCTTTCAATTAATTTACATTTTCTTGTGGTTTTTCCTAATTCTTCTAAGGCTGGAACTGATCTAGGCAATCCCAACATCACTTTAGCAAAATGTTTGTATAACTCTTCTGTTTTATGAGTTACTTTTGACATCCTCCATATTTCTGCAGCATACATCTTTGACTCTACCAGTGTTCCATACATTCACTGTAACCATTTGCTTGACATATCGAGTTTTGCTTTGCATATCCTTATTCCTGTCATTGCTGCCTCTAGAGAAATAGGCTTTTGTAACAGTAAGAAATGATGATAATTCTTATAAATTCTCCAGGATTGCGATTTCATGTAAACTTATACACATCTTCAGCCAGAAACAAAGCTGTCCCCATCGTTACGACCGCTAGATGTTGATATGTTCTTGTTAGTACTACCAAAATCTGAAAATAAAACGAATATAAAAAGAGAATCGACTGCTGGTAATTCAAAATTAATTACGTGATGTTTGTTTTTTAAAATAAATATTTTTTCCCAAACCATTAAATCTATCGGACCATTTAATTGTTTTAATAATTTAACTTCTGGATTTATTGCATGGTTAAATGACCAAAAATGATCTGCTACGGCTGATTTATCAGTTTGTTTATACTTAATGTTAAGTAACAAATCAGCCGTAGCAGATCATTTTTGGTCATTTAACCATGAAATAAATCCAGAAGTAAAATTATTAAAACAATTAAATGGTCCGATAGATTTAATGGTTTGGGAAAATATATTTATTTTAAAGAACAAACATCGCGTAGTGAATTTTGAAATACCAGCAGTCAATTCTGTTTTTAAATTTGTTTTATTTTCAGATTTTGGTAGTACTAACAAGAACATATCAACATCTAGCATTTGTAACGATGGGGACAGCTTTGTTTCTGGCTGAAGATGTATATAAGTTTACATGAAATCATGATCCCGGAGAGTTACAAATTGTTATATTTGTATATATTTGTTTGCTTCACTGTTACATATTTTGTAACAGTAGTTTGTAGTAAAGTGAGTAGAGAAAGTTATGTGGATGCAACACAATATTCTTATTAATAAAAGGTTTGTTTCTCAATATTTTGTAGGGCTACCAACAAATCTGAGAAACCTGCTGTGATACCACAAGATTCCAGCCCTGAACGGCCAGTTAAAAAGTTGGAAGAAAACAGACAACTCATGCTTGAACAGCAGCTTGGTAAGCAAAATAATACTTAATAGATGACTTTGGTGTCTTTTTATATTTTTAAGTTCTAATTATATAAGAATATTTCAAACCTTTACTCATATTTGTGTAATTTTTAAATTGGTGTACTAATTGTGGTGATATTGTCAAAGACAGGTTTAGGGTCAACATAACATCATGCGACATGAGAAATGAAAGCCACAGTAAGTGTCACATATGAGGGCTGTTCAATAAAGAATGATCACAATTTTTTTTGACAATGTACCTTTACTCATCCTCATAATTTTGTTGCTCTTTCTCAAAATAGTCTCCCCTGAATGTGATGCTCTTGTCCCAGCATTTCTATAAGTATTCAAAGACATGCTGGAAACCATTTTTTGAGAGATCCTTCAAAATCGCCTCCGCAGCTTTCACCACTGCTTCTGATGATGGGTAATGCCTCCCACGAAGGTGTTTCTTCAAGTAAGGGAATAGAAAAAAGGCACATGGGGCTAAATCCGGACTATAGGGAGGGTGAGGGGTGCACTTCACGTTGATTTTTGCAAGATATTCAGCAACAATGTTGGCAATATGCGGCCGCACATTATCGTGGTGCAGCATACAGCCTGCTTCACGGAAATGTGGTCTTTTGCACCTGATATGGACTTGCAATGTTTTCACGACATCCCTGTAGTGTTGTCCAGTTACTGATGTGTGTGCAGGTACAGCATGCTAATAAACCATTCCATGAATATCAAAGAATGAGATGACCATAACTTTCCCAGCAGAAGTAACCACTTTTGTTTTTTGGGGGTTGGTGATGAAGGAGATTTCCACACTGAGCTTTACTGTTTGCTGTCAGGATTAAAATGATGTAGCCAAGTTTCTTCAGCAGTGATTTGATTTGAAAGAAACTCCGAATCTTCCTCTAACATCAACTTTAACTGCATGCAAATGTCATTTTGTTCGGGAATCAACAGTCTTGGAACCCATTGCCCACGAACACGTCTCATGTGTAATGTTTCTGTCGCCAACGTGTGGGTGGCACCCAATGAAATGTTCAGTATTTCAGAAAGTGATCTTAAGGTAATTCGTTGATCCTCTCTCACAATGGCAGCAGCAGTATTTTGTTTTATTCTTTTATTTTTTTTATTTATTATTATTATTATTATTTTTTTTTTTTTAACTTTTTTGTAATTTACGTTCTCCAACGTTAAGTCATATCGGACGGTGAATGAATTGGGTGAAATGATTCTCAAATGAGCCCGGAGTCCATGGAGCTTAGAGTTACCTAACATTCGTCTTTCAGGATAAGGGAAAACCCTGGAAAAAACCTTATCCAGGTAACTCACCGTGACCGAAGCAGCAGTGTTGATGTTTTCTTCCGTAAGAGCAGTAACTGGAGTACTGGGTCCACCTTCCTTTGAAATTGATTGTCTCCCCTGTTTAAACATTTTGAACCACCTTCGAGCTGTGCTCTAGGGAAGAACAGACTCTCTATATGCTTCCTGTAACATTGTATAGGCCTCAACTGAAGATTTGTTGAGACGAAAGCAGAATTTCAAAGCCACATATTGTTCCTCCTGTGTTACCTCCATTGCAGCGGTAGGCGATACTGATCATGTCTGAACTTGCCTGGTTCTTACAGGCAGGAACCAGGAGTACCAACAGTGAAACTACTACAGCGTGTTTGTTTCACATTAAGCTTACAGAATATAATAAGATTGAATTTTAGTGCGAAAAATTATGACCGTAAAACAAAAATTATGATCATTCTTTATTGAACAGCCCTCGTAATTTGCATGATGTTGGAAGTGTGTGCTTGGCAATACGTTTACAAAGATTATACAGAGTGATGGATAATGGAATAGAAGCAGGATTTAAAGAGTAGAGCAAGGTGAAAATGAGGAACAGAATTGAAACTGAAATGCTCATGTGGGAAGGAGTGATGTAGTTATGGAGGGAATGCAAATAAATTAGAAAAGGAAGCATAGCATTTGCAGAAACAGTTGTGAAGTGAAGATTTCCTTTTTCCTCATTTGCTTTACCTATTAATTATTAATGAAAATTTTCATTTAAAACAAACCTGTGATTAGCAGTGCAGTAAAATCTGCAGTGTTACACCACCTTTTCTCCTTTATTTTATATTACCTCCCTAATTATGTCCTGCCTGCCGCATACAGCCTTATCAGTTTCACTTCTGTTCCACTTTTAAATCTTTTCTGCTCTGTAAATCTCATTTACATTCCATTATCCTTAATCCATTTTGATTTATAATTGCCAACCTCCTTGTGCACTACAGGGAATTTAATGTATTTCTTTATGACAAGTTGTCATGAGTTACTGAGATTTCATGACCTGCAGACCCACTTTAGCAGCATTATGCTCATTTTAAATAGCGTAAAACATATTTAAAATAACACTCCCTAACACCTTTTAGAATTTTAAGGTTCTTAAAATGTTAAAAGTTTAATAACTTGGTGAATATTAGTGCTAACTAGGAGATTTCATTTTTGTTTTACCATTAACTGCAGTTATTGGGAGATCCAAGCAGATCAGAAGGCATGGAGATTTATAAGGCATTCATACCGCATAACTTGAATTTTCCTAAATATTACATTTAACAGCAATGTTTCTAAAGAAAAAATGTGATTTTATATACAAGGCTCTGTTATCTTATAAATAGGGAGCAGATTTATAGGCATTAAAAATGAGTGAACTAGGCAGGCAAAAATGCACTAAAAATGGGAAAAATAGGCACTAAAATTTTGTTAAGTAAACACTTAGAAATACACAATGGTATTAAAATGCACTATAAATGCACTATAACAAAATGACAATCATCACAACATATGCTGCAACAAATTTGCTAAACACATACTATTTTGCGGTTCCCTAGGCGAAATAGTTCTACATTTATTCCAGATTTCATAAATGGCTCCACAGCAAGTTAAAATAACAGATATTGTCGTATAATTAAAGTACATATAAATCCACTTCACTAAGTAAGAACCATAATGTTCAGAAAGGTGTGTAGTAATTAACTATGTCAAAAAATAAAAGCATGGGTTTGGGGGGGGGGGGGGTGGGGGGGCCTTAAGGGTGAAAATTGAAATGTCTGAAAGTTTTGTTAGATTTGCTTCAAATTTATACCATTTATGTTTGTTATCGATCACGAATGGAATAATACCAAGTTTCAGCTTTCTAGTTACCACCATATCAACGAAGGGAAAAAATAATACCTATTTAACATTGTTTATTTTCCTAAGCTTTTTAGTAAGAAGTAAGCTTTATAATCCTTTTCAACACAAATAACAAAAACACAACAAATGTAAATGGGTACCATTAATATACACTTGCCCTTACAGGCATGTTTAGAATTTCATACAAATTAATAGAAAACTGCATCCTGTGGAACATTTTGAAGTTAGGAAAATGTAGAAAATATGGAATCTGATAAATCTGAGGTTAAAATTACGTAATAGCAGCTATGATATCAGCACCTATCAAGAGTGTAAATGTGTAATGTTTAATGCCCACTTTTACTACATACGACACCGCAGGCGATGACACTGATGATACATGAGATGAACATGCAGCACCGGTGGAATGAGATGGTGGGGGAAACCGGAGATCCCGGAGAAAACCCGCCCCAGCGCCGTGTTGTCCACCACAAATCTCACTTTGCAGTTGCCTGGGATCAAACCCGGGCCGCCTTGGTGAGAGCCAAGCAGTCTAACCACTGAGCCACGGCGCGGCCTATCAAGAGTGTCCACTAGAGGGCTAGTTGGTAGCAGAGTGCATGTGAAGGCTCCCGTAATTTTGTTTATTTTCTCTAAAATTTTAATTGCCAGGCCGGTAAAGAGTGCTTTAATAAATGCAGATTAAATTTCTTCTAGCACACTTAACCTAATTTAAAACAATACCAGAATTTGCCATCCCTTTACCAGGTATTTACGTGTCGTTTTACATGCCCAGTCAACAGTCAGGGCCAGTCAGGCATATTATCTAAGCTATAATTAACAGAATTATATATCTGAAGAAGACACATACTTACTGAAATGCATTCACAGGTTCTATATTAAAAGAAAAGCAGATGACATTGTGCTTGTAGTGTATCTTGATTATTGTTGTATTAGTTCAGTTCATTGAACAAGTTCATAGTGTCAAGGGTATTGTGTCAGTGCCTCTCTTTCTGAAACTGGACAGTGTAGTTATTAAGCCATAACCACAGTCCACAGCTCTGTCTTCTTGAAGTAGCATTTATTATAGTTTGTAGGTTGTATATGCTCCACCAATGGGAATAATGTAATACTTTTTTAACCCTTTCAGTCCTGGCATCCATTATAATGGATGTCAGATTTTTTTTTTCTGTTTGTAATAGTTTTAACAGCTTGTTCTGCTATATTCTTGTCATAGTGTCCTTTTCCAATTAAACATATGCAATAGAGATGTTCTGAATTGCAAAAAATTACTTTTTTTCACAATTTACATTGCATGGTTGTTTTGTTTTTTGTTTGTAATTATAAGAAAAGTAGCATAATCCATGTAACTGCAGTCAAGTGATACCCCGTCAGCAGCCAAGCGTGCCATCACACTGATAATTTTACTTGGACCCTCCCACAGCCTTTACCACAGGCACATTTGACTGCATTTGCCAAGACTCGGAACTCAGACCTCCGGCTTTGAGTGGATGGCCAGTCCACTGCAGTGTCACATAACGATCATGGTTATTCAAGTCAGTTGCTTAAAAGTATCCCAGACTCTCTCATGAAAACCGGTTTTGAGTTAGAGGAAGACCAGCATAAATGACAGCAGTTCGGGATTGAAAGGGTTAAGTATTGCCTGTTGTATGTGTGTAGATTAGTGCATGTGTACAGGAATGAGGGAAATAAGTAGGGAGGGGGAGGGCTGTCCATATAAGTTCTGTATTTATAGTTACGATCTTTCTGTGTGGATGTCAATATAAATATACTAACTTCTACAAAGTATAGTTTGTAGATTTTAATACTTTTACATTCCCTACAGTGCACCAAATACAGAGTGTTTAGAAAAAATGTGTGTGTGTATGTGTGTGCATGAGAAGAGCTGGAGTTCCTCTACATGTCAGTGAACATACTAATATGGGGCTGGGGCTTTTAAGCACATTTAAAAACAGTCAGTCTGGGTCAGGTTTGGACCTGTGACCTTTGGATCGTTAGGGTAATGCCTAATGAGTCAAATCCACAGACCATTATGAGGTGTGTGTGAACAGCATAAACAAAAAGTGAAATATAATTTTGAGTCAAACTAGTACTCAATGTAGTATTTACCTAGAATGCGTTTCGTTAGGATCTTCCTAACATCATCAGCTGTTGTCGATGTTAGGGAGATCCTAAAGGTAAATACTAGCAATAAATGGAGCATTGAGTACTAGTTTGATTCAAAATTATATTAATTTTATGCTTCATTGTATCATAGTCCTTACACATTGGAAAAAAATGAAAAATTATGTAAATGCCAAACTTAGTATTCAACTTCAGTATCTTCCAAAGTAGCTAGCGACATGAAGGTTTTAAGAAAACCATATCGCCTCAAATTATCATTTACGTGAAACATCTTTCAAAATGTTTGATTTTCTAAAAACTGGTTCCAACGATTTTGATTAAAATACCATATATTTAAGACATCTACTGAAATATAAAATGCATATCTTGAAATTTCTGGAATTAATATTTGTTTCTAATGGGAAGAGTTCTGGCCTGTAGCGAACAGATGTGTTAGCACACTCAGCATTGCTACCTTGTTACACCCACTCTTTTTATATTTCCCTCTCTCTCGCTCACATGTGAGTCTTCTTGTGGTAGATGTAAGGGATGCAAACTGAATTTTGCAAAGTTTTATAATAATGCAGTTGTTGAAATCACAGTTGCAACATGCATATTTGCATATTATATTGTTTCAAATGCTATAATTGTAATTATATTTTATGAGTTACCTATTTTTCTAAACTAACGGAACTGGCAGTGTCTTATTCATATAGCTGTGAATGCTATGTTTGTCATCATGTATTTAATACTCCATCTGCATCCCTGGTCTCTTAAAGATCCTGTACTTCTGTTAAGCACTTAGAATATACTTACTAGTTTGGGTCTGACTTTAAGTGTTTTCTCTACTTCCCTCTCATGTAGCCCTACCATCCTATAATTCCTAATTCCCAGTGGTTATGTCCCCAGTTGCTGTCTAGGAGTGTAAAAGATCCCTGTCACTATCTCCCTTACAACCCTATACATAACAATAGCATAGAGGTGACAGGGATTTTGTTGTGGCTAAACATGACAAGGCATCAGCCACAATGGTGTCTTGACCAGCAATGTATTTTACAGTAGTTGGATACACTGCAGTGTATTGTAATCGAGAGGCCTGTATGGATGATGCCTTGTCTAATTCTAGCTGAGAAACAGACACCAACGATTTGTGGTCTGAAAATTATGAAAGGTAGACCTTCTAAGGTACTTGAAATGTTTGATTCCACTGTATTTTAGTGATAGGTGCTCCTGAGGAGGAAAGTTGGGTATTGAATAATGTAAATATGTTTTTTTCTAAATCTAGGTTATTATTAAAGAAAGAAAATGAGATAGATATACAAATTCTCCTACTTTGAATTCTCTGTCTACTGCTTTTCTATATACATCTTTCACTTTCTTTTGGCTCGAGATCTATAGCTGTAGGTAAGTGCATCTCTCTAGCATACAACAAGTAAAATGGACTATATGTAGTTACTGTATGAGGTGTGTATCTATATACCATCAATATGAACAGTACCATTCTATCCCAATCATCGTTATATCTATTTACCATAATTGAAAGAGCATTGTTCAAATAGCGGTGTAATCTTTCAATAATAGAATTAGATTGTGGATGCATCGGACTGCTGTTAACATGTTTTATGTGAAATAATTTACAAATTTCAGTGACTAGTGCCAATTAAAAATTAGTTCCTTGATCTGTTAGGATTTTCTCGGGAGACCCGTGCCTGCCAAATATTTCTGTAACTAATGCACGTGCTACTGTATTTGCCAACTGATCCTTCATAGGATCTGCTTCAGGGTATTTGTGAACTGGTCTATTACTGTCATAATATATTTATTTCCCCATACATCTAGTATTAACAGACCTGTAATATCAATAGAAATAGTCTGAAAAGGTCGTACTGCAGTGTCTGGTGCAACAGGTTTTCTAGTAACTTTTTGTAATGCACACGTTCTACATTTTTGAACATAAGTCTTAACATCTTCTCTTAGTGTAGGCCAAAAATATCTTAGTACTATAATAGACTGAGTTAAATTTTGTTCCTTGATGTGCACTATAAGTGGTATCACGGTGCATGGATATTATGTTTTGAACCATTTTTTCAGGAATGATAATTTTTGAGTTTTCTCCATCTCTTAAATATAGTACCTCATCTGAATCTTGAAAGACTGAATTATTTAATCCCAATTGCATTTCTTTTACTAACTGTAGGCAATATTCATCATTATGTTGTATATTGCCTATGTTGTTCGGGCCCAAATGACCTTGTCGACGGGCCCTAAAACACTACACACTCACTCACTCATTATGTTGTTCTTTCAGCATGCTGCGTGATGGAGCCTCTCCCTCTGACACCTCTGCTGCAGACGTATTATGGACATACGCCACCCTTGTACTACTCACAGGCGAATACACTGATGCAGCCCCAGCTAGTGCCTGCACCCTGGTCGCTCCAGTGTCCACCTCCAAACAGGACAGAACATCAGGTACAACATTTAATTTTCCTGGCATATGGTTAATTGTGAAATCATACCCGCTTAACGTAAGCATCCACCTAGTTATTCGTGCATTTAGCAGCCCTTTAGTGGTTAGAAACCATGTTAGTGCCTTGTAATCTGAAAATACTATGAATTTATGTCCGAATAAATGTATTCTGTATTTCTTGACCCCAAACACAACACTCAATAATTCTTTCTCAGTCGCAGTGTAATTAATCTCAGGAGCTGTAAGCAAACGGCTATTTTAAGCAATCGGTCGGTCTTGTCCATCTTGTTCATGACTTAATATAGCCAAAATGGCATAATGTGAGGCATCACGTGCCAATATAAAAGGTAATGAGAAATTACAGTGTGCCAGTACTGATGATGAAGTAAATATATTTTTCAAAGTTTGGAAAGCCTTGTCAGTTGATTCATTCCATTCAAATTTCTGGTTCTTTGTAGTAAGTTGCCACTGGTTTGCTAGTATCTGAAAAATTTCTGATAAGAACCGTTAGTAACCAACCGCTCCTAGGAAGGATCTCACACCCTTTACCGTGGTAGGAGGAATAAGTTTCTTTATTGCTTCCACCTTACTTGGGTCAGGCTTTAATCCCTATGTACTAACAATGTGCCCGACATACAAAACCTCTGGTAATGCAAAGTGACATTTTTCTAATCCCAGTTTTAAACTTGCCTTGAGTATTTTCCCAAAAATGTGTCTCAAATTCTGAGCATGTTCGTCCATTGTTTTTCCAAAAACCAGAATATCATCCATATAAACAAGACATATGACACCTTTTAGATTTCTCATTATAAGATAAGTGGCTTTTGACCACCTCTTGGGGGCTGCTACTAGTCCATAGTGTAAGTGAGCAAATTGATAACTACCCTCACTAGAAATAAATGCTTTTTTTTTGGTCTATCATCTACCCTTATCGTTATGGCGTGATAGGCTGAGCTTATGTCAATAACAGTAAAATACATATTGCCAGATGACAATGACAAATTCTCTTTTATGTCAGGTATAGGCCACGTAGGTACTTTTGTAACTGCATTAAGATGGCAATAGTCGACACACAGCTGATAATTTACCTCCCCATCTAAAGCTTACTTAGGCATAAATGGGCATGCACTAGCCCAATCTGATTTTGTATGTTCTATAATTTTTTTTCTAACATCTCCTGAATTTTTCTTAATTCACCCTGTAGGGAAAATGTCACCCTTTGGGGCCCTTGCCTAATTGGCTTCGCATCCTCTGTATCAATCTTGTGTTCTACGATGGTGGTACAAGATAATTCTCTAGTTGACTCATCCAGAAACAATGGACAATCATATAATACTTCCTCTATGATTTGGTTTTCCCTGCCTCTTAAATGAGCTAATTTTCTCTGCAATAATTCATTAGGTTGCATCATTTCTAAATTTTATCTTTGGTAACCATTACTTCTCTTTACCTATAACAATGGTTTGGTCACATTGATAGTATGTACATACCTCTTTACATTTTTCTCTACTTCACATAAAGCACATAAGTATTTTTCCTCTACATTATCACTACCCCCATCGACTGGTTCATTGTTTCTAGAACTTGCAGGACTTACCTTACTTGCCTTCCCCTGGCTCACAACACAGATTTGGGGCTCCTTCCTATCCCGGAAATATTCAGGAATATCCCCATAAAAATCTGTGATTTAGGGCTCCTGATCTGTGGAGGTTTTCCTCAAAACGGACACTGGCCAGTGATTTTCTGCCCCTGAGGGAACGCGTTGCCACCCTTTATGATCCATTGGATTTTCACCAACAAACCACCCTCCTTCCATCCCTCCTTCAGAGATGGGATAACTACCCGCTGAACACAGTAAGTGACTGTGCTCTTTCCACTGACTCGGCTCAACTGCGTTCTCATCGATATCGAGACCAATTTAATGGTTTGTGTATTTTGGGTAAGCCATAAAGTCTAGGTAAGGTTGGGTTATCTGGTTTAACTGTATATTTGTTTGATATTATACTTGATTTTGCTATTGTTTTTTCAAATGATTTTATGCAAGCTGTTAATGGATTTTTGTTAATGGATTCATATTCATTGTTAGTTAGCATTTCTTCCATTTTTTCAAGGTAATCAGATTTATCCATTATGACTATTTTGTTACCTTTGTCTGCCTTGGTGTATATGACTTTTTTTGTTTCGAAGAATGGATAATATTTTGTTTGCTCTTCTGAACGAATCTGGTTTTTATTTCTTCCAAAATATTTTCGCATTGGCTTTTAAGTGGATTTTGTTTAGATACTGGTAGACACTGTGCCGAAATGTTTATATCTGCAATGTAGTCCTCAATTTCATTTGAAAAACTTACGCAAGTTTTTAATCCTTTGTGTAGAAGACCTAATTCTTTTGTGGAGAAATTTTGATTAGATAGATTTACAACGTTTTCAAAGAAACTTAAGCTTCTTAATCCTTTATTTATTTATTTATTTACTTACTGCATATGCAGCCATATTGAAGAATGCATTGCAACCAAATTCTTGTTTTTGCTTTACTTAAAACAATACAGCCAACAGTATTATTTATTCCTAAATTATACTGGCTAATTATGTATACTAAATACCAATTCGTTAACTGAACCACTTCTAGTCTAAACTTTAAATCAAATTGTTACACTACAGGCTACATCTGTCTAATATCTTTAGTAAGTTCTTGGTAATGGTCTGCCGAATAGTTGTTGCAGTCAGCATGCCACAAATACTCCAAATATGAGTATGCAGATTCTTGCATTAAATCAAATCAAATTGGAATTGACACCAATATTATATGCAATTAAATTGTATAGCTTGTTCACATCCCTATTGGTATTAGTCCACATCATCATCCACATCTCATTCGTTTGCAAATTTATGATCACATCATTGTGCCTTAAATTTGTCGATTTGAAGGATGTGGCAGGGATCACCAAGTTTGCCTTTTGCAATATATTTGGTGTTATTGCAGGTCATGTAATGGCATAACTCTGAAATAAAAAGTTAGCTAAATACCAGACTTGGTATTAGACAAATATAACTATTTGTAACAAAAACTTCTTATCTTAAGAAAATGATGTTAATTTTTCTTATTAGTTGAGATCAATTTCAGAAACATTTGCTCGCATTGTCAGTCAACACACTTTGTCGGCAAGGATACTATGTTTTTTCAGTATTACCAAAATCTGAAAATGAAACAAACCTAAAAACAGAATGAACTGCTGGTATTTCAAAATTCATTATGAGATCACAGTGAAGCAACAAATATTACACAAATAAAAATATTTGTAAAAGAATCTCCACTTAACTTAAGAAGTTGATGTTAATTCTTCCTTCTTCTTTATAAAATCGATTTCAAAAGCATATCGCTTTCATCATCAGTTAGTTCCAAACTCCATTGTTAGTTTTAGTTCCTCAAAATAAATATAGTATTAAAAATTTATTACAATTTTCTAAAAAAGATAAAATTTCTTATAATAAAAAATCTGGTATTTATCAATTTAATTGTTTGGATTGTGATCAGGTTTATATTGGAAAGACGAAACGTAGTTTGGAAACCAGAAAGAAGGAACATTTTCGTAACATTAAATATAAACAAATTGATAAATCGGCCGTAGAAGATCATTTTTGGTCATTTAACCATGAAATAAATCCTGAAGTTAAATTATTAAAACAATTAAATGGTCTCATAGAGTTAATAGTGTGGGAAAAAATATTTATTTTAAAAAATAAACATTGCATAATGAATTTTGACATACCGGCATTTGATTCTGTCTTTAGGTTTGTTTCGTCTTCAGATGTTGGTAATGCTGAAAACGTAACATAACAAAAAGAAAAAAACATGATAACTGACATTTCCTTAAGAATGGAGTTTGGAACTAACTGATGATGAAAGCGATATGCTTTTGAAATTGATTGTATAAAGAAGAAGAAAGTATTAACATCAACTTCTTAAGTTAAGTGGAGATTCTTTTACAAATATTTTTATTTGTGTAATCATTACGAGATGTTTATTTTTTATTTTCTACGTGACCAGACTTGGTATTTAAGTTCAGTATCTTCCAAAGGTACTGAGAAGGATGGCGCAGGTGGTTTCATCTGTGGCCTACATTTGGGAGGTTGAGGGTTCACTTCCCATGGTTGGCCTGCCTGACACATGGGATTTTTGGGGGGTTTTCCCAGGTTGCCAGGTGAATTGTGGGTAGCTTGATTACATCGCCCAAATTTTCTGTCCATCCATTTCATCTCCGTTATCATTTTACATTGTCTCTCATTTGGTGGTCTCTTTCAGAGTAGAAAGTGTCTGTGGGAGTCTAGGTGTTGCATGGCTGGATGATATCCTCCTGGTAAAACACCTACTCCTCCGGTAGAATGGTTGCCGGGCCGACTTAGTGGGCCGTTACAGGAACACGGTGGGTGGGATGCCAGCTCTGCTGGTCAGTAACAGGGATCCTGAGCTCTGCACTGTCATGCCTCTTTGGGTTGGATTCCCTTTGTCTCGTCTTGCCTCATCTTTCCTCCTGGGGATGCTCCACTTGGGACATAGGTACAATAGATCCTCTTTAAGGTGCTAAGTGTTTCCCCTGAACCTTCTCATACACTAGACCAAAACTTGGGTATTCACATCTTAGTGATGTTTCTTTGTTTGTAGGATGTGAGTGTGTGGAAAGAAAAGTACCAGCTGCTGGGAGATACTGTCAGCTTCCTTATTGCTACGTGTGAAGATCAAGTGGCCCATGAACTGAAAGAACGGTATCTCAGAATTTCAGCTCGATGGGAAGACCTCTTCCAGGTATGTAACAACAAACATTTCTACTGATTGCACTAGTGATAGTCACTTATTATATCTACATCTGAGTTATTAAGTTTGGAATGTTGTTTGACTGGCTTGTATGCATTTAATGCAATAAAAGTGAAACAAGCCAAATTAACCAAATACTTTAAAGTGGGACCAACTTCTAAATAACTTTTGCTTTGTACATATCTTTATTGTTTGTAAAGTTTTATGCATGCAGGCACACTGTATTGCTTTAAAAAGATGATGCATTATAAAAATCTTATTTGTAAGTAATTCTGAGCTATACATAATCTTTCGTCTTCCCTTTGATATAAATCAGGTTCAGCTATACATAGAAAAATGCAGATCACACTGTGATCCTGGAACATGACATATAAGATGGTAGTGATAAAGTTGCTTGTAGAGACTCAAACAAAAATATAGTTATTAAATTTTAGATGAGTCGCATTTTTTACACATCTGCTTCACTTTCGTACCTATTTTGAGGACATGTTTCGCAAATCTTCGTTTGCAACTACGGCTCTTGTTGGACTGACGCTAGATCCAGCGGTGTGGGTAATTCTGGGGTTGTTGCTGCCATCTGTTGATTTAGTGATGAACTGAAATGTGGGATTCTCTTCTAGCGGGATTTCAAAGTTCATTAGTTGGTTTTTATGTTTTTCTATGTATATCCTCTCCCATATGACGAGTTCACTATGTTTTTGTACGTATTTTAGTAATTCTGTGCTATCTTCAATTTCATGATTTTCAGACCAGAAATGAGCTGCTATTGCGGACTTATCAATATTTTTGTATCTTAAGTGCCTGAAGTGTTCTTTCTTTCTGGTGCCTATGTTCCTTTTTGTCCTTCCTATGTAAATTTTTTCACAGTCTTTACACTTAATCTTGTAAATGCCTGACTTTTTCTCTGGTTTTATCTTATCAGTATTATTACTGTGAAGTAGGTTTTTAATGTTGTAATTGTTTTTTGGTGCCAATGTTATATTGTATTTCTTGAATATTTTTTGGAACTTTTTTGTGGCCCAGGGGTGGTAAGTAAATTTAGCAAATCTAGTTTCTTGTTTTATTGGTGTGAGAGCTGTGATCTGTTTTAATTTCTTTTGAAGTTTGAATAATTTTAGTTTTTTATCTACAAGGTTTTTTCCATATCCATTTTTAATTGCAGTTTTTAAGATTTGATGGTATTCGTTTTGATATTCTTGCTGGCTGAGAGGTAGATTTACTAATCTGTGTGTCAGACTGTTGATGGTTGCATGTTTGTGTGGAATTGGGTTGAAACTATTTGCTTTGATGTAATTATCTGTGTGTGTTGCTTTTCTATGAATGCCAAATTCTAGTTTTTCATTGCCTTTTTTGGCAATTAAAAATGGATATGGAAAAAACCTTGTAGATAAAAAACTAAAATTATTCAAACTTTAAAAGAAATTAAAACAGATCACAGCTCTCACACCAATAAAACAAGAAACTAGATTTGCTAAATTTACTTACCACCCCTGGGCCACAAAAAAGTTCCAAAAAATATTCAAGAAATACAATATAACATTGGCACCAAAAAACAATTACAACATTAAAAACCTACTTCACAGTAATAATACTGATAAGATAAAACCAGAGAAAAAGTCAGGCATTTACAAAATTAAGTGTAAAGACTGTGAAAAAATTTACATAGGAAGGACAAAAAGGAACATAGGCACTAGAAAGAAAGAACACTTCAGGCACTTAAGATACAAAAATATTGATAAGTCCGCAATAGCAGCTCATTTCTGGTCTGAAAATCATGAAATTGAAGATAGCACAGAATTACTAAAATACGTACAAAAACATAGTGAACTCGTCATATGGGAGAGGATATACATAGAAAAACATAAAAACCAACTAATGAACTTTGAAATCCCGCTAGAAGAGAATCCCACATTTCAGTTCATCACTAAATCAACAGATGGCAGCAACAACCCCAGAATTACCCACACCGCTGGATCTAGCGTCAGTCGCACAAGAGCCGTAGATGCAAACGAAGATTTGCGAAACATGTCCTCAAAATAGGTACGAATGTGAAGCAGATGTGTAAAAAATGCGACTCATCTAAAATTTAATAATTTTTCGCTTCACTGTGGTGTTCCAATACAGTTGAATCTCGATATAAAAATATAGTTGATAACATAGTGGCATTACTTGATGTTACAGCATGTGAAGCAGTATATGCATGCAGGTGACATCCTGAGGCACAGAAAGGACTATCGTGCAAGTGTTGAACACTTACAACAATGGCTTAGAAATGCAGAGTCCATTCTTTCATCTTCACAACTGAGCTCTACGCAGATAGTCAAGGTTTATGGAGAGCAATTACAGGTAAGGAATGACAAACTTGTATGATAAAGATAAATTAGAATTAACGCTGTGAAGTAATGTAATAATAAAAATTATACAATGAATTGACTGAGGCACTCTGTTTTTCACATACCACAAATGTTCTTTCAACACAATTTGGCTCCACTTTAAGGCATTAATTATCAAGAAATTGTCAACTGGCTAGAACCTTGATGTTCCAGCTAGTCTTGCTTCTCCAGAGATGAGACATCTGGCGACGATCCAATGAGGCTAAGTAAAACATTTTCTTACAGTGGAATGTCAGAATTCATTAAGTATAATTCCTTTCTTGGAAGTGTTGGAAACAGTGTTGTTGTAATAAATTAAATTTAAAGGGAGTCGATTAATGACACTAAACAACACTTTTAAATTTTCCCGAAACATGTTTCAGAGACTTTGCCTCCTTCATCAACCGGACATCAACTGATTCTCAGCGGTGTAGCTGGCGATATTTTGTCGTAGGTCTCCTCTGGTGGCAGTTCAAGGAACTTGCTGAACAAATTTTTCTGGGGGATGTCGAAATTGAATACTTTGTTCCTATTTTTTGAAATGAAGATTTGTTCCCATGTGGACAGTTCTTTTTTCCTTATGTATGTTCTAGTAGTTTTGGTTCTGGATTTATGTTGTGGTATTTTTTCCAAAAATGCGTGGCAACTGTTGATTTTTCTATTTGTTTCTATTTTATGTTTCTAAAGTGTTCCTTTGCTCTTGTTTCAAATTGAATGCTGTGACTGTAGTCAAATTTATATTGGAAAAACCAAAAGAATTTAGAAACAAGAGCAAAGGAACGCTTTAGGAACATAAAATACAATTAGAAAAATCAGCAGATGCCACGTATTTTCGGGAAAAAAACCACAACATAAATCCAGAACTAAAACTACTAAAACATACAACAGGAAAACAAGAACTGTCCACATGGGAACAAATTTTCATTTCAAGAAATAGGAACAAATTATTTAATTTCGATATCCCCCTGAAAGATTTGTTCAGCAAGTTCCTTGAACCGCCATCAGAGGAGAACTATGACAAAATATCGCCAGCTACACCACTGAGAACCAGCCGATGTCCGGTTGATAATGGAGGCAAATAGTCTCTGAAACATGTTCCGGGAAAATTTAAAAGTAGGTGTTATTTAGTGTCATTAATTGACTCTCTTTATATTTAATTCATTAAGTGTGTTTCAAATTTCTTAATATAAATGATCTCCCAAATGTTTAATTCTTGATTCAAGTGAACTAATTTTATTAGTTGGGTTTTATGTTCTATTACAATACTGTTTTCAATACTTCCAAGAAAGGAATTGTAATTTTATGTTCTTTGTTGTGGTGATGATCCCAGAAATGTGCTGCTGCTGCAAATTTATCTGTTTCTTTCTGCCTGATGTTTTTAAGGTGTTCTTTTAATCTGGTTCCAATGTTACATTTCGTCTTTCCAATGTATATCTTATTGCAGTGAATTTAACATCACCCTGGCACCAGTATAAAATTCAGTATCAGAAACCTCATTAAAAAACAAAAAATAAACAAAATTGGTATAGAAGTCTGACATTTATAGAATTAATTGCTGAGACATGGCAATAAGATTATACATTGGGTAAGAGCGACTGGACGGAAACCAAAAGATCCGTGGTTCAAATCCTGGCCATGGCATTGGATTTTTCAGGTTGACTCTATCTATCCAAAACCTTATCCTATACATGGCTAGTGTGAAGGAATGATTAGCTTGCATCAATTAACTTAAATAATAAGAGTTTAATGATGAATACTGGGACTCAAGTACTTACAGCAGTAAGTCGCCACAAATGGTATATCTCGGATACGAGAGCCCCTAGTGGTTTACCAGGAAAATATATGAGTCAAGTGGAGAATTTAATGTCAGGATGGCATGTTGTTGCATTGAATTTTTCAGGTTGACTCTATCTATCTTATATAAAGAAATTTAAAACACAGTTAATGAATTTTGACATTCCATCGGAAGAAAATAGTTTACTTAGCCTCATTGGATCGTCGCCAAATGTCTTGTTTCTGGAGAACCATGTTCAGCTGGAACACCAAAGTTCTAACCAGTTGACAATTTCTTGATAATGCCTTAAAGTGGAGGTAGAACGTGTTGAAAGAAAATTTGTGATATGTGAAGTACAGAGTGTCTCAGTCAACTCAGTATAATTTTAAACTTGTATGAGTTCACAAGATCACACATTCAGGGCAGCTAATCAGTTTATTTCACATGTTTCAGCAATTGCAAAACGAGGTTGAAGGAATAGAAGACCTTTTCAAAAATGTAAGCAAGAAATTTCAAGCAAGGATTCAAGATCTTTCAAGGGAAGAAGTTGATAGAATAATGAATACCCTGAAAAAGGAAAAAGGTATGTTGTTTAATATATTATCTTTTTACTTTATGCATTGGCTTTAAACTTGAGTCTTATCTATTTGTTCAAAAGGGGCAATGGATTAGTGTTTTGTATTATCATGAAGCAACAGCAATTTTTGCTATTGGTTACTGTTCTTATGCTTGTTATTATCAACAATAAAATGGAAAGTTGATTGAGGACTTTGGATTCATTTGGTAACTGAACATTGATGTAGCAATTCAGCCAATAAGATGCAGGTTATCCAAATTCACATGTTACTAACCTTAACAGAACTTACACACATAAAAGTAAAGGTGTCTACAATTTGGCCAGCCGTTCTCCGGCTCTGACATTTCTCGAGAGGGGGAAGCAGGAATTTCAAGCAGAGGAACATACGTATTTTAAATATTTCACGCATTTGCATATTTCACGAACCAGTAGACATATTATTGTAACAGCGATAATAATAGGACTTACAGACACTAAAAATCGGAATTCCTGCATGCACAAAATAGCAAAGAAACTTCACCTGTGCAAGTACCAAAAGCAACTGAAGCCACATGGTCCAAACAAATTAAACTGGCAACACTGTGTTGGAATCAGAGGCCTTTCCTTGCCGCGACAATGCTGATTGGCACTAGCAGACTGTTTAACTTCCTGACCACAACACTGGATGTACAGACTCCCAGTACTACCAATAGAAGTAATTTGTTAATGTAAAAGGTGTGAAGGAAATATTTGAATAGAGTGGTGTTGTAATGAATATCTTGCATTATAATGAAATTGAAAGTTGGATTTCAGTGTTTTAAAGCTAAGCTAATATAGTACTTTATTTCCACTCTAAACACCTTTATGAAACGGCAATAATAACTGCACAGCTCCAGGAAACTGCACAATTCTCTCTTATCCTTTGGGCGAGGCCAATCTCTCACAGACTGTCTTTCTCCAGGTATGTGGTCACTCCTGTTGACGAGACTATGTGGGCCAAGTAGTTGACTTCCTTGCGGAAGAGCTGGCACTTCTTTGCATCTCTCTGTAGCACCTTACTCAGGTTGTCGAGATGGTTTTCGAAGGTCTTACCGACGATGATGATGTCCAGATATATCAGGCACGCGTCATAAGTCAGTCCTCTCATCACCGATTCCAGATGAGGGACAAAAAGCAAGTACAAAGCAGAAATCCTAGATAAATGTGTAATGCCAACACTACTCTATGGTTATCAAATATGGTCCTTGACAGAAAAGATGAAAAGCAGGTACAGGTGTGTTAAAGGAAAATGGAGTGTAAAATCCTAAACATTTCTCTAAGGGACAGAATTATTATAAAGAATTAAGAAGTAGAACAAAAATGTGTAATGTGGTAGAAAGGGCAAAAAGCCTAAGATAGAAATGGGGTGGATACTTATCACACATGGATCATCAGAAATGGATACACCAGACCACAATATGGGATCCAAGAGAGGAACAAAGAAATGTGGGGTACCAAAGAACCTGATGGGCGGTCTACTTCAGACCCAAAGCGGGAAGTCAATGGACAAGAGTGGCAAGACAGCTGGTACCAAGCAAGAATCAACAAGTACCAAGGGGGACAAAAAGACAATGATAGCGAGTGCAATGCAGAAGTGCTTGGGGGACAAGTAGAGTGGAAATGAATACAAGAGTGGAGAACAGGAATTGAGAAAAGAAGAAGCAGTAACAACACAACAAAGCTTCCAAGGAGTTGCTCGCCTTTGGAGCTGAAGTATGACCTCGTTCCTGCATAAACAGGAGGCCTTTGCACTTATGGGATGTCTATAGCTAAATTTATTATTTATTATAATTAATCCTTTTAATACAGCTGCTGAGAAATTTCTTGCAGAAGCTCTGATTCAATATGTTTGTCTTGAATTGAAATTTTCTTGGGATTTTTAGCCAAATTTACAGTCATGTGCTTGTTTAGAGATGAGTTTTTCAATATAAGCGTGACATCTACTGTCTGATTTTTAAAAGAAGAATGTGAAGGTCATCTGTTTCTCCACGTGGGTGCTGCCCAGCAGATCCCCTTTCTCTATTTTCTCAACACTCAAAACATAAACAAGGGTTTGAGTTGTCTCACCTCAACAAAAATATGTACAGTTAATCTGTATTAGCCTACTTTAATAACAGAAATAAGTTGTTCAGGCATTCTCTCGTTGCAGCATCTTCACATGTGTGATTTCATTTAAATAATTTTTTGCACTATGTAACTAATATTCCACACATACCATTATTGTTGCTATGCATTTTAAGTTGACATTCCCGCACAGTGCGGTAAATATTTCTCCATAGAAACACATATACGTGGTCCATGTTCTAAAATCTAACATTTAACTTCACTTATATTTATTAATATTTCAGCTAATATCTTAACTACTAAAATTCAGATTGTTATAAATACACATAGTGCAAAAAATAGTATGCAATACACGTGTGGTAAGTACATAATGGAATCTCGAGAATTGAAAAACAACTCAGTGCAAGCGGCTAGTTTTTTCAAACCTTTCCTCATTCCGTATTAAGTGTTTGCCACATTAGTATTGCAAGTTCAATTCCTGGCTGGAGGTGGGGATTTTTCTCCGACCAAGATAATTCTCCATCTTCCCCAGAGCCTAGAAGTATGAATGAGAGTGTAAATGTGTGCGTAATCTAATGATTAAACAAAAATTCCAAAGTATCAGCAATCCAACATCTACAAGATAATACCATTGTCAATAGGCAATATGTTCCAAAGGAGAAAGGGGCCGATATGACCATTGCTGTTAAAGGCAATGGAATAAAAAAATTTTTTTTTGTCAAAAAATAAATTTTAACTGTACTTTCATCCAAAACATGACAGTAACAGTGCCATTCAGAGTTTTCCTAAGATAGAGGGTAATCTATGAAAATAATTGAAAAACTATTTGTAGTCAGTTGTTTTCAACACACTGTCATTTACATTTTTATATTATTTAGATAGAGGTTGAAAATGAGGTGATGGCTTCTGAAACTAGTCCCTCAATAATATAATAATGTAAGTGACGAAGTGTCAAAAAACTGACTAGAAATAGTTAATTGATGAAAATTAATCATTTCTTCACACTAGCCATATACAGGCTAAGGTCTTTGATGGATAGAGTCAACATGAAAAGTTCAATGCCATGGCATTGAAATATATGAGTCAAATGGAGAATCCAATGTCAGAACGGCACGCCAGCCACGGCAGCGCAATGGGCCACAGCAATTGGATAGAAACCAGGAGATCCGCAGCTCAAACCCCGGCCATGGCACTGAACCCCCCATGTTGACTGTATCTATCTTTGTTCATATTTACTAAAGACATTTAGAGCACTAAAGATAACAGCCTACAGTCAAACTTAATAAAAATGCAATTCCTTTCTTCATTAATCGACTCCCTTTAAATTTAATTTAAATTTAATAAAAATGTCTTATTCATTAAAATTATTGTCTTCAAACTCACAGCTAACAAACATTAGAGGCTCTTATTTTTTACTGTTATCAGCTTACATGATTTACTGCTGATGGCTTCAAATGCAGGCAATGTTGCCATTATTGATATTGATATTGATAGTTTATTGATCCAGTTTATCAGATGTACATTGATTTTGGACACGTCATTTCTATACAAATTTAACAATTATGCTAGTACCAAATTCTTACATATATAATTTACAATTCATCTAGGCTGTATATACTTTTATTTAACAAATATTGTTTTAATTTACTTTTAAATTTTGGTTTTGAGCTATTCGTCAACATTTTTATCTCACTAGGTAGTTTATTATACAGTTTGATCCCTCTGATATTAATGTCCTTTTCAGTGACACACCTGTTAATATTATACATGTGATAGTTATCACCATTTCTTGTACTATAGTCATGAATTTGGTTGTTTCGTACTAATGTAAGTCTATCGGTTATGAATAATATAGTTCTGTATATATACAGAGAATAGACTGTGAACATATTTTTAGTTTTAAATGTTTCTCTGCATGATTCCCTTCCTTTTAGGCTATAAATCAATCTAATACATTTCTTCTGTAGAATTAGTAACATGTCCATGTGACATTTTGCAGCTGTACCCCATATTTCGATCCCGTAGTTAAAGTAAGGATATATACATCCAAAATAAATCATCTGCAGAAGCCTAGTGTCTTTGTAACTTTGAAAATACCTAAGCAAGTATATAGATTTACTAATTTTATTACATATATAATCTATATGTTTACCCCATGTTAACTGTTTATCAACAATTATTCCAAGAAACCTATATGATTTTACTTCTTCAATGGTGGTGGTGTTTATTTGCAATTCTGTATTGGAGGTAGTTTTTCTTGATGTATTGGGCCACATTACTTTAGTTTTTAGCATGTTACATTTTAAATTTACGGATTCAAAGTATTTGATTAGGGTATTAGCAGTGTGATTTAAATTTTTGTTTAGAGCTTCCAATGTCTTGTTCCAGCATATGGCAGTTGTGTCATCTGCGTAAGTTATTATAGCTGTATTTTGTGGACAAATAATATCATTAACATATATAATGAAAAGCAGAGGCCCTAGTACTGTTCCCTGAGGTACTCCATATTTTACTGTTTCTATTTTTGATTGAATTTTGTTTACAATTTTTCCCGTTTTATGATTTACTTCTGTATATTGCTTCCGACCAGTTAGGTAGCTGGAAAACAATTCTAGAGGTAGTCCCCTTATCCCATAATTTCTTAGTTTGTGTAATAAGATGCTATGGTCAACACAGTCAAATGCTTTAGTCAGGTCGAAAAATAGTGAGCTTACCTTATCATTAGATTCTAACTTACTTGTTATTTCATGTATATACTGTATGACTGCAGAGACTGTGGAACAACCTTTTCTAAACCCATGTTGAAAATCTTGTAGTACATTATGTTTATTTAAATACTTAATTAATCTTTCTAATAAAATTCCTTCAAAAAGCTTAGCTATTTCTGATGTTAAGGTGATCGGCCTGTAGTTACTGACATCCTGTTCATCCCCTTTTTTAAATATTGGTTTGACTAATCCTAGTTTCAAAATTTCAGGAAATTGACCAACTTCAATGGAGTAGTTAATCAGGTGTGTTAAAGGTTTTGAAATAGCTGTTTTACATTGTTTTAAAATAACTGGACTAATATCATCCCATCCACTACTTGCTTTTTTAGGTAGTTTGTTTATTATGTTGGTGATTTCGTTTTCTGTTGTTGGTTCAAGGAATATTGATGATTTGATGCCGATGTCATTGTTTGCATATACATTAGGAGACAGTCTATTATGTGAAGCTACGTTTATAAAAAATTCATTAAATTTCTGACATATGATTGTTGGGTCTTGTATTAATTTCCCATCTATGTTTAGGCTTATGTTTTGATGCAGCTTTTTGTTTTCCCTACACTCATTAATTAGGTTCCAAGTTGTTCTGCTAGGGTTATTTGACTGATTTATTTGTTCTCTATAAGTGGCTATCCTTGCATTTAGAAGACTGTTTATATACTCCTGTTTGGCATCTTTGTATTTACTTTTATAATGGTCTGAGAGAGTGCTTTTATATAGGGCATGCATGTTTTTCATTTTTTCTTTGGATTTAACTACTTCAAATGGCAGTTTAACTCTTTTCTTCCTGGCTTTATTTACTCTAACTTTTTTGAGTGGACATGTAGCTTCAAAATGAATCCTAAACTTATTATAAAATTCATTCCATTTATCATTAATATTAGTTTTTTCAAAAACGTTTTCCCAATTTTCAGCAGTTAGGATATTTACAAGATTATTTATATTTTCTTCAGTTACGCTTCTGCGGACCATGATTTCTTCAGTGATTCTATCACAACATGCAATATCAAAGTGTGCCAGCTGAGCATAATGATCAGAAATATGAACATTTACTACATTAGTTGATATTTCTTGTATATTAGATGCTATGTGGTCGATAATAGATGAGCTGTTAGCCGTTACTCTTGTTGGTTCCTTAATTAAATCTCTAATGTTGTATGAATTAAATACTTCTTTTAATGCTATGTAGATGGTATCAGAGAGATCTAAATTTATATTAAAGTCCCCAGCTAAGATAATTTTTGTACATTTTTTAACAAATTTACTTAACATAACTTCCAAATGTGAAATAAAATCTTTGGCAGAACCTGAAGGAGACCTATATATTCCAAAAATTAACACATGTCCCTTATCTGTCCTTACCTTGATCCCTGTTACTTCAAAAACTTTCTCTATACAATAGTTTTCTAAATTAAGTTTGGTGGAACATATGTCGTTTTTTGTAAAAATTACAACTCCGCCCCCTTTGTGCATAGATCTGCTGTATCTATTAGCAAGTTTATAGTTGTCAATGTAATAAATTTCATCACTACTGAGCCCATGTTCCGTTATTACACAGATATCTGCATTTGTATCCTTAAATAATACACTCATTGGCAACAGCTTGGAACGGAGATACTGAATATTCAGGTGTAGGATACTGAATATATCACTAAAGTTGCCGTATTGTCCAGTAAATGACGATGACTGAAATCCTTCTGTTGGTATCACTGATTGAGACGGTAAACTAGCATCCACCCCATTCGAAATTAGTTTCCCTTTTTTGCATAGGATATTACCTCATTAAGCAGATTTCCAAACGCAAATGAACCTCTACGATTCAAATGAACTCCATCCCAGCCAAAGTGTCGGTTATTTATCCAAAAGTTACCATCAACAAATGTGCAGTTCTTCACTTTACTCAACCAGTTCAGCTCACTGTTAATCCTAGCTATGCGTTTTGCGCTAGTATCATGTCGCCGTAATACACCACTTAAGATTACTTTTGTGCGTGGAATTTCACGTTGGATATATTGTACTATGTCCATACAATCCCCCATTATTTCTTCGGCATAAACACCCCTGGCGATGTTGTTGGTCCCCACGTGTACAACCATGACTTCCGGGTCCAGTTTCTTCAAATCCATCTGTTCGATTTTATGTCGTAGCTCAGCAGCTCGAATCCCAGGAAAGCATTGAACACTATGTCCCTTTTCCTTGCACACATCACCAGCGAATTTAAGCATTGAGTCCCCAACTACTAGAGCACCAATCTTCCTTTCTTTTATTCGTCGTTGTGTGTCACATCGTAGATCATGCGAAGATTTATCCACAGGATCTGGCATTTCCGCAGCATCAGGGTACAAATTTAGGACGTCGTATCTGTTCCTCCCGATGGTGCTACAGTTTCCTTTACTATTCTTCATCACTCTGGGTTCGTTAAGTAGTCTTTTTTGTTTAAAATTCTTCGAAGCCCGTACTTTGGTAAATCCATCTTCTTCTTCTTCACAAGTGTTTAGGTTCCTTTCCGCTATTTCCTTAAACTGAATTAGCTGTTTTTTTAGCTCTTCGTTTTCTGTTCGTAGCTCTATCACTTCACTTTGCACCTTTTTGAAGTCTGCATAAAGCATATCAATGATGTGTTGGAGTGACGCTATGCTTTCGCGATCCTGGCGTTCCTCTGTTTTCCCGCGCAGAGATGGAGCTGCATTTCGGGTTTCTTCATATTTCCGGGTTTTTATGTATGATATTGCCTTGCCTTCATCACCACATGATCTACACTCACTTATTGGATTACTAACACAGTTATTTAGTACATTCGCGTAAGTATTACCGTCGAAATCAAGCATTTTTTGCATGCTTCTTGTAACACGATCACTACTGGCCGCCATCTTGAAACTTGAGTTAATTTTTTAATGACTCATATATTTTTCATATATATTTATTTTATGGCTCTATGTGTAACTGGAAATTAGCCATTATCAACAAAGAGCATTTGCTTTATGCATTTAACAACTGGAAGTCACAGCAACAATATATAGTAATTTGCAGCATTCAGCTTTCTGCTTTAGAAGCTTGCTATATTATTCTGCTTGCCAGTGTCTTGGTGCAGTTTGAAAATAGTGTTTAAACTATAAGTGAAATAAATCTTGCTTGGAGAGCAATAAAGTTACACCACCATTACATAGGCAGCAATGTAAGAATAATAATGTAATATTATATATATTACAACCGATGAAATTAGATTACTCCAGAAATGTTTCAATATGTGTGTTATCGTTTCAAATAATAAAGACGATTTTATCGCTGACATAGAAATAGCCACACATAACCTAAAAAATGAAAACTTAACCAAAGCCAAAATTGAATGTCTGGATATAATAAAGCAGTTATCCCCAATATACAATAAAATTTACAACAAAACAATAAGAAATTTAAATGGGAAGCCTGTGGTATACCTAAAAGCCGACAAAGGTAATTCTCTAGTAATTATGGAGACAGAAGACTATATTCAGAGAGTAAACCTTATGTTAGACAGTCCAGAATATGAAATAATTCCAAAAAATCCATTATCCAAAAGTATCACTTCTGTTAATAAAGCTTTATCAATTACAAAAACATTAAGTACATCTGAAAAATACAACTTAAAATCTTCCAACCCCACACTACCAAGGTTGTACTGTCTGCCAAAAATCCACAAACAAGACAACAGCATGAGACCCATCATCAATGGCATCAATTCACCTACATACCACATTGCAAAGTGGTTAGTAAGAAAATTAAAATCATATGACAAATTTCAAAGTTTGGGAATAAAAAACTCCTTAGAATTGATAAACCACCTACAGAAGTACAACATCCTGGAAAATCACATACTAGTTTCTTTTGACGTTAAGGCACTTTTTACAAGCATTCCAGTAGAAAAAATACCTACATTCCACAAAAAATGGCTAACCCAGACTACAACAGACCCCAGAGAAATAGATGACATCATCAATCTTACAGATTTATGCATAAGGAATAATTACTTCATGTTTAACCAAAAATTCTACAGACAATCAAAAGGGTTAGCTATGGGGAGCCCACTTTCACCTATTTTAGCAGACCTATACATGAGCTATTTTGAAACACACATAGTAAAGGCCTTCCCACAGATTTATAAATTTTGGCAGAGATATGTTGATGATGTTTTTGCTATCATTCCGGAAAAACTTAGAGAAGATTCTCTAAAATTACTAAACCTGCAAGATAATCACATCCAATTTACTATGGAAGTAGAAAGAGACAACACCCTACCCTTTTCGGACCTCAAGATAACTAGAAATCGTCATGGTGTAGATTTTGGAATATACAGGAAGCCCACACACATAGATAATTACATAAAGAAAAATGAATACAACCCAGTTTCACATCAACTAGCTGCCTTTAGAAGTCTAATTCACCAGCTATACAACATCCCACTGAGTAAGGATGAATTTTTGAAAGAACAACAACACATAAAAGACATAGCGGTATTAAATGGATTCAACCCAGCCATCATAAGGAACATGATGAAGAGAAAAGAAAAACTGAAGATAATATAAAAAAATATCACTCCTACATCACTTAAAAACACAAACTGGCAATATAGAAAATTCACCTACCATCCATGGGCTTTTAGAAAATTTGAACGAATCTTCAAAAGGCTAAACATAAAACTAGCACCCCAAAACAAATTCAGTCTGAGGAACCTGCTAAATAAACCACTGAAAAATACAATCCCCAACAATTTGAAATCAGGAATTTATCAGATTAATTGTGAAACCTGTGAAAAAAGCTACATAGGAAAAACTAAGAGAAACTTGTTAACCAGGCAGAAAGAACACCAGAGGAATATTAAGTTGAAACAAACAGAAAAATCTGCAGTTTCACACCATTTTTGGACAGAAAACCACAACATTGGCCACAACATTAAACTGTTAAAATCTTTAAGTACACCCATAGAATTGGATATTTGGGAAAAAATATTCATAACCAAAAACCGTGATAAAGTTATAAATTTTGAAATCCCGGCATTAAATGAAGTATTAAAACTTAGTGCCCCTAACACCAGATGGCAGAGTGATCGGAGCTCCGTAGTAGTGGAAGAAGAGGAAGGTTCATTTAGTCACCAAACAGCTGAGGATGAGATCGAATGATCTTGAAAATGTTTCAGTTATACAACAACAAGTAAGTGAAGTTTGAGTGTAAACATATTGACTCATAAATCAAACTCAAATATAATAATGTAAGCTATTCAAAATCCTGTGGACGAAGATAGATACAGATAGATACAGTCAACATGGGGGTTTCAGTGTCGTGGCCGGGGCTTGAGCCGCGGATCTCCTGGTTTCCGTCCAATCGCTCTGGCTCAATGGGCTGTCGTAGCCAGCGTGCCGTCCTGACATTGGATTCTCCATTTGACTCGTATATTTCAATACCATGGCATTGAATTTTTCATGTTGACTGTATCTACCGACTACAATTAGTTTTTTCAATCAATATATGCATTGATATGCTTAATTACAACAGCTTTTTTTTTTTTTTAACCACACACTATAGAAATGTCTTTATATACTTCAATCTATTAAAAACATGAGGGGAAATATCACATATATTTATTTCATAGAAATATGCCCCTAGTTATCACTGAAGGTCAGTTTTTGTCAACAGATGGGAAGACTATTCAAATAAGACAGACAAATAAAACTAATGTTTCTAAAGGTATGAAAGATCTTAAAACACTAAAAGGGGAAATAAATCAACCAAAGAAGAGGACATTTTAGAATAATCAACATGTTTTCTTGAGTGCTGGATTTACAGTGTGGTGCAGGCAGAAGGGAAGAATCGAGAGCTAATGCTCTTTGGTTTCTGCAGTGTGGTCAACTTTGAAAAACACAGTTCAGCAAAATAGCATGTAAGATAATCGAAGATATCACAAGTAACATTGCATCCTCTGAAAACATTACTTAGTTTTGCCCATGCCAGCTCAATTGCACTCAGATCACAGTTATACGGAGGTAGACAAATTTTCATTACCACCACACTCGTAACAAGGCTAAACTGGCAATTCCAGCGCACCAAACGGGCCTTTATGAAGGAAGCTTTAACTACAAAGGGATGTTATATTTTATAAACTTCCAAATTCATTTAAACAAACTGCATCATTAAAACACTTTAAGAATAAGGTTAAGAAATTTTTTCATGCGCACTGTTTTTATACGGTTAATGAATTTTTAGAACTATAACCATGTAAATGAGCACTGGAAGCATAGTACATTCACAAACCTGTAATATTCATATTATGATATTTCTTGTAGTACATTAGTCTATGCAAATACCACATGAAACCATAGAAAAGCTGCTTACTGTGTATATTGTAATCAATTTGACTTTATGTATATACTGTATTTATACATTTTAACGTGTCTCATAACATGTATATGTTGCCAAGGACGAACTAAAATTCTAATTCTAACATACGATTGTTGTAAACTGGTTAGCTAATTAACCTCGAAATTGAACAAAACGAAATATGGCAGATATGATAAAGCTTAGCGTATTAGCCACTAGATGTCAGTGTATAGCGCATTTCAAATTTCAAAGTTGTCATCTGTGTTTACGGAGTTAAACGAAACTTACTGAATGAGGACGTGGAACCTGATTGCTCTTATCGCGCGCATACTGTATACTCAAAACTCCTTGGTTGTATCTCTACAAAGAAGTTCTAAGAACTTACAAAAAGTGATAAAGAGAGGGAAGAAAATAGATATTTCATTTGTTAATGAAGTTGTCATTGCCTTGATCTTGTCAATAACACTGTTGTGCTGGAAGATTGTCCTGAAGGAGTTCTTTTACATGCCAGTGTCATTTAAAAGACTTTGGTCTGGGCAAGATTTGAACGCACAATGTTGGGATTAGTGGACCAGCATCTAATCAACAGAGAGCATAGAGAAACTGGGTCAGGGGAAAGGGGAGCTGAAAAGCTTTAAGAGTAACTAAACACTATAGCAACACAACTTCACTTTTACTTATCTATATTTAATATCCTCATTTGGGACCAGTTTCGAAACAACTCTGTTTCATTTTCAACCTGCCAACTGACACTGACTGACTGACTGACTGACTGACTGACCTTGGCCACTCCCGGAAGTTGAAGAATAGCTCACTGTCTTACTGCCATCTATCAGGGACAACACAAACTTATTGATGACATCTACTGGCAGGATATCAAAATTCATCACATGATCTTTATTTTTCAAAATAAATATTTTCTCCCAGCTCTTCTTTCTAATATGCGACGCAGCAATTTTTTTCCAATTCCTTCACACTTTTTGATGTTTTTATATACAACCATGATTTTTAATATGATTTCTTAACTTTTTAGTGCAATTTCGTGTTGAAGGGCATTCTTTTAACATTATTAATTGTTTATCCATTTACTTACTGCGTAATGTAGCCATATTGAAAAATTCAGTGCAGCCAAACTAGGCTTGTTTCTCCACTGAACGCAAGGCTGCCAACAGTCTTACTTGTCCTGAAATTACACTATCTAGCAGACTATCACCTGGTCAAATTTTGTTACTCATGCACTGCTTTGCACATAAACAATCCTACGACACGATGATAATGAAGTGCTCCGTAGGAAATATATGTATGAGCTCACGGACTGTATTGGACTGGTTCGGCTACTGCCGCGAAGTGTGCATGATGACAAATGACACCAAGTATACTGCAGGGAGGAAAATTGACGGTCTCGGTCATGTCGTTCAAATCGACAAATGCAAAATAGGATGATGCAAGTTTCATCGTGGGCACTGCAATTAGACTGTAGAGCATATTTGCATCCCTCCTGTTGTTGGGGCATATCGTCATCCGCACCTCATTCGTTTCCAAGTCGATCATTCCCAAGATCCAGTTGCCCTCTACGACATGCCCACGATGAAACTTGTGTTGTCCTGTTTTGCATTCGTCGATTATGTCTGGGGCATTTTTGCAGCGGTTGGCTACAAGTTTTACATATCGTTCTCATGTTAGCTGCAACACGACAATTGGCTGGTCGTTTGCTTGCACATGCGTATATGTGAACCTTTGGACTTAGAAAATATTCTCGCGTCGCACAAAAGATTCTCCTTTCTTCCAAATCATTAAAGCTATCGGTTCGTTCGGTTGTTTCAATAATTTAACTTCTGGGTTTATTTCATATTTAGATGACCAAAAATGATCAGCCACTGCCGATTTATCTGTCTGTTTATATTTAATATTTCTGAAATTGTTCCTTCACTCTGGTTTCTACATTATATTTGGTCCTATAAATGTAAATCTTATCACATTTTAAACAATTAATTTGATAAATACCAGATTTTTTGTTATCTGAAATTTTGTCTTTTTTAGAAAAATGTAGTAAATTTTTTATACTGTATTTATTTTGAAGTGCCAGTATTATACCAACTTCTTTGAAAAATTTTGGGAATTTTTTTATTTACACATGGATGGCTGAACAGTTTGTTTAACATATCACTGTAACCAATGCCCACCTTTGTGTTACGGGGATAACATGTGTGCTTTATCTTCAAGATGACAGGGGTTTGAAACCTTGGTTGGGGTTAGCCCTTTCCAGGAGTTTTGTTTATCCTCACATGATAAATATTGTGTAAAAAGAGTAGGTTATGCAAGTAAATAAATATATTAAACAAATGTCTATATACAATTTTTGTTTGTTTATATTGTAGGCATTATTTTCAAGAACCCTGTACTACAAGTCGATGTTGGAAAGCAAGAACAAAGTATTCCAAAGTATCGTGAAGTCTGTGGACCACAGCGAAGGCATATACACAGGAGACTTCCGGCTGAAGATGTCGCAGCTTAATGAGTGATTTGCTAGAGTCACACAGCTAGCACAACAGTGGGAAATGGTTGGTATCTTCTCTTTAGAGAAGCTGTCAGCTAAGGGTAGTTCCAACATTAAAATGTCATGAACCGTTGTCTCAGAAACTATTCTACATATCAAATTGAAATGTTTACAGGTTATAAATATGTGTCTCGTAGGTTTACAGATCAAATTTACTACAAAAAGTTTGTTTATTAAGAAATATATGATGTTTCTTCACAATTATACTGTCTTAGGATTAAAATCTAATATGAATTATTTTTTGCATTTGATTTATGAGTCACTATGTTTACACTCAACTTTACTTACTATGTCACCAAACAGCTGAGGATGAGGTCGAATGATCTTCAAAACGTTTCAATTATACAACAACATAGTAAGTAAAGTTGAGTGTAAACATAGTGACTCATAAATCAAACTAAAAAATGAAGAATACTTCACTGTTAATAATGCTTCTGCTTTTAATATTTATCAATTATTATCTTAAAAAGTAAGTACAGTGATATAATGAAGCACAAAATTAATATAATTTTGAGTCAAACTAGTACTTGATGCTCCATATTGCTAGTGTTTACCTAGAACATGTTTTCCTAGGACCTTTCTAACATCTTCAGCTAATGTCGACTATTGAATGTTGATTTGGTGAACTCCTTGGAGGCAATAGGGGTGTCTCTGTTGGTATCATGATGAACTTGAACTTTGATTTCTCTTCAAGATGGTGTCAAAATTGAACAGTGTTCGTTCCTATTTCTTTATGAATATCTTTTCCCATGTGGTTCATGCAGTTAGACCCTCAACACTTTAACAAATGGATTTCTTATTCTGTATAATGATCCTCATTCCAAAAATGGTGTGCTACTGCCAATTTGTCTATTTCTTTGTTCTTGATGTTCCTAAAATGCTCTTTAAGCCTAATGTTCAAATTTGTTTTTCTTTTGCCAATGTAAAAGTTGTCACAACCTTTGCAATTAATTGGGTGTACACTTGATTTCATTATCTGTGGATTTCTCCTTTGTTTTATGTGATTTCAAAAGGTGTTGTACACTGAATTTGTTCTGTGGGGACAAAGTAATGTTGTGTTCTTTGAAGACATTTTGGAAAAGATGTGTAGCTCTGGAATGATATGTTAATTTTCTGTATGAAGTTTTATTACTGATTGGGGAAAGAGTAGTTATTTTCAATTTCTTCTCGGGCAGCAAGCCAGGTGAAAAGATGACTAGAAATTTATGTTTTGGGAGTGTGCATTGCTCCCGTCATCAGGATATTTATAAAATGTTCTAACCACAAATGAATCACTGGATATAACACAAATATAAATAAAGACAAAACACTATCAAAATTCACATTACTGAACAAAAAGGCTGTTTTCAGTAAATTAAATGCCAGGTCAGGAGATGGCATGAGTATAGAAAATTGTATCAAGGAAACGTAACTGCTTAACTTGATTATCAAGCTGTATTCATCTGTGCTTCTTAAGTCAATGGATTTCCATTTTTAAGGCCAGTTTCCAAGAGGAGCTGAACTGAAATCCAGCATCACTATTAAGCGTGCTCCTCTCGTAGGAAATGGCCAAAGCCTCCTTTGTTCTCCGCTCCCAGTAACTGTTGCATTTTGCCAAGATGGTCGTCTCCCGAAAATTGGCTCTATGGTCGTTATAAAAACAATGCTCTGCCAGCCCAGACTTCTCAGATTGCATTAAACAAGTGCTTCATTCATGTTCATTTATTCTGGTAGAGATGGTCCTTCCGGTTTGTCCTATATACTGGAAGTCCAGTTTGTCTTTCACTGGTCTCAACAGATGTTTAAATATCCTGATGATGGGAGAGATGCACACTCCCAAAACGTCGATTTCTAATTGTCTTTTCACCTGGCTTGCTGCCCGAGAAGAACTTGAGCATATTCATCGCCAGGAAAGCTTCAGGTGTTATTTTAGAGTAGTTATTTGTGTGCATCTCCGTTGTCTTTTGAATTTATACATTTTCTTTTTGACCAATTCAGAACTGAATCCATTGTATTCTGCAACATGAGTTATATGATTGTACTCTTTGATATATTCCATATATTTTTTTTTTAAAGCAACATTGTTACTGAAACCAAAAGAAATCTAAGTTTTCTATTCCGAATAGTTTCTGAGAAAAAGGATCATGTGTTGCAGAAAATGTCATTGACACAAAAGGATCTTTAAAGCAAGAACAAAGAGAACAACTGGCATATGTTTCTAAAGTAAGAAACAACATGACTTGAATACTTAGCACTACCAACATCTGAAATGAAACAAATTTAAAATCAGAATCAACTACCGGTATTTCAAAATTCATTACGCGATGTTTATTTTTTAAAATAAATATCTTTTCCCAAACCATTAAATCTATCAGACCATTTAATTGTTTTAACAATTTAACGTCTGGATTTATTTCATGGTTAAATGACCAAAATGATCTGCTACGGCCGATTTATCAGTCTGTTTATACTTAATGTTACGAAAATGCTCTTTTGTTCTGGTTTCCAAATTACGTTTTGTCTTTTATGAACTTTATCACAATCAAAACAATTAAATTGATAAATACCAGATCTTTTACTATCAGGAATTTTATATTTCTTAGAGAAATGCAGTAAAGTAACATAGTAATATGGTGACATCTAGCGACAGTAACGTTAACAACAAGTTTGTTAAAAATATTATAAGCAGGAGCATTATTAACAGTGAAGTATTCTTCATTTTTGAGTTTGATTTATGAGTCACTATGTTTACACCCAACTTCACTTACTATGTTGTTGTATAATTGAAACGTTTTCAAGATCATTCGATCTCATCATCAGCTGTTTGGTGACTAAAGGAACATTCTTCCTCCTCCACTACTTCGGTGCTCCGATCCCTCTGCCATCTGGTGTTAGGGGCACAAAGTTTTAATACTTCATTTAATGCTGGGATTTCAAAATTTATAACTTTATCCCAGTTTGTTGTTATGAATATTTTTTCCCAAATATACACAGATTTACAAATTTTGGCGGAGATATGTCGATGTTTTTGCTATCATTCTGGAAAAACTTAAAGAAGATTCTCGAAAATTACTAAACCTGCAAGATAATCATATCCAGTTTACAGTGGAAGTAGAAGGAGACAATACCCTACCCTTTTTGGACCTCAAGATAACTAGAAATCGTCATGGTGTAGATTAAGGAATATATAGGAAGCCCACACACATAGATAATTACATAAAGAAAAATGAATACAACCCAGTTTCACATCAACTAGCTGCCTTTAGAAGTCTATTTCACTTGCTATACAACATCCCACTGAGTAAGGAGGAGTTTTTGAAAGAACAACGCATAAAAGAGATAGCAGTATTAAATGGATTCAACCCAGCCATCATAAGGAACATGATGAAAAGAAAGGAAAAACTCAAGATAATATCAAAAAACACCACTCTCACACCACTTAAAAACACAAACTGGCAATATAGAAAATTCACCTACCATCTATGGGCTTTTGGAAAATTTTAATGAATCTTCAAAAGACTAAACTTAAAACTAGCACCCCAAAACAAATTCAGTCTGAACAACCTGCTAAATAAGCCACTAAAAAATTAAATCCTCAACACTTTGAAATTGGGAAAATATCAGATAAACTGTGAAACCTGTGAAACCTGTGATAAAAGCTACATAGGAAAAACTAAGAGAATCTTGTTAACCAGGCAAGAAGAACACCAGAGGAACATAAAGTTGAAACAAACAGAAAAATCTGCAGTGTCACACCATTTTTGGACAGAAAACCACAACATTGGCCATAACATAAAACTGTTAAAATCTTTAAGTACACCTATAGAATTGGATATTTGGGAAAAAATATGCATAACCAAAAACCGGGATAAAGTTATAAATTTTGAAATCCCAGCATTAAATGAACTATTAAAACTTAGTGCCCCTAACACCAGATGGCAGAGGGATCGGAGCACCACAGTAGTGGAGCAGGAAGAATGTTCCTTTAGTCACCAAACAACTGAGGATGAGATCAAATGATCTTGAAAACGTTTCAAATATACAACATAGTAAGTTAAGTTGAGTGTAAACATAGTGACTCATAAACTCAAAAATAAAAAACAAGTTTGTTGATGGTTCAAGCTGATGATGTGGATGAGATATTCATGAGATATTCATTTGGGGAGCAAAACTTTCCCTAAAAGATAGGCTAAAGTTTACCTCTGTGATCCAAAGCACGTAGTGTTTCACTGTTTTTCTGTGAAGTGTTATGAATTCACATTTGTAATTTAAGTATTTTGTCTAAAACCATAAAACATACGTAAAATTAAAAAGAAAATTTTAGTTATTAAAACCATACAAAAATCTAAATTTGTCATTTTTGACAATTTTTACCATATAGTGTGCTTTTAAATGTTTACCCACCATGCACTAATTGTAACGTTGTTTGTTATCAGAAACTCCAAGAGGCCATAAGATGTTGGCACAACTTCCGAGAGAGTGAAAAGAACATCTCAGAATGGCTCCAGATGGCTGAAAAGCTTATTGCTCAGAAGCATATAGATACAAAACGAACCATGGAGTCACACAAGGTAAAAACTTAACTTATCTTTAAATTTTGTTACAGTTATGTTTACATCCTTGTCAAACTCACTGATATGTTTATTCTTTCCATTTTAGAATTTCTTTGAAAAAGTGAATGAGAAATGGATTCAAGATCTGGTAAACACCGCTCAGGATCTGAGGAATTGTCTTCCACATGAACAGCATGGATCTATAAATGCAACAGTTGAAAAACTTCAAGCCAAATTGAAGGTAAAATTGTTTTCTTATATATCAATTAGCAGGGGCGGTTCTTCCTTGATGCGTTTGATTCACCGAGTCAATTACTTGTTTTTTAATAACTTACATGGTAATGAAAGGGTAGAGCCAGACTGAAAAATTTAATGCCATAGCTGGGATCTGAACCACGGATCTTCTGGTTCCCATCCAGCCACTCTAAACCATTGAGCTACTATGGCCAACGTGCCAACATGACACTAAATTCTCCAACTGACTCGAGTTTTTTCCCGTTAAGCAACTAGGAGTTCTCATGAACACATGAGACAACTACCTTAATGGCGACTTACTATGCTGCTAGTACTTTAAGGCCCGGGCTGTATAGTTCAGACCACTATTAGGTACAATTAATGGAAATTAATTGTTCTTTCACACTAGTCGTGTGTAGGACAGACTATGAAAGGATATAGCCAGACTGAAAAATTCAATGCCATAGCCGGGATCTGAAACACGGATCTTCTGGTCTCCGTCCAGTCGCTCTAAACCATTGAGCTACTATGGCCAACGTGCTAATGTCATGTTGTGTTTTATGTTCTAGCATTTAATTTTCCTTCATAAAAGTTCTCTAAGTTATATTTTGTAATGGAGCAGCTCTCTTGGCACTCATGTGTCGATAATGCAGCTAGCTTACTTCCCGACTAGTGGTTTGTTATTAAAAGGCCAAGGTGACCGTAACACTTGCGGCGGGAGAGGAGAGGTTGGAGGGGCAGAATGCATTGCTGGTTACCATAGCTACAGATTCTATTCATAGAAGCGGTATACTCCGCACCAACTCATTTTGCCAACACAATACTGGGCTTTCTTCCTACTTTTTCGTTTATTTGAAAAGAACTTGTTGCTAGAAGTGGCAACCCCCTTGAAGCGAGCCCTACGTGTGATGTGCTACTGGTTATTATCAGTTTGCATCCTGTGTGAAAACAATATTTTATGTGATCAGTGATTATTGTCTGATATGTGAAGCATTTAATTTTTCATATTGAAGGGATTTACAATAAATGCAACACCCGACTTGGTGTGTCTCCAAACACCCTTTTCTTTATGCAAAAATGATGACAAACGCAACGTGGTAAATGTCGGTAGGCCAACACCAATGCTATGTTTAGAAAAACTTTGTGGCTGAACATCTTCAAAATACACCAGGACATTTAAGACTCATTGGTATGACGAACATGATTGTATCGGATTGAAGTAGCTGGGAAAAAACACTTAACAAAATTGCAGACGCTCTTTGGGAAAGCTCACGTCTATATGTTGTAAAATACAAAGAGAACGTGAATCTTAACAGACTTTTCATGCAATATCCCATTAGGGAAGTAGACAAGAAATGACATTTTGTGGATATAATGAAAGTGAGGACTCTTTAAATAAAATTTGTGTCATGAAGTTGAAGTGAGGAAACCCATTGACAATTTCCTTTCATGGAAGTGTTGAAAACAGTGTTGTAGTAATAAATTAAATTTAAAGGTGAGTCAATTAATGACACTAAACAACACTTACTTTTAAATTTCCCGGAAATCGTAAAAATTATTTGTAGTTGGGTTATTGACACTCGTCACTTACTTTTTTATATTATTGAGGGACTAGTATCAAAGGCTATTGCCTCTATTTTCAACCTCTCTCCAACTAGCATCTGGTGTTGTCTGCTCTCCTCTCTCTGGTGGTGGAACTATGAACTTTTTTGTCATATATCCACCACCAGAGAGAGGAGAGCAGACAACAACAGCTGCTAGTTGGAGAGAGGTTGGAAATGGAGGCAATAGCCTTTGAAACTAGTGCCTCAATAATATAAAAAAGTAAGTGACGAGTGTCAATAAACCAACTAAAAATAGTTTTTATGATTAATTTTGATGTAACTGTTACTAAATTCTTCCAAACACACATTCCCGAAACATGTTTCGGAGGCTACTTTCCTTAGTTGTCAACCGGACATCGACTGGTCCTCAGTGGTGTAGCTGGCGATATTTTGTCGAAAAAATATTTTTTACAACAAAATATTTTTATGACAAAATATCGCCAGCTATACCACTGAGAACCAGTTAATGTCCAGTTGACAGTGGAGGAAATTAGCCTCTGAAACATGTTCCTCACCTTTAAATTTAATTTAACCCATTGGACAACTATGGAGAATTCTCCGTGTAGTCCAGTTTTGTTACCCAGTAACTATCATTTGTTTGGGCTACTAAAAGTAGAAGTGGGAGTAAAACAATTTAATGACAATGCAGTAGTAAGAGGAGTACATCTATAACTGGCTGTAACACATGTTAGTCTTCTTTCTTTGAGGATGGCATAAAAGAATTACAAATTCAATTGCATGTGTATTGAATTCAGCAGACTATTATTTAAAAATGATGTGGTTGTTTAGTTTTAGTTGGTGGATTCAATAGAAATTAAAAACATAATTCTGGTTAGTGTTTCGTTCACCCTCATAGCTAAATAATTTGAATAATTGAATCATTATGGAATACGTGAAATTCCAAACAATTTAATTAGAACATATCTTAACCAAAGATCCCAACAGGTAAAAATTACACATGCTAGGAATCAACATCACAGAATACTATTCAAATAGTAAACTGGTGACATGTGGAGTGCCTCAAGGTTCCGTCCTCAGCCCCCTACTTTTTATAATACATGTCAATGACCTTCCAAATATCAGTGAAGGGAAAATATTTATGTATGCTGATGACACATCAATAGTAAATACAGGCTTTGGAAAATACAACAGTAAGTAATATAACACAAGTTATACAGTACTTTAGGTCCAATAACTTACACATAAACTTAAATAAGACAAATTACATTCAGTTTCAAACTCCACAGAACAGGTCGCCATCAAATACAAAGATAATAATTGGAAACAGGGAAATAAATGCAGCCGATAGCGCAAATTTTCTAGGACTAATTGTGGATAAAAACCTAAATGGGACAAACACATTGATCATATATGAAACAAAATGAGCTCAGGGTTATTCGTAATGAAAAAAATGAACATAGTAGATGTTAATACACAGACAATGTTATATTATGGATTGATATACCCGCATATATCATATGGGTTAACAGTGTGGGGACCTTGTGCTGAAAAACACACTAACCGAGTATTCCTTCTCCAAAAAAGAGCAATAAGACTAATTATGGGAATGAAACAAACAGACTCTTGTAGGCAAACCTTCAAACACCTAAATATTTTAACTGTATATTCACTTTACATATATGAAGTAATAGTAGAATTATTTAACAGACAAGATAAAGGTAAAACAAATAAACAAATAGATGAGCACTACACCAGAGGAAATACAAATTTTCATTTACAGTCACACATATTAGAACTATATAAAACCAGACCTACTGCTGCAGCTCATGAACTGTTTAATAAACTCCCTATTTATCTGAAAAATATTCATAATCTTAAAATATTCAAGAAAAAATTAAAGAAATTTTGTATGGAACGTTGCTATTATTCAACTGACGAATATCTTAGATAATATTGACTAAATAAACAGTATGTATATAAGTGTAATATTGTATAGTTTATGATTTATTATTGTAATTAGATTATTCTAGAACTTGTTTATGTAGATACTAAACTATGTGATTTTCTAGTTGCACATATTTAACTTGACGATGCTTTGAATATGTTTTGTATTTTTTTAAGCAGATAATAAATGAATGAATGAATGTTTGTTTGCTTACAGGAAGTTCTATCGTTTGCACCTCTAGACTTGATGAGACTGGGATTCCGATTGGATGAAGCCTCCTTTAATCAATACCTTAAAGAAATTGAAAAAGAAATCCATTCAGAGCAGCAAGCATTTAACAAACATGAGGACGTTGATATCATTCTAACAAGAAACCAGGTAAACTTGTTAGAATTAAATCTTTGTATGTTTATACATCATAAGTCCTCTGAAATGTAACTGACTTTAATGAAATGTTTCCAGGAATACCTTGTAGAGAGGAGGGTATTAGCAGAAACAGAACGGTGCCTTGCAAACATGGGCAAGATTAGTACAGGATACACTCAGTGGGATCCTCATGATGCCTCGCTACCAGATGCTCACAAACAAGCCATGGCTCAGTGGGAGAACATGAAACATAAAATTACTGCCTTGAGTCAACAGCTCAACCAGATACCCACACAATGGAAAATGTATCAGCAGAAGTAAGTATCACATCACATTTACTGCATTTAACATCTATTTAGCAAGATACGAGAGTGGTCTGAAAAGTTTTCGACCTAATAAAGATACAAGACATTTTTTCAGGAAAAAATACGACTCATCTAAAAATTAATAATTTTTTATTTTTGTTTTTCAACATAGTCTCCTTGTAACTCTGCATAGTTTTCCCAGCGATGTTCCCATCTGTGTAACCTGTCAAAATAGTACTTGGCATTTTCCTCTGCAAAATAATTGTTCACGAAGGTGATTGCCTCTTCATGAGATGAAAATCTCTGTCCTCCGAGCACAATTTTCAGTTGAGGGAACAAAAAGAAGTTGCTTTGGGTTAGATCTGCTGAGACAAGCAGTTCAAACCAAATTCATGGATTTTCGCCACTGCAACCGCTGAGGTGTCAGACAGTGCGTTGTCTTGGTGAAACAGTCCATTTTTCGTGTCAAATTCAGTCCCCATGTGAAGGAGGAGAGCTTTTCTTTAATTAGGATTAGGTCTTTCTTAATCTGAATGTGTGAATGAGAGTGTGAATATGTGATTTAATACTCAATTTCTTTTCGGGCAACAAGCCAGATGAAAAGATGATTAGAAATCGACGTTTTGGGAGTGTGCATCGCTACCATCATCAGGATATTTATTAAATGTTATAACCACAAAATGAAATACTGGATATAACATAAATATAAACAAAGACAAAACACTATCAAAATTCGCATTACTGAACAAAAGACTGTTTTCAGTAAATTAAATGGCAGGCCAGGAGATGGCGTGAGTATAGAAAATTAATTGGGTCAAAGAAACATAACTACTTAACTTGATTATCAAGCTGTATTGAATCTTTGCTTCTTAAATCAATGGATTTCCATTTTTAAGGCCGGTTTCCAAAAGGAGCAGATGCAAGCTGCAGCAGTAGGCTTCCCTGTAATACAACAAGCCAACAAGCGCCAGATAAACCTACCGCTACAGCCTGCATCCCATTTACCAGCAATCTATCCGGCAGAATCAGCAGAATTTTTTCCAAATACAACATCAGGACTATCCACAAGCCACCTCCGAAGATTAAACAGCTGTTGAAACCAGTGATAGACAAACTGGACTTCCAAGTTCCGGGAGTGCACTGCATTCACCTTTTTTTTTTTTTTTGTAATTTACGCCCTCCAACGTTATGTCATATCGGACGGTGAATGAATTGGGTGAAATGATGCTCAAATGAGTCCAGGGTCCATAGAGCTTAGAGCTACCTGACATTCGTCTTGAAGGACAAGGAAAAACCGCGGAAAAAACCGTATCCAGGTAACTCACCCTGACCGAAATTTCAACTCGGGACCTCTTGAATGTGAGGCAGACATGCTACCATCTACGCTACCGAGGTGGGCTACATTCCCTGTGAATGCAACCTGAGAAGTCTGGACTGCCAGAGGATTGTTTTGATAACGACCATAGAGTCAACTTTCGGGAGATGACTATCTTGGCAAAGTGCAACAGTTACTGGGAGCGAAGAATTAAGGAGGCTTTGGCCATTTCATCTGAAAGGAGCACGCGTGATCGTGATGCTGGATTTCAGTTCAGCTCCTCTTGGAAACTGGCCTTAAAAATGCAAATCCGTCGGCTTAAGAAGCACAGCTAAATACAGCTTCATAATCAAGTTCAGTAGTTATGTTTTTTTGACCGAATTAATTTTCTATACTCACGCCATCTCCTGGTCTGGCATCTAATTTACTGAAAAGTCTTTTGTTCAGTAATGCGAATTTTGATAGTGTTTTGTCTTTGTTTATATTTGTGTTATATCCAGTGTTTCATTTGTGGTTATAACATTTAATAAAGATCCTGATGGTGGGAATGATGCACACTCCTGAAATGTCGATTTCTAATCATCTTTTCACCTGGGTTGCTGCCCGAAAAGAAATTGAGGATATTCATCGCCAGGAAAGCTTCAGGTCTTATTATGTGATTTGTTTAGGAAAAAATATATGGAATTTCTTAAAATAAAAGTGAATTGAGAAGATATTGACACATTGCTTCACTCACACTGTTCTTCAGAGGACATGTTTTAAGAGCCGTTGCTCCCATCTTCTGCTGAGTCTCGACTAGTGCAAATTGTAGTGGTTTCCTCTTTCTTCATATTGTCGATAGATGGCATGATGTATTTGTCAAAGTTGTCAGGTGGTGGAATTTTGAAGTGCATGATGCTATGACGATTTTTATTAATGAAGATTGTTTCCCATTCATTAATAAAAGTCATTATAGACTCATGAACTTCGACATTCCAGCACCGGACATCTTTGACAAATACTTATGCCATCTATCGACGATACAGAGAAAGAGGAAACCACTACAATTTGCACTAGTTGAGACTCAGCTGAAGATGGGAGCAAAAGCTCTTGAAACATGTCCTGTGTAAAACAGTATGGGTGAAGCAATGTGTCAATATCTTCTCGATTCACTTTTATTTTAACTTGTTATTCACTTTCTCTATGCTTCTTTCAATTTTATACTTTGACGAAATTTCTTGCTTACAGATTTGCTGAAATGGTGATGTGGATGGATACTGTTGATGGAAGCCTGGAAAAACTTGAAAAAGAAGTGAATACTTTGGAGGAGTTTGAAAAGGAACGAGAAGTATTCCATGTAAGTTTCTCCTATATGTGTAAAATTTTATACCATAGCCCTATTTGTTATCTGAAATATTCAATAATGTTACTTATGTTGGACACACACCAATAGCTTCCCTGCATTAATGCCCTGCATTCTTACAGCGTAAAAACTACCGTTGGACACTGTTGATACATGAAATGATGTTTGAGAAAGAAAATATGTGAAGGAAACCTTTAGGTCTAAGTTTAGGAAAACTTGAAAGGAAATCCAATTAGAAGTACAGTCCTATAACGTTCAAACTGCAGCAGATCTTAAGATGAGTAATTTTTGTCAGAAGTGAAGCTAACATTGAAATGCTATTTGTAGTCAGTTTTTAACACTTCGTCATTTACATTCTTATATTATTGAGGGACTAGTTTCGGAAGCTGTAGTGTCCATTTTCAACCTCGAAGGTTTGACAACTTTCTAGTAAGATTCAAAGTGTTACAGATTTTGACCATGGACATGGCAAAACATTAAATTCTTATGCATTTTGTTGTGACTTATGATTATAGGCTGAATGGTATAATAAATGATATAGTATGCAGAGGAAGGGCTGCATATTGGCACTCACCAAGGCAACCGCAGCCTAGGTTCAATCCTAGGTGACTGCAAAGTGAGATTTGTGGTGGACAACACAGTGTTGGGGTGGGTTTTCTCCAGGTCCTCTGGTTTCCCCCGCCAGCATTCCACCAATTGCTCCATCATCATCTTTCCTATCATTTCACCTTGCCTTCAGTCTTTTGTCGTCTTCTTTCATCCTCATACCAGGCATCGGGCTGATCACCTATCCTGGATTTTCTCTCTCTCTGATCCAGAGATTCCATTCCTTAACCCACCACTTACGGGCATAAGAGTTAAGAGGAATAAGAACACCCTGACACCACATAGTAGTATAAAAGGGCAGTTAAAGAAAAAAGATGAAAGTAAGCTGAAGAAATATTCCATCCAAAAATCCAATACTTAGATATTACTGGATACTTCCCGATTCCAGAACAAATATTTAGCAAAAAGGTGTGTGTGTGTGGGGGGGGGGGGGGGGGGTGGTTGGGGGGGTGGGTGGGTGGGTGTGTGTGATAACGTGATAACTCAAACTCAAAATGGAAAACTCTATTAAACACCAAACTGCATATATGTGTTTGGAGGAATTTGGTAACAGTGACGTCAAAATTAATCACAAAAACTATTTGTAGTTGGTTTATTGATACGTGTCACTTTTTTATGTTATTGAGAGACCAGTTTCAAAGGCCATTGCCTCCATTTTCAGTCTGTTTCCAACTGGCATCCGTTGTTGTCTGCTCTCTCTCTGGTGGTGGAACTATGAACTTTTTTGTCAAATTATCTACTGGTGGAATTTCAAAGTTCATTATGTGATGTGTGTTTGGAGGAATTTAGTAACAGTGACGTCAAAATTAATATAAAAATTATTTGTGGTTGGTTTATTGACACTCGTCCCTTTTTCATATATTTATGAGAGACTAGTTTCAAAGGCCCTGGCCTCCATTTTCAATCTCTTTCCAACTGGCATCTGTTGTTGTCTGCTCTCTCTGGTGGTGGAACTATGAACTTTTTTGTCAAATTATCTACTGGTGGGATTTCAAAGTTCATTACGCGATCCTTATTTTTCCAGATGAATATGTTCTCCCATTAACTTTAAAGAGAGTCGATTAAAGACACTAAACAACACTTACTTTTAAATTTTTCCGGAACTAGTTTCAGAGGCTTTGCCTCTATCATCGGCCGGCTCTCGACTGATTCTCGTTGGTGTAGCTGACGATACCTTGTCACAGGTCTCCTCTGGTGGCGGCTCAAGGAACTTGCTGAATAAATCCTTCTGGGGGATGTCGAAATTGAATACTTTGTTCCTATTTTTTGAAATGAAGATTTGTTCCCATGTGGATAGTTCTTGTTTTCCTGATGTATGTTTCAGTAGTTTTGGTTCTGGATTTATGTTGTGGTTTTTTTCCCAAAAATGTGTGGCAACTGCTGATTTTTCTAATTGTTTATATTTTATGTTTCTAAAGTGTTCCTTTGCTCTTGTTTCTAAATTTCTTTTTGTTTTTCCAATATAAATTTGACTACAGTCATTGCATTCAATTTGATATATACCAGATTTTTTGTTTGATGGAATGGCATCTTTGATGTTTGAGCAAATTAGGTTTTTTAAGGAGAAATGGTTGACTGGTGCTAGTTGAATATTTTGTTTTTTGAAGACTTTTTTGAATTTATCATAGGCCCATGGATGGTAAGTGAATTTTTTGAAAATCATATTAGTTTCTGTAGATGAGAGAGTTGTGGTTTCCTTTAGTAGCTTCTTCTTTTTTGCCAAGCTCACTTTTTTTGTCCACTAATGATTTGGGAAAGTTATTTTTTTGTGCTATTTCAATTATTTTGTTGTATTCTGTTTTGTATTCTTCTGCTGTGAGAGGGATGTTTACCAGTCTGTGTGCTAAACTATTGAAGATTGCCTGTTTGTGGGATCTTGGGTTGTAGCCATTAGCTTTTATGTAGTTGTCTGTCTGTGTTGGTTTTCTGTAAATGCCAAAGTTTAGTCTGTTTTTATTCCTCATTATTTTTAGATCCAAAAATGGTAAATGCTCGTCTTTTTCTATTTCTACAGTGAATTTGATGCTTTTTTCTTGGATATTTAAAAGTTTTAGTGCATCACTGATGTGTTTTTTTGGTACTATTGCAAAGATGTCATCTACATATCGTTGCCAGAGTTTGAACATCCAAGGGAAACCTTTGTTGATCCTTATTTCTAATGCACTCATGTACAGATCGGCCAGGAAGGGTGATAGTGGGTTGCCCATTGCTAACCCTGAAGTTTGGTGATAATATTTTGTTTGAAACTGGAAGAAATTTTGTTCTATGCATAATTTGGTTAGTTCAATGTAGTCTGAAATTTCAGATTATGCCATTCCAAGTGATTTAAGCCATTTTTCTATCAACGGTGGGAGTTGATTAACTGGTATGCTGGGAAACACTGTTTCCCAGCATACCAGTTAATCAACTCCCACCGTTGATAGAAAAATGGCTTAAATCACTTGGAATGGCATAATCTGAAATTTCAGACTACATTGAACTAACCAAATTATGCATAGAACAAAATTTCTTCCAGTTTCAAACAAAATATTATCACCAAACTTCAGGGTTAGCAATGGGCAACCCACTATCACCCTTCCTGGCCGATCTGTACATGAGTGCATTAGAAATAAGGATCAACAAAGGTTTCCCTTGGATGTTCAAACTCTGGCAACGATATGTAGATGACATCTTTGCAATAGTACCAAAAAAACACATCAGTGATGCACTAAAACTTTTAAATATCCAAGAAAAAAGCATCAAATTCACTGTAGAAATAGAAAAAGACGAGCATTTACCATTTTTGGATCTAAAAATAATGAGGAATAAAAACAGACTAAACTTTGGCATTTACAGAAAACCAACACAGACAGACAACTACATAAAAGCTAATGGCTACAACCCAAGATCCCACAAACAGGCAATCTTCAATAGTTTAGCACACAGACTGGTAAACATCCCTCTCACAGCAGAAGAATACAAAACAGAATACAACAAAATAATTGAAATAGCACAAAAAAATAACTTTCCCAAATCATTAGTGGACAAAAAAGTGAGCTTGGCAAAAAAGAAGAAGCTACTAAAGGAAACCACAACTCTCTCATCTACAGAAACTAATATGATTTTCAAAAAATTCACTTACCATCCATGGGCCTATGATAAATTCAAAAAAGTCTTCAAAAAACAAAATATTCAACTAGCACCAGTCAACCATTTCTCCTTAAAAAACCTAATTTGCTCAAACATCAAAGATGCCATTCCATCAAACAAAAAATCTGGTATATATCAAATTGAATGCAATGACTGTAGTCAAATTTATATTGGAAAAACAAAAAGAAATTTAGAAACAAGAGCAAAGGAACACTTTAGAAACATAAAATATAAACAATTAGAAAAATCAGCAGTTGCCACACATTTTTGGGAAAAAAACCACAACATAAATCCAGAACCAAAACTACTGAAACATACATCAGGAAAACAAGAACTATCCACATGGGAACAAATCTTCATTTCAAAAAATAGGAACAAAGTATTCAATTTCGACATCCCCCAGAAGGATTTATTCAGCAAGTTCCTTGAGCCGCCACCAGAGGAGACCTGTGACAAGGTATCGTCAGCTACACCAACGAGAATCAGTCGAGAGCCGGCCGATGATAGAGGCAAAGCCTCTGAAACTAGTTCCGGAAAAATTTAAAAGTAAGTGTTGTTTAGTGTCTTTAATCGACTCTCTTTAAAGTTAATTTATCATAACAACACTGTTTTCAACACTTCCAAGAAAGTAAATGTTCTCCCATGTTGTCAATCTACGAGGGCTATCCAGAAAGTAGATTACGTTTTGGAATAAAAAGTAAACAAAGTATAGGAAACAAATTTTATTATATACAGATGAAAGCCACACTCAAATACTACTTTTCGACATAGTCACCATTCAAATTAAGGCATTTATCGTAGCGATGTACGAGCTTGGAAATTCCTTCGTCGAAAAATTTGGCCGCCTACGCCTTCAACCACTTCGTTACCTCTTCTTGCAGCTGTGCGGCGTCATCAAAACGCTGCATAGCCAGCCAATTCTTCATTGCTGGGAATAGGTGGAAGTCGCTCGGTGCCAGGTCGGGACTGTACGGCGGATGAGGAAACAACTCCCAGTTAAAAGATTCAAGAACTTCACGAGTGACATTTTCCGTGTGGGGCCGGGCGTTGTCGTGAATCAACAAGATCTTAGAGCTCAACATTCCTCTGCGCTTGTTTTGAATGGCTCTTCTGAGTTTTTGGAGAGTTTGGCAATACCTTTGAGAGTTTATTGTAGTGCCTCTTTCCAGGAAGTCGACCAAAATCACACCTTTTCTGTCCCAAAAAACAGTCGCCATCATCTTCCTTGCCGACATTGTTTGCATGCATTTCTTGGGTTTTTGGGGAGAACTTGTGTGCCCCCACTACATTGATTGCAATTTCGTTTCACAGTTCACGTGTTTCACCCATGTTTCGTCACCAGTAATGATGCGATCGAGTAAAGAGTCACCATCCTTATGGTAAACGTCCAAAAAGTTCAACGCTGCAGCCATTCGCTGATTTTTGTGGTCCTCTGTCAAGATTTTTGGAATCCATCTTGCACAAAACTTGTGGTAACCAAGCTTTTCGCTGATGATTTCGTGCAACAAACTTCGCGAAATTTATGGAAAACTCAAAGAAAGTTCCGTTATTGTGAACCTTCGATTTTCACGGACTTTAGCATCGACTTTTTCGACAAGTTCGGCAGTCACTATGCTGGGTCTTCCACTTCGATCTTCGTCATGAACATTGGTTCGGCCATTTTTAAATCTGATGACCCACTGACGCACTCCACCTTCAGTGATAATGTTGTCCCCATACACTTCACAAAGCTGCCGATAGATTTCTATCGGTTTACAGTTTTTTGCAGTCAGAAACCTTATTACTGCACCCACCTCGCAGCTCGCGGGATTTTCAATTAACGCAGACATTTCAAACCGTCACAGTATCTGAACGGAGCACAGCACGAACCTCTCACTAGCACGGCTAGATGCCGACTGAGCTGCACAACGCTCTGACCCCAAGATGGCCGCGCTAGCCCCGCCCCTAGCGGAAACAGACGAAAACGTAATCTACCTTCTGGATAGCCCTCGTAATTTGGTTTATCACTCCTTTTAATAATTTTGGATTTGGATCAATGTCATGGTTTTCATTCCAAAAATGAAATGCTACTGCTGACTTGTCTTCTTGTTTCAATCTGATGTTTCTAAAGTTTTCTTTGACTCTGGTTTTTAAATGTCTTTTTGTTTGACCTATGTAGCATTTTTCACAATTCTTACAATTTATTTGGTATATTCCAGATTTGTTACCTGAAGGAATTTCATCTTTTGTTTTTGAATTTAGTAATTTTAAAATTGAGTATCTATTAGTAGGTGCCAAGATGATATTTTGTTCCTTGAATATCTTTTTAAATTTATTAAATGTTTTTGGATGATATGTGAATGAACTGAATATGCTGTTGCTTTCTTTTTCTTTAATAAATGTGGTTGCTTCCTTAATGGTTTTCTTTAGTTTAGATTTTCTAATTTTCTTCAACACCAAACTTTTGTTGTATCCGTTTGGTGTTGAAGAAAATTAGAAAATCTAAACTAAAGAAAACCATTAAGGAAGCATCCACATTTATTAAAGAAAAAGAAAGCAACAGCATATTCAGTTCATTCACATATCATCCAAAAACATTTAATAAATTTAAAAAGATATTCAAGGAACAAAATATCATCTTGGCACCTACTAATAGATACTCAATTTTAAAATTACTAAATTCAAAAACAAAAGATGAAATTCCTTCAGGTAACAAATCTGGAATATACCAAATAAACTGTAAGAATTGTGAAAAATGCTACATAGGTCAAACAAAAAGAAATTTAGAAACATCAGATTGAAACAAGAAGACAAGTCAGCAGTAGCATTTCATTTTTGGAATGAAAACCATGACATTGATCCAAATCCAAAATTATTAAAAGGAGTGATAAACCAAAATATATTGACAACATGGGAGAACATATTCATCTGGAAAAATAAGGATCGCGTAATGAACTTTGAAATCCCGCCAGTAGATAATTTGACAAAAAAGTTCATAGTTCCACCACCAGAGAGAGCAGACAACAACAGATGCCAGTTGGAAAGAGATTGAAAATGGAGGCCAGGGCCTTTGAAACTAGTCTCTCATAAATATATGAAAAAGTAAGTGACGAGTGTCAATAAACCAACCACAAATAATTTTTATATTCATTATGTGATCCTTCTTTTTCCATATGAATATGTTCTCCCATGTTGTCCCATGTTGTCAATCTGCAAGAAAGAACTATCAAATTCATAGTAGAATAGGAAATCAATAGACAACTCTCTTGGATCTAAATATCATCAGGAACAACACAAAAATAAAATTTGGAATTTACAGGAAACCAACACATTCAGAAAATTACATAAAAAATAATAGCCACAACCCAATTATACATAAACATGCAATAATAAACAGCCTTACACACAGACTGGTCAACATCCGCATGGAAAAAGAAGAATATATCAAAGAAAAAAAAGCAATACTACACATAGCAGAAGAAAATGGATACAACAAAAGTCTGGTGTTGAAGAAAATTAGAAAAGCTAAACTAAAGAAAACCATTAAGGAAGCAACCACATTTACAAAAGAAAAAGAAAGCAACAGCATATTCAGTTCATTCACATGTCACCCAAAAACATTTAATAAATTTAAAAAGATCTTCAAGGAACACAATATCACCTTGTCACCTACTAATAGACACTCAATTTTAAAATTGCTAAATTCAAAAACAAAAGATGAAATTCCATCAGTTAACAGATCCGGAATATACCAAATAAGTTGTAAGAATTGTGAAAAATGCTACATAAGTCAAACTAAAAGAAACCTAAAATCCGCAGTGTCACACCATTTTTGGACAGAAAACCACAACATTGGCCATAACATAAAACTGTGAAAATCTTTATGTACACCCATAGAACTGGATATTTGGAAAAAAAATATTCATAGCCAAAAACCGCGATAAAGTTATAAATTTTGAAATCCAGGCATTAAATGAATATTAAAACTTAGTTCCCCTAAGAGAGAGGGATTGAAGCACCGAAGTAGTGGAGGAAGAAGAATGTTCATTTAGTCACCAAACAGCTGAGGATGAGATCTAATGATCTTGAAAATGTTTTAATTATACAACGACATAATAAGTGAAGTGGAGTGTAAACATAGTGACTCATAAATCAAACTCAAAAATGAGAATACTTCACTGTTAATAATGCTTCTGCTTTTAACATTTAAAAAAGTTCATAGTTCCACCACCAGAGAGAGAGCAGACAACAACAGATGCAAGTTGTAGAGAGGTTGAAAATGGAGGCAATGGCCTTTGAAACTAGTCCCTCATTAATATAAAAAAGTGAGTGACGAGTGTCAAATAAACTGACTACAAATAGTTTTTACGATTAATTTTGACGTCACTGTTACTAAATTCCTCCAAACACACGTACATATGCCATACTTTCTCAGTGGGGCTCTAGCCAAGTTATATATCGAGAAACTATTTGTAGTCATATGTAGTTCCGCCACCAGAGAGAGAGAGCAGACAACAACAGATGCCAGGGGGAAAGAGATTGAAAATGGAGGCAATTGCCTTTGAAACTAGTCTCTCAATAATATAAAAATGTAAGTGACGAGTATCAATAAACCAACTACAAATAGTTTTTGCGACCAAACTGTATATTTAAGTTTTTCATCTTCAAAGAATGCAAGACAAACAATTTTAAGAAACCTCTCCACCCCAAACCACTGTTTACATGGAATGCTTTTTTGAAGTTTTGATTTTCTCAAAAATGTTTCTAATGTTTTGATTGAAATACCACATGTTTAAGATATTTTCATGAGAAATTAAGTATGTATCTCTTGAATTTTGTAGGAATAGCATCTGAAGTTATCATTCTGAATGACTTTTCCATAACTGCTAAACTATAAGAGATAGAAAAAATCCTGCTGCTAAAAAATGTAGATCTTGTTAAAGAAGACAATTTATATCGAGATTTAACTGTATTGGAACACCACAGTGAAGTGAAAAATTATTAAATATTAGATGAGTCGTATTTTTTACATGATGGTAGCAGCAACTCCAGAATTACCCACACCACTGGATCAAGCTTTAGTCGCATAAGAGCAGAAGATGCAAACGATGATTTGCAAAACATGTCCTCAAAATAGGTACGAAAGTGAAGCAGATGTGTAAAAAATACGACTCATCTAAAATTTAATAAGACAATTTATGTGAAACACATTTTGTTATAGAATTAACCATTTCCGAGATATTTCTTCAGATTTGTTTAAACTTTTCAATATTTATACTCTTCTCAAATGGGAAGTTATCTGTTTTTTTTCCTTCTTTTATTTTCTCTCTCTCTCTCTCCTGGTTTCCTCCTCCAGTAGGACAGTTGCCGTTCTCCAAATTCAGGTACCAAAAGTTTTATGTCTGGTCAAAAAAATCATAATATTTCCAAAGACTTTTGGTACCAGCAAAAATGTATTGGGAATTATCAGTTTGGGAAAATGTACACATTTTGAGGAATAAAAAGAGAGCCATAAACTTTGAAATCCTGGTAGTAGATGACGTCATTCAACTCAATGAACAGCGCCAAGAGAGAGAGGCGGTCACCCAAAGAACTAGTTGAACATCAGCTGACAATGAGGACGCGGGGTCCTTGAAATATGTTATCAGATTTGTTGTTACTTTTGTTGTGTATACATCTATATGCTATGGTACGCATCTATGGTACTGTATCTTTGAATATTGTTGTTTTCCTCAAGGTTCTCATTTTGTGTATAAATTGCATCCTTGTATTGATGGCATAGTTTGTATCTTAAAAGCATCCTGCAAGATTCCCTCAATTTTAAATCACTGATATCCTAATACAGTTTTTCTGCAGCACCAGCAATTTATTTCTGTGTACCTCTGCCACAGTATACTACACCTTAATATTATGAGAAAAATTACACCATGGTATGTCACGTTTGTCTCTTGATCAGCTAACAAATGTTTAAAAACAAATTAAGAGGTAAATGTATTTAACAATTTTGTCAGTTACAATATATTATTTTTCATAATGGTTATGTTACTGCTGTAAGAATAAAAGTAAAATATAAGTACTCTTATCAGAAATTAAGGGTATGCTTGCTACTTGCATGTGTCCCCATTTCTGTGTAACAAGAACACTACTGCACGCATTGCCAGCATGCATCAAAACGGAAAGAACAAGCTTGATGCAGTAGCAGCATAACTTTATTGTTTCTTGAACTTGCAGCACTTGAAAGCTGTATTTATGTTACAGATCTATATTACAATGTTTACTTGCTTCAGGGCATCTGTCAAGAAGTCAACAAGAAGCGAGAAGACAAAAAATGGCTAGTGCAAACTCTGGAGTCCCTCACCTCGCACTGCTCGGAGGAAGAGTCACTAGCAGAAAAAGAGAAGTTGGAGGACCTTATTGCTAGATACAAGAATCTGATTCCTACAATAGAACTGACAGTGGTGAAGACTGACGTCCACTATAAGTGTTACACTTACAGAAAGGAAGTGAAGGAGGTATGTAGGGGAAACAGTGTGATAGCTAATGACATAGAGTATTTGAAATTTCTTTTGTCTTGAATTAGTTTATGAAGTAATGATAATAAACTGTCATTTAGTGATTACAATAATTACAATAGACTTTCTCAAACTAACTGATTAATTTGAAAAGGTAAATTGGAATTAATAGTATGAAGTAATGTAATAATTGAAATTAAACTATGAGTCGTCTGATTTGAAAATGATAAGTTTTCACATAACACATACTGTTTTTATGAAATTTGATACTTTTTGTATATCAGAAACTATATATAATTGCAGTAATTTCAAAATTTATCAAAGTATAAACTTGAAAGAAAGCGTAGAGACAATGAAGCACAACTTAGCACAAAAGTGAATCAAGAAGATATTGACACATTGCTTCACTAACACTGTTTATTCACAGGACATGTTTCAAGAGCTTTTGCCCTTATCATCAGCTGGTACTCGACTAGTGCAAATTGTAGTTGTTTCCTCTTTCTTCATATTGTCGATAGATGGCGTGATGTACTTGTCAAAGATGTCCGGTGGTGGAGTTTCAAAATTCATGACTATGAGGATTTTTCGTTAATGAAGATTTTTTCCCATATGGAAAGATCTATGGGGTGATTAACGTATTTTATTAGAGATGTTTCCAAGTTGATGTCATGTCTAGTATTCAAAAATTGAAAAACCACTGCTGATTTTTCTGTTTCACCATTTTTAATGTTTCTTATATGTTCTTTAGTTCTGATGTTGATATTTTCTTTTCATCCACCTAAATTTAAACCACCACCCTGCAAAACCCCTCATATCCTGTCATTAAGTGGTTAAGTCCATGTAGGACAGGTACACAAATGACACACGTCATGCTGACCCTCAGTCAGCCGCCAGCTGCTTGAATGTTAATATTTCTTTTTGTTTTTCCTATATAAATTTTAGGGCAAGTTTCACATTTGATCTCATAGATTCCTGGTTTTTCTTTGGTAGTAATTGAATTTTTGGGAGGGCCTTTTAACAAATTTCTGATATTAAACCTATTTTGAGGTACAAGAATTATGTTGTGTTTTGAGAAGATTTTTTGGAATTTATTATAGGCTGATGGATGGAAGGTGAATTTTTTAAAAAAATTTTTCTCTTTTTCTCCTGTAGGTTCTAGGGTGGTTTCTTTTATTTTCTTATCTTTGTTGAGTCTGTTAACTGTTTTGTCTACTAAATTTGGGTTGAAATCGTTAGACATAGCTACTTTTTTATGTGTAGGTATTCTTCTTGATAATCTTCTCTGTAATTTGCACTAGTCGAGTACCAGCTGATGATAAGAGCAAAAGCTCTTGAAACATAAACAGTGTGAATAAACAGTGTGAGTGAAGCAATGTGTCAATAAATTAACTTTAAAGAGAGTCGATTAAAGACACTAGACAACACTTACTTTTAAATTTTTCCGGAACATGTTTCTGAGGCTTTGCCTCTATTATCGGCCGGCTCTCGACTAGTTCTCGTTGGTGTAGCTGACGATATTTTGTCACAGGTCTCCTCTGGTGGCGGTTCAAGGAACTTGCTGAACAAATCTTTCTGGGGGATGTCGAAATTGAATACTTTGTTCCTATTTTTTGAAATGAGTATTTGTTCCCATGTGGATAGTTCTTGTTTTCCTGATGTATGTTTTAGTAGTTTTGGTTCTGGATTTATGTTGTGGTTTTTTTCCCAAAAATGTGTGGCAACTGCTGATTTTTCTAATTGTTTATATTTTATGTTTCTAAAGTGTTCCTTTGCTCTTGTTTCTAAATTTCTTTTTGTTTTTCCAATATAAATTTGACTACAGTCATTGCATTCAATTTGATATATACCAGATTTTTTGTTAGATGGAATGGCATCTTTGATGTTTGAGCAAATTAGGTTTTTTAAGGAGAAATGGTTGACTGGTGCTAGTTGAATATTTTGTTTTTTGAAGACTTTTTTGAATTTATCATAGGCCCATGGATGGTAAGTGAATTTTTTGAAAATCATATTAGTTTCTGTAGCTGAGAGAGTTGTGGTTTCCTTTAGTAGCTTCTTCTTTTTTGCTAAGCTCACTTTTTTGTCCACTAATGATTTGGGAAGGTTATTTTTTTGTGCTATTTCAATTATTTTGTTGTATTCTGTTTTGTATTCTTCTGCTGTGAGAGGGATGTTTACCAGTCTGTGTGCTAAACTATTGAAGATTGCCTGTTTGTGAGATCTTGGGTTGTAGCCATTAGTTTTTATGTAGTTGTCTGTCTGTGTTGGTTTTCTGTAAATGCCAAAGTTTAGTCTGTTTTTATTCCATATCCAGGGGAAGCTGGTTGTATTATTTAGCAGCGCAACCACACTGAGAGCACTGTAATTTGCTTACTGTTCCGCGAAAATTACCGCTTCTTCTCCATAGAGGGCACTATGATTTCAAGATAGACTCACCAGTCAACTATGACGTCATTCTTGCACAATCGGAGAGCGGGAAATATGAGTAAATATGAACACCGTGTATTGTTTAAAGGTATTTTGGATGCTCAAGAGAAACAATTCATTGGTAGCTCTGAAGAGTACGAAGTGGTTAATGTAACCTCAAATTAAAATACTACCAACCTGATAATGCAAATTACTAGTTTCAGGTCATTTTATAAATTACATCTTTTTTGAGAGAACAAATTGATTAAATCAGTTCCCAGAGCTAAATATCACATTGTAGTATATTTAATGGCAAATTTTGTTGTAAAAAGTGTGGAACATCTATGTAGACACTAAAAAGATTCGCCCGCCTCTGTAGCGTGATGGTAGTGTGTCTGCCTCACATTCAAGAGGTCCCGAGTTCGAATCTCAGTCAGGGTGAGTTACCTGGATAAGGTTTATTCTGGGGTTTTCCCTTATCCTGAAAGACGAATGTCGGCTAACTCTAAGCTCTATGGACCCTGGGCTCATTTGAGCATCATTTCACCCATTGCATTCATCATCCGATATGACTTACCATTGGAGGATGTAAATTACAAAAAAAAATATCTTAAAAGATTCTAAATAAATTCACTTGTAGATCACGGGCCTGTACCCAACCAAGGATTATTTGCTTTAAACTCACGTGAGTTGATGTCCAGCAAGATAATCCTTGTACCGTCAACATAGCAGCCATAGTTTACACTAATTACAGTCATATCTTTATCATGTGTATTTTTAGGATCAATTGCCAAACAGATAGTCCCAAAAGTAACAGAGAACACTATAATGGTGGAAATATGTCAGTTTTGGCAAATTCCAATAGCTATAATAAGGGTGAAACAGCTGTTTGAAAATTTCCAAATACAAAATGTGATCACAAAAATACAATACTTCACATTTTTTAATGAATTACTCTGTGCAGAAGATGGAGAGAATGTTGAGGCTGCACAACTGAAAGCAGAGGTGTTGGCCCTGAAGGACTCAGTGGTTGGATTACATAGAGCTGTAGAGTCACAGATATCCTCGGTTGACCGAGACCTCACTAACTGGCAAGAATATAAGACTGGAATACAACAAATCAAACCTTGGATAGAACAGACAGAAGTGAAGGTCAACATGGGAATTCCAAAGCCTGTCTCTTTGCAGGAGGCCCAACAGCTTCTGGATTCAGCCAAGGTATGTTTTGTTTCTTCAGTACCTTTGTGCATTTCTAATGGGACTATATCCCTTTAAGAACTAATGTATAGTAGCGTTGTGCCTTTTAATTGCACAGAGTTTTATGAATTCTGATCTAGAAAGGTGTAATAAGAGGTGACCATTGACATACCATGCTGTAAACAGAAATCAAATCACAAAGTATAGTCATATTGCACTAAGATAATGATCCAAGATTTCCTCCTGTTCAGAAACAAGTAGGAGAACTCCAAGCTATTTTTAAAATAATTCACAGCCTCCTTAAATAGGACTTATTTTCCTAGAAGTTTGCAAAATTGAGGGTTAAACAACAATTCAAAATCTACTTTCTGAGAATTGAGGGTATAAATACAAACTTCCTTAATTAAATACACTCATGCCTGATTTCACCAACAGATATTAAGACTTAACACGAGTTTAGCAATAGTTAAAACAAAAATTGCATTTCACCAACTTGTGTTAGCTTAACACTCGTGTTAAATCTCTTGTTAAACTAACAAGCCAAATTTCTGTTGTTAAGTCCTTAACAGATGTAAATAGTTAAGATGGCGGGCATGAATGCAGCTGTTGATGTCGATTTGCTATATTTAAGGCTGTCTAAATGGCATTCGTAATAGAGTACGGCCTATGAGAAGAAATGATTTTGAGGAGCTATCAGAAGAAAATTCTCTACAGAGGTATTGACTGTCGAAACAAGTTGCTATGAAGGTTACTGCAGAAGTACAAGAGAGGTTAGAACATGCATCGAAAGGAATATGCCAATCTCACCTTTGCTTCAAGTATTAATAAATTTGCAAGTTTATAATTCACTGAATCATGTGCATAATACACTGTCCACTTCCCGTCTTGAAACGTTCAAGTCACTTTTCCTTCCTTGCTCCTCATTTTAAATTTATGTAATACTGAGTTAGAACATGCGTCGACGGAATATGCCGATCTCACCTTTGCTTCAAGTATTAATAACTTTGTGATTTTATAATTCACTGAATTATGGGGATAATACATTATCCACCTCCTGTCTTGAAACGTTCAAGTCACTTGTCCTTCTTCGCTCCTCGTTTTAAATTTACGTAATACTGAGTTAGAATATGCATAGAAAGGAATATGCCGATCTCGCCTTTGCTTCAAGTATTAATAAATTGGCAAGGTTATAAGTCACTGAATTATGGGGATAATACATTATCCACCTCCTGTTGCCCAAATGACCTTGTTGTCGACGGGCCCTTAAACACCACATTCACTCACTCACTCCACCTCCTGTCTTGTAATGTTCAAGTCACTTGTCCTTCTTCGCTCCTCGTTTTAAATTTACGTAATACTGAGTTAGAATATGCATTGAAAGGAGTATGCCGATCTCGCCTTTGCTTCAAGTATTAATAAATTTGGGAGCTTATAATTCACTGAATTATGTGGATAATACACTGTCCACCTTGCATCTTGAAACATTCAAGTCATTTGTCCTTCTTCGCTCCTCGTTTTAAATTTACGTAATACTGAGTTAGAATATGCATAGAAAGCAATATGCCGATCTCGCCTTTGCTTCAAGTATTAATAAATTGGCAAGTTTATAATTCACTGAATTATGGGGATAATACATTATCCACCTCGCATCTTGAAACGTTTAAGTCACTTTTCCTTCTTTGCACCTCCTTTTAAATTTATGTAATACTGACAAAGTTGTTTGGTGCTTGTAGTAGTGATACATGCATTTGAATTAAATTTGTTTCCAATATTTTCCCACGTGACATCTTTATCTTTTACATTCACTGCATCCGTCCTCTTATTTTCCACGATATCCTTACACTTCGTCACCAATTCAATTAACAAGTCTTTCTCCATCGATGAGAAATTTGTCTCACGGCTTTTGTTTATGATTTTGTTCACCCACCATTTTTTCAGCTGTATGCAGACGAAAAAAGAAACAAAAGGACATCGGAGTATGTTCAGAAAATAATATGACTCATCCATAGCCTTCTATTGCTGTAGTAGTTTCAAGTTTCTTGGCATTAACACGTGTTTGTTAACATTTAAAGAAAACAGGTTGGTGAAATGAAAGAAATTTAACTGTAGTGTTAGCTCTGTGACAATTGTTACATTACATTTGTTAACATCGATCTTAACATCTGTTGGTGAGATTGGGCATCAGTGACTTAGTAGATCTTAAAACAAATATGAATATAATTTTGTTCTTTTTTGAAAACATATGTAATTATGAATCACTGTTGATACTTGTTTCTGTCTGTGCAAATTCATTATCATTTTTTGTTCAGTCTGCAAATAAACCTGTTAAAAAGAGCAAATTATTGTGAAAATGTTTCTGTTCTTACTTCATTGATTTATTAAAAGATAATGTATTTGTTGCAGGCATTTGAGAAGCAGTGTGAGGAACATCTGGGCAAGCTGCAGGGAGTGGCAGCCCTGAGTCAACAAATAACATCTAGGACCAATGTTGCAGATGAGGTAGATGCTATCCATTCCAGGTGGGCTGCTGTTCACGATGTGGCTGTTCAGTGGAGCACAAAGTTAAAGAAAATGGTTGCCTCCTGGCAGGAATTTGACGAGGTACAGAAAGTAGAAACCTGGATAGACCAGGGACAGAGAGCAATTCTAGAGACACCAGTGAACTTAAGCACACCCCATGTAGCCAAGCTGGAGGATGAACTGACAAAACTGAAGGTATGTAAACACACTGTCACCTAATTCCAATGTGTAAGGACTATGATACAATGAAGCACAATTAATATAATTTTGAGTTGAACTAATAGTCAATGCTCCACTTATTGCTAGTATTTACCTAGAACGCATTTCTTTAGGATCTTCCTAACATCATCAGCTGTTGTCGACTAATAGATGTTGGTTTGGTGAACTCCTTGGAAGTGATAGGTGCGTCTCTGTCGGTATCTTGATGAACTTGAAGTTTGGGTTCACTTTGAAGGTAGTGCCGAAATTAAACAATTTTCTTTCACATTTCTTTATGAAGATTTTTTTCCCACGTGGTTAATGTAGCTGGACCTTGGATACTTTTTAATAAGTGGATTTCTCGTTCTGTAACATGATTCTCCTTCCAAAAATGAGAAACAAGTGGATGATGCATTAAAACTACTTAATTTACAAAATCCTGCAATAAAATTTTCCATAGAAAAAGAGGCAAACAATGAAATCCCTTTCTTAGATATGAAACTTACCAGAAAACATACAAAACTTGAATTTGGCATCTATAAGAAGGAAACACATACAGAAAATTTCATAAAAGCAGATGGATATAACCCAAGACAACACAAGCATGCTGTTACCAACAGTTTAACTTACAGGCTGGTTAATGTACCTTTAAACAAGATGGAATATATCAAAGAGTACAATAGTATCATTTACATTGCAGAATACAATGGATTCAGTGCTGAATTGGTCAAAAGGAAAATTGATAAATTCAAAAGACAACTGAAATGCAAACAAGTAACTACTCTTTCCCCAATCAGCAATGAAACTTCATACAGAAAATTTACATTTCATCCCAGAGCTGCACACCTTTTCCAAAAAGTCTTCAAAGAGCACAATATTACTTTGGCCCCACAGAACAAATTTAGTGTAGAACACCTTTTCAAATCACATAATACAAAGCGGATATCCACAGAAAAAAAATCAGGTGTGTACCAGATAAACTGCAAAGGCTCTGACAACTTTTACATTGGAAAAAGTAAAAGGAACTTGAACATTACGCTTAAAGAGCATTTTAGGAACATCAGGAACAAAGAAATAGATAAATCGGTGGTAGCGTATCATGTTTGGAAGGAGAATCATGATATGGAATGAAAAATTCACTTATTAAAAGTGTCCAAGGTCCAGCTGTATTAACCAGGTGGAAAGAAATCTTCATAAAGAAATAGGAAAGAAAATTGTTTAATTTCGGCACTACCTTTGAAGAAAATCCAAACTTCAAGTTCATCAAGATACCGACAGAGACGCTTCTATTGCCTCCAAGGAGTTCACCAAACCAACATCTATTAGTCAACAACAGCTGATGATGTTAGGAAGATTCTAACGAAATGTGTTCTAGGTAAATACTAGCAATAAATGGAGCATTGAGTATTAGTTCGACTCAGAATTATATTATATCACTTTATTATCTGGTCCAATTTTTGCTGAGAGCTTATTTGGCTCTCTCTTTCACTTCAGTAATATAAACTAGCGCTCAGTGACTCTTCATTTTGTTCCATAACATTCACTTCTCTTCATTTGCCTTAATTAAGTAGCATAATGAAACTTTGTATAGGTAGAACCACACTGAAAAAGGTTGAATGCCATAGCCAGGATTTGCACTACGGATCTCCCGGTCTCTGTTTGGTTGCTCTAACCACCATGGCAACATGCCAGCATGACAGATGATAGTAAGTTCTCCAACTAACTTGCATTTTTCTTGGTAAACCACTAGGAGATCCCATATACACATAAGATACATACCTTAATGGTAATTTACAATGTGTAAGTACTTTAAGGCCTGGGCTTTATAATTCAGACCACTATTAGGTCAATTACTGGAAATTAATTATTCTTTCACATTAGCCATGTCTAGGACAAAGCTCTTTTGTCATGACCTCTGCTTCCTAAAGTTTCACTTGCAGCTGAGTCGAACACAAGTCCCACACAGTAACAGCCCATACTGTAACAGCACCCAGTGCACTTCACTGTGGTCATTACAAATTCGTTTGAAGAGCAGTGCCTTTTGTCGCACATGATGACTTGTCCACTTAACTGGGCTCACTCAGCAAACTGTTCTACTTATTTGCTTTGTGAGAGTGATGGGAGCTTTCCAGAACATTTGCAATGTCCAAACATCCAGAAAGTTCTAGTTCTCTGATGATAGCACTTAAGGTGTTTATGCTGGGTGAGTGCAAACATTCTGACTGCCTGGCACCAGCCTTCTGATAAGCTTGCTCAATAGCTGCATTAGGTTGTGGCAGTTTATGTTGATGTAAGTCTATCAAAAACCTTACCCTATATATGGCTAGTGTGAAGAAATGATTAATTTCCATCAATTAACTAATATAGCAAGGCTGTTTACCTTCTGTACAACGTACACTGACATGCATAAAAGGTAGTCCATTTCCCCTAGATCACAATAGTGTATTTCCGCCTGTAAGGTAGCTTGGTAAGATAATAGTTACCTTTAGGTAATCGGCCTTTGACTCCACCCAGCTGCCATAATTTATTTCTCTGTGTGATTGGACTAAAAAACAATTAAATGACATAACAGCAAAGCAATGAACATTGTGAATAGCCATAAGCTTTCACGGCCGGAGTCTACTTTGAAGATAGAAGAATTTTCCAAGCTTGACAGGTTCTCACCACCACATACTTCCAGTGGAACCAGACTTTCTTTGAACAGATTGACGAGGTTGCTATGGTAAGCCCACTAAGCTCAGTTATTGCCAACTTTTTCGGAATCCTTCGAATCCACAGCCCTAAGTTCTGCCACACACAAACCATCTGTTTGGTACCACTATGTGGATGATACCTTCGTCATCTGGACTCACAGTGAGTCAGCACGTAATTGATTTCTTCAACATCTGAACAACATTAACCCACGTATCCAGTTTACTATGGAAAAAGAGATAGATGGACAGTTACCTTTTCTTGATGTTATGGTCAAAAGAAAAGCAGATGGCACCCTTGGACACACGGTATAGCGCAAGCCCACACATATGCACTGATATTTAAACAAGAACTCCAATCACCATCCCAGACAGAAGTACGCTATGATAAAGACCCTTACAGACCGTGCTACCCGGATTTATGTGCCAGATTCACTAAAACAAGAACTGCATCATCTTGAACAGGCCCTGGTGACCAATGACTACACGGCACAAGAAGTCCACAGAGCTATACGACCACGAAAATTGCAAAAGAACAGCCACACAAAAGAATAACTACCCGAAAGCAAAGGTACTGCCAACCTGCCTTACTTCAAAAACTTTACAGACAGGATAGAATGCTTACTCAAGTTCCATAAGGTCAAAATCATCTTCAAGCTCACAAGACAAATCAGTTCATTATTAGGCTCCACTAAAGACCCCAGGGACCCACTTTACTTCGGCCGGCGTGTACAAAATCCCTTGCTCTTGTGGTGGTTCACTGAACACAAGAGATGTTGCCATCTAGGCCACCACGAGAAGTCCGCGATTGCTGAACATGCACTTTGGGCAGAAGGGGAACACATAATCCAATACCAGGAAGCATCAGCCCTTTCATCTAAGCCACACTATCATGCCAGACTACAACGGGAAGCCATAGAGATTTACAAACAGCCCTACAATTTTAACAGGAAGGAGGAAGCTCTAAAACTAGACAAGAACTGGCATCCAATCCTTTAGTGGATCAAACACTACAATAATCACAGAATACACGCAAACCAATCAAGTTTCGACTACAATGGAGCAACTAGTCACCGCCTACCACCACCACCTTCCACGCAGTGCCAGCCGAGCCAACCACGAGACAGCAGACTAGGTATAAATATGGCCGCATGTCCAGCTAGTGAGTCAGTTGTGACTGAAACTTCATCCAGAAGACTCAGACCACGCCACCACTGTTGATGTTCACCACAGATGTGAATGAAACGTCTGGATCTTCCAACTCCAGCAGACCACGGCTCCTGAGCCCGGAAAATTCTTCTATCTTCAATGAACATTGTCTTAATCAGTATGAAATGAAAGGATGGTTCAGATACTGCTTCAGTTGGTCAAGGAATGGCGAAACAATACAAGATAAATCTTTTTTCTTTGGGGGCTGAGGGAAGGGGAATCACAGTGAAGTTATTTTGACATTTATAAGCAAAACTGACATGTTTATTGTTCTAACTTCACCTTCAATACCACAACTTATTGAGACATATCGAGATTTAACTGTATTGGAACACCACAGTGAAGCGAAATAATTATTAATTTTTAGATGAGTCGTATTTATTACACATCTGCTTCACTTTCGTACCTATTTTGAGGACATGTTTCGCAAATCATCGTTTGCATCTTCTGCTCTTATGCGACTAAAGCTTGATCCAGTGGTGTGGGTAATTCTGGAGTTGCTGCTGCCATCTGTTGATTTAGTGATGAACTAAAAATTAATAATTATTGAGACATGTTTCAGCCTAGATTCACTGCCGCACTTTCTCCTCTTGACTTGTATATGGTGTTTTGGCTGGACTTACTATACCATGAGATACTTTATATATGGGACATCAGAGTTTAATAAATTGTTTTTTACTTTTTGATTAAAATGCCATATTCCTATGTGTAAGGACTATTGCCATATGTTTAGGATATTTTCATATATGTCTTGCATTTTCTGGGAACAGCCCTGAAGTCCTCTTCATTCTGACTGACTTTTGCATAATTGGTAATATCTTATTAGAGAAAACAATTTGTGTCAAATAAATTTTTTGTGGAGTTAATTATTTCTGAGATAATCCTTATTATTGTTTTAAATGTTCAAATTCTTACACTTTTCTCAAACAGCAAGTCATTATTCATTTCCTTTTATGTCGTGCAAAGAGAATGGAATTAAGAAGAGTTTATATTAGAGTAGAGAAAGTCGTGTGAGTACAACACATTAGTATACAGACTAAAATTGAGCCATACCTTTTAAAACTTGTAACTTCACTCATGTCCTTTTACAAAATCAGGAACGTTTTCGAGACTGTTGCAGTCACATCCTCAGCTGATTAGCAACTCATTACAGTTGGTTGTTTGGATCTCTTGTAATTGGCTCCCTCTCTCGGAAGATTCTTTACATAAGTTCAGTAGACCACTCACTGATGGCACATCAAAATTTAGAATATGTGGAATGTTTTTAATAATAATTTTTTTTCCCATGTTGTAAGTTCAAGTTTTGTTGACAATGGTTTTAGTAGTTTGATCTCCTCTCCGATGTGGTGGTTATCATTCCAGAAACGAAAAGCAACTGCTGATTTTTCTGTTTGTTTATATTTTATGTTCCTATGGTGTTCTGTTAATCTAGTTTTTAAATTTCTCTTTGTCAAACCAGTATAAAATTTGTCACAGAGAGGAGATTAAACTACTAAAACCATTGTCAACAAAACTAGAACTTACAACATGGGAAAACATTTTATATTATTAAAAACATGCCACATACTCTAAATTTTGATGTGCCATCAGTGAGTGGTCTACTGAACTTATGTAAAGAATCTTCCGAGAGAGGGAACCAATTACAAGAGATCCAGAAAACAACCAACTGTGATGAGTCGCTAATCAGCTGATGATGAGACCGCAACAGTCTCAAAAACGTTCCTGATTTTGTAAAAGGACGCGAGTGAAGTTACAAGTTTTAAAAGGTTTGACTCAATTTTAGTCATTATACATGAAATTAGCTTCACTGTTAACAATGCTTTTATTTATAACTATTTAAACAACACATTAAGTTTGTTAAATAGCGAAGTTAGAATGTGATACTAGCTAGTGCATTTCCACTAACGTTAAAAGCTGTTGGTCAAAATCACATAGGATCCAAATACTGAAATTTATGTTATGTTATAATAGTGCACCAATTGATAGATACCTTGAATATAAACATATATAGCTTGTACCATTTGGGGATAACAACATAATATTCTCTGCAAATTCCTTTTTAGGCTTTTAATAAGGAAATCTCAGAGAAACAAGCCCAGCTGATAACATTAACACAAGCATCAGACAACATTGCTCAGGGCTTGGCAATGGAAGGTGCTACTGCTGTGAAAGTAAGAGTGAATGAGATGAAAGCAAAAGTCACCAAGTTTGCTGAAGATGTTCCACAAAGACTGAATGCCACTTCAGATACAATATTAGCAAGGTTAGTGATAAGTATGCCTGGTGTACATTTTCCATTTTTAGTATTTATTCTGCATAACACTATTTTAGTACGAGGGCTGTTCAATAAAAAATGATCACAATATTTTTTTGACAATGTACCTTTACTCATCCTCATAATTTTGATTGTCCTTCTCAAAATAGTCTCCCCTGAGTGCAGTGCACTTGTCTCGCGTTTCTGCCAGTCTTCAAACCATTTTTGAGAGATCCTTCAAAATTGCCTCTGCAGCCTTCGCCACTGCTTCTGATGATGGATAATGCCTCCCACGAAGGCATTTCTTCAAGTTAGGAAATAGAAAAAAGTCACATGGGGCTAAATCCGGACTATAGGGAGGGTAAGGGATGCACTTCATGTTGATTTTTACAAGATATTCAATAACAACATTGGCAATATGCGGCTGCCCATCATCGTGGTGCAGCATCCAGCCTGCTTCATGGAAATGTGGTCTTTTGCACCTGATATGGACTTGCAATGTTTTCAGGACATCCCTGTAGTATTGTCCAGTTACTGATGTGTGTGCAGGTACAACATGCTGATAAACCATTCCATGAATATCAAAGAATGAGATGACCATAACTTTCCCAGCAGAAGCAACCACTTTTGCTTTTTTGGGGGTTGGTGATGAAGGAGATTTCCACACTGAACTTTGCTGTTTGCTCTCAGGATCAAAATGATGTAGTCAAGTTTCATCAGCAGTGATTATGTTTGAAAGAAACTCCGGATCTTCCTCTAATGTCAACTTTAACTGCATGTTACCTCCATTTCAGCGGTAGGCGATACTGAACATGTCTAAACTTCCTTGGTTCTCACAGGTGGGAACCAGGAGTACCAACAATGAAACTACTATGGCATGTTTGTTTCATATTAAGCTAACAGAATATAATAAGATTGGATTTTAGTGCGAAAAATTGTGACAGTAAAAAAATTATGATCATTCTTTATTGAACAGCCCTCGTAGTATTTATTTTATATTCTGTAAAATAGAAACCCTTTAGGTTAACAAAACTGAAGGAAGAAGAGCATGTAATAATGTTTAATAAAAACTGTATGCTATATTTAAGTAACATGAAATTAAAATTGTACGAGGACAAATCAAAATGTCTTTGCCCCTATTTTTTTCGGCCAAGTTAGAAATGTAAAACAAACCAACATATATATTCAAAATAGTGGACTTTTCATGGACTGGTCTTTATAGAGTTTCCAGCTGCAGCCAGCCGCATCTTGGCTCTGTATCACAGTATTTATAATCCTTGTGAATTTTAGACTTTGTAATTTGTAAAAATCTGTTTCACAATGGAAGTTTTTAAGGTTAAACTTTACAAACAAGTTCAAATATTTACAAATGAAATTTTGTAGAATTTTCAAATGCTTGTTTTACAATCTCACACATTTAAAAGTGCATTTGTAAACAGGCTGTGTATCTACAAATAGCTTATAGTTTGTAAAGGAAGCTATATGTAATAATATTTTGGTAAAAACAAAATATAAAAAGATATGTATGTACTTATGTATGTATGAGGGTCGTTCAAGTCATAACGGGACATTTATTTTTTTCATGGGTGCCTAGGCTGGAGGTTTTGTATGCAGTAGACAATGGCACCTGTGTCCTTTTACTGGTTTAAGGCACTCATTTCCCGTGCTTCTGGATAGACTGTTATTCAAGATCGCAGACAACAGGGTAAACATCCACATGGTACTGCATGTTTTGATGAAGCTTCTAGTGAACGAGGGCATAAAAATGAAGGGTGAAAAGGTGAAGCCATGTTTCTTCACATGTGATGATGCGGTTCAGAATATCCTGGCCTTCCTTTTCATAGTGGTTCTTCAGTTCTTTGCAGACTACACCCCTTCTGTGTCTGTCAAAAGCACACAGCTGCTTTAGGACCCAGTGTGCACTCACTTTTTGGAGCAACAAATGATCATGAATTATTGTGTTCACGACAGATTACACACCCTTGCAGTTGAATGACAGGTTATGTGAGGGTTGTCCAGGATCAGCTGCTTCCTGTGCAAAATGTTCTCAGGAATGATTAGCATGGGATGTTATCCACCATGACCAGGATCGTCAGAGATTGAGTTAGTCAGTGTTGAAATGCTTACACCATTCAAATGTCTTACTGCGACTGAGTGTCTCATCACCGTTCTAAGCCTGAAGTCTTAATTTCAGCAGGTTTTATGCCCTCATTCACTAAAAGCTTTATCACAATACGCTGTTCCATGTGGATGTTCACACTGTTGTCCGCCATCTTGAATAACAGTCTATCCAGAAGCATGGGAAATGAATGCCATCTACCAGTAAAAGGACACAGGTGCCACTGTCTACTGAATACAAAACTTCTAGCTTAGGCATCCAATTAAACCTGAAAAATACAAATGTCCCGGATTGACTTGAATGATCCTCATATGTATGTATGAACTTTTTAGATAGACAAGAGCTCAACATTAGAGGGAACGTGGTTTTACAGACATAAATTACTCTGCACTAAAGCACAGTTAAAAAACATGACCCATTTAGTCACAGATATTCCAAACTATTATGTTACTGTGTGCAAAGTACTCAATTGAATAAACCCCTGTGGAAAATGATCCTATTATATTTCTTCAATGTCAGGACCATTTAAAATAAAATGGTAGAATTTTTGTACTTTGAGATGGATAGGTACGATGAATTATGGATCTGCCTACATATATCTAAAATGAATGCTGTACGTTCAAAACACAGATTATTAAATAAAGGTTTATTTCAGTTTCAGCATAAACTTAGACATATACATATCAAATTATATATATATATATATATATATATATATATATATATATATATATACTTACGTAATTTCAATAATTATTTACTGTGATTGAGATTTAGCTTCACACTGTACTTGCATTAATTACATTCATCATTAGGATCACAAGATTCAATGTTTTTGAACAGTTTTGAATAAATACTGATGTATACTTGATAGCTTTTATGGTTTTCACATAAAATGTAAAGGATGAGAGGCCTTTTTATGACTTTATGTCAAGGGGGTAACTGTATGACTTTGTAGCCATGAAACCCACTCTTCAGTATGTTTTCCATCACTCAAAGCCTTAATGTGAGTTTCAGATATTTCTCTTCCACTATCTTTATATCATGTTTTTTGGACTCTATATTTTTTAAATAAATATTCATTATCTACATCAGAATACAAATATCTTTCTTGTTGATGCTTTTTCCCATTTTTCTATTGCAAATGACATGCCTGATTGCTTGAAATATATTGCCAAAGAAAACAATACTGCGGCAGTAATATCTTAGTTACTACTACTTCTATAGTTCTAAGTAAAAGAGTAAATTGTAGTTGAATTCTCTGATGTTACTTCCAGAGTAAATTACCCATGTAACCTTCCTCTGTAGTACAGAGTTCTTTAATATACCTATGTTACTTCTGAAGCAATTGTATTGTATTCTTTATTCACCGTTTGAAAAACATTTTTACATGTTCATGGCTTTGTCAAGTTGATAAATATACAATTTACTAAAATACATTTAAAATTAAGATTCCTGACAACTAATGTTTACAACACCTAATCTTATTTACATGATTTGGTTAGAGATTGAAAATATAAGATAATAGATAATCAAACTAATAACTGTACATTACATGTCTAGGAATTCAGTCACTGAATAAAATGAGTTATGTAATAGGAATGACCCAAGCTGTTTTTTAAATACTTTATTATCTTTGATAATTTTTATATTTGATGGTAATTTGTTGTATAGTTTTATACAGTTTTTTGTCTTATGTAACCTTTTATATTTATATTTGTATCTTGAACTGACGTGTCCTATAACATATGTATTATGTTCCAAAGGATGAAAAAAATATAATAAATAAATACCATTGTGGAGTGCACTATTCTTTGCTAAATTAGTTCTATATTGCTGAATGTGTAAGTTTTCCTTATGCCTTGTTTGATGATCATGTAACTGACTGTTTTTGATTACTTTATGTTTTTTTGTTGTTGAACATAGTAAATTACTTGTAGCATGTATATACAGGCTACAGGCATAATCTTTAATTTTTTAAATAACTCTGTGCAAGATGTTCTGCTTGTCTTGCACATCATTATTCTTATTGCTTGCTTCTGCATTTTGAAAACTTCTTCCCATTTGGTTGCAACACCCCAGAATATTATTCCATATCGAATATGGCTATGGACTTGTGCAAAATATACAGTTCTTAGAACCTGTTGGCTTGTGCTGTTTAGTGCATTTATGATGTAACATCCCATGCTAAGTTTTTTGGTTAGTTTGTTTATATGTGCTTCCCATTTTAGATCTTCACTTATCAGTATTCCCAGAAACTGCGATTCCCCTTGATAGAAATTAATTATTCTTTCACACTGGCCGTGTGTAGGCTAAATTGTGGCAACGTAGAGTCATACTGAAAAATTCAATGCCATAGCCGGGATTTGAACCACGGATCTTCTGGTTTCCGTCCAGTCGCTCTATCATTGTGCTACTATGGCCAACGTACCGACATGACATTAAATTCTCCAACTGACTCGTATTTTCCCGGTAAACCACTTAGGAGTTGTCTCATGTGTTTATGAGAACTCCTAAGTGGTTTACCGGGAGAATACGAGTCAGTTGGAGAATTTAATGTCATGTCGGCATGTTGGCCATAGTAGCACAATGATAGTGCGGCTGGACGGAAACCAGAAGATCCGTGGTTCAAATCCCGGCTATGGCATTGAATTTTTCAGTCTGACTCTACGTTTCCCCTTGATACTTTATCATCTCTCCCTCTAGTTTTATTGGTGGTTTTGTTGTGTCATTTCTATTTTGGTTCATATGAAAACTCATACCCACTGTTTTATCTGTATTTACTAAAAGTCTGTTGGATTTAAACCAAGATTCTAGTTTTGTTGTGTTTTTGTCTATTTCTTCTTGAAGTTCCGTGTCACATTTTGCTTTTACCAGTACGTTTGTAAATAATACTACCTCTGCATTTTTGACATTTAGTGGCATACCATTTATGTATAGTAAAAAGAGGAGTGGGCCTAGAATTGATCCCTGAGGTACCCCATGTTCCACTTTTTTAAGTGTTGATTAACATTTCACTATTTTACACTGTTGTTTATTTACTTGGCTAATTTCTACTATCTGAGTTCTATAAGATATATATGATTGAAACCATGTATACTTAATTTTTCGAGCAATATTTTGTGGTTTATTACGTCATATGCTTTTGTGAGGTCCATAAATAGACCTACTGCTTTATGTTTCTTCTCTAATACCTCTATTATTTGCACTAATACAGAGTAAACAGCTGTTTCTGTTGATCTTTTGTGTCTAAACCCATGTTGGGAGTCTGTTAAAATGTTGTTTTTCTCTATGAAGCTAATGATTCTATTGTACATGAGTTTTTCTAAAAATGTTTGAAAGAAACTGATAACATTGATACTGCTCTGTAATTATGAATATCATGTGTCAGTCCTTTTTTGTACAGTGGCTTAACTTTAGCTACCGTAAGTTTTTCTGGAAATACCCCTGTCTCAAAGGATGCATTATACACATGCAATAAAGGTTCTGATAATTCTTCTATGCACTCTTTCACTATGTAATCAGGTATATCATCTGCCCCTAATGAAAACTTATTTTTTAGTCCCTTTGTTACTCTTTTTATCTCTTCTATACTTATTGGCCCAATAAAAAAATGAATTTATGCATATCTGTATTTTGTTACTATAACTGTGTTGACCATTTAGTAACCCATATTTGTTATTCAAGATTTTGTTTGCTATTTCCGTGAAATGTCTATTGAATAGTTTTGCCACCTGTACTGGGTCTTTTATTTTATTCACTCCAACATGGTGCACGTTACCATATTGTCACCCGGGCGTTGGAACACCCTGTGGAAGCAGCTGAGAGCGGAAGACAGGGGAGGTCCGTGTTAGCCACGCCTCCCCCTCGTCCGTCTTATAGTGGTGACAGGGACGGCTGGGGAAAAAATATGATTGTGCGGTCTGTTTCTGTTCCAACTGTGTTCTGGAAATTACGGGATCTTTCATCATCTGCAACCTTCCTTTGGAAACTGGAGAAGTCGAGAAAGCAGTGACATTCCTATAAAAAGGGTTTCAGAGAGACAGTCAGTTAGTCAGTGTGTGAGTGAGTGACAGTTCTTGGTGTAAGAAGGCAGTGTTAGTCAGTGACGTGTTAATGAACGAAAAGATTGTGCAACGGAAGACTGTACGTAACTGTGTATGAGTATCGGAGTTGATGTAATTACGAGTACAAGTGAAATTGTAACGGACGAACTGGTGAATTGTAATTGGGTGTAGTACGTAATTTTGTGTAATTGGCAAGTATTTAACTGTAAGTCGGTGGAAATAAAGAACATTTTTGAGTGGTGAAACTGGACTTTTCATTTCACGAACCCACAAAGTCACACTGGTGTCAGGAAGCGGGAAGATAACATCACCGAACATTTCAGCCATGGAATCCGCATTGGAAATGCTTTTGGCGAAGATGAACGAGTTAACAGAGAAGACGGAAGCGGCAAATAACAACCTGGCCGCAGAACTGAAACTAATGAAGACGGCTAACGACAACATCACCGAGAAGATGGAAGAAATGAAGGCCGAATTAACAACGAAAATAGAAGCGGCAAACAACAACTTGGCCACGACAATGACCACAAATATGGCCGAACTGACCACGGAAGTGAAGGTGGCGAACGAGGCTCTCGCCGCCAAATTTGTGGAAAGATTGGCCGGCGTGAGGGATGACGTCACGTATCTGGGCAAGCGGATGGGTCAAGTAGACGACCGCCTTAATGATTTAGAGGAAAAGACCGACAACATCGCAAAACCCCTCACCCGTCTGACGGAGGAAAACCGGCCTTATGTGTGGACGGAGGACGCCGAAGACGCTTTCCAGCACCCGAAGGAGACCCTGCGCAGTGCTCCAATTTTGGGTTTCCCACAACCGGGTGGCGCCTTCATTGTGGACACCGACGCTAGCGACCATTACATTGGAGGTGTCCTATCGCAGATCCAGGACGGCCATGAGCGCACAAGAGTGGAAGAGAAGGAGCGTGCCGCAGCAGTCCGAGTAGTTGTGGCAGTGCCTGCTGAGGGCTGGGATAGCGCAGGCTTGAGGAGGGAGCAGCTGGCGGACGCAGTCTTGGGGCCACTCTTGAGGAAAGTGGAGGCAGGGATGAGACCAACCTGGGAGGACATCGCACCGAGGAGCGCCACCTACAAGTCGTACTGGGCCCGATGGGACTCGTTGAAGACCAGAGAGGGCGTGCTGTTCCGGGTATGGGAGTCACCCGATGGGAAGGCGCAGAGAGAACAGTTGGTACTCCCCCGGAGTAAGGTCCCAGAAGTCTTGGAGGAAGTGCACGCCGGTACTTCAGGAGGACACCTGGGAGCGAACCGTATGACTCACAAACTACGGCAGCACTACTTCTGACTCAGACTCCGGGCAGATGCTGGTGGTACACCCGGACCGCCTGGCACGCTACGATGGTGCTGTTCGGGACGAACAGCTTTGAGGAGGGAGCAGTGTCACCCGGGCGTTGGAACACCCTGTGGAAGCAGCTGAGTGCGGAAGACAGGGGAGGTCCGTGTTAGCCACGCCTCCCCCTCGTCCGTCTTATAGTGGTGACAGGGACGGCTGGGGAAAAAAACATGATTGTGCGGTCTGTTTCTGTTCCAACTGTGTTCTGGAAATTACGGGATCTTTCATCATCTGCAACCTTCCTTTGGAAACTGGAGAAGTCGAGAAAGCAGTGACATTCCTATAAAAAGGGTTTCAGAGAGACAGTCAGTTAGTCAGTGTGTGAGTGAGTGACAGTTCTTGGTGTAAGAAGGCAGTGTTAGTCAGTGACGTGTTAATGAACGAAAAGATTGTGCAACGGAAGACTGTACGTAACTGTGTATGAGTATCGGAGTTGATGTAATTGCGAGTACAAGTGAAATTGTAACGGACGAACTGGTGAATTGTAATTGGGTGTAGTACGTAATTTTGTGTAATTGGCAAGTATTTAACTGTAAGTCGGTAGAAATAAAGAACATTTTTGAGTGGTGAAATTGGGCTTTTCATTTCACGAACCCACAAAGTCACAATATGTTTGTGTAAAGGTTTGTCTTAATTAACATAAAGTAAATAGAGAAGTAAGCTTTTCTAAGAATGCTTTGTTATGTACTTATCTGCCCATGATGAAATGTGTCTCTTCTGGGCATTTCATGTGCTCAGTTCATGTTTTCTGAGTTATTAATGCATGCTGTGCTTGCATTTCTTGCAGACAAGAATTCCAAGGGAAGTTGTGCGACTTTGAGAACTGGATGACACAACTGGGCACTGGTGTAGAAAACGTAAATGAAGTCATCCTAGATAAGGTTGATGTTGCCTTACAATCAGTTCATGCTTTGCTTCAAGAACATTCCGAGAAACAACAAACTTTTAACACTGTATATGATGAAGTGAAGAAGATTCTTAGTCACAGTTGACCAGAAGAGGCAGAATCCCTCAACCAAAACTATTCTGTGCTTATTGCCCAGTATCAGGTAATATATTACTATTTTGTCTTTAGCAAATATACACGTTATACAAACATTCCTTCTCTTATAGTGGTACCCAACTGTACAATAAGTTACATCTTTATTTAATACAGATTGACAACCAAAAGATTTTTAAATTGAAACTACATAAATGTTTAAGTGAAGCATGTTTTTATTCTATTCAAGAGTATTTGGGAAGTTAAGTTACGAGGATGGGTCAAAAAGTAATGCCTCCTATTTTTTTTCTCTTTTAATTGCCAAGAAAATTGAATCCAATTTATATAGCTTGAAAACTACAGCATTGACGATTTATTTGTCAGTTTTGGTCCACCTTTTAACTAGGGCATGTATTCCAGTGTGGTAAAGCACACGGTCTTGCTTCCTAAGCCATTGATGCTCGGACGGTTTCACAGCCTCCTCATCTTCAAAATGAATCCCATGATGAGCTTCCTTTAGCGGCCCAAACAGATGGAAGTCTGATGGTACCAGGTCAGGGATGTATGGGGGGTGAGGTAAGACTTGCCATCCCAATTTCTCAATTTCTGGTGTCATGCAAAAGAAGAACATCCGCCATAGTTTTTGTTGGGCGAACTCGGCGAAGACATGCTTTCAGGTTTTTGAGAGTTCTGACGCATTGGACAGCATTTATTGTGCATTCCTGCTCCTGAAAACCATTCATAAGCACACCTTCTGTATCCCAAAACACTGTCGCCATAACTTTCCCTGCCGACCGCTGAGTTTTGAATTTTTTTTCTGCGGTGACGTGTGATGCCATTCCATTGACCGCCTCTTTGATTCAGGTTAAAAAAAATGAACCCACGTTTCGTCTCCAGTAACAATTTTTTCCAGAAACTCCTCTTCCTCCAAATTGAAATGCTGCAAGTGTTCGGAGGCTATTGTTTTCCTTTTTCTTTGTTTTGGGCAGTTAACATTCTTGTACCCAATGTGAACAAACTTTTGAGTAACCCAGTTGTTTGAATAATCGTCAACACACTGCCTTTACTGAGGGAGGTAATGCGACACAATTCACCTGTTGTTAAACAACGATCACCACGAATGATGTCATCGACTCGCTGAATGTTGCAGTGAGTCACTGCAGTCACCGACCTGCCGCTTCGCTTTTCATCTGCCAGTGGTGTTTGCCCTTTAGCTTTGTTACAGCGATGAACCCATCATCTAACAGTGCTGACATCCACCACTGCATCACCATTCATACACATATTTTAGCCTTTCGTGAATGCGAATTGGCATTTCACCTTCCGCAGTCAAAAATTCAATCACAGAACGCTGTCTAATACGAATGACGATGTCAGCCATTTTGCAAGAGGATGCAGTGCTGCCACCTGTTGACTTAGGAAGTTACTACTGCAGGGGATTGGAGAAGAAGGTTTGAGGAATTGCGCCAAATTCAAAGTTTTCACATAACTTACTTATTTAAGGAAAAAAAGAATAGGAGGCATTACTTTTTTACCCACTCTTGTATATTATTATATTTGGCATTTACTCTTACACATGTATTTTTGTAATTTCTGTATTTAAATTTTGTACTTAAATTTTGTAAATAGTTTTGTTTTGACGTGTTCACAATCTTGTATGGAGATTTAAAGGATGAATAAATAGAATTGCATTGAATAGAATTAAAAGTCCCGTTTGCAGAAATTCCAAAATGCTCTTTATTTCCATAGAAACACACTGTTTGTACACCCTTGGCAGCAAGATGACGTTAACATAAACCAACACAATCTCTTGTCACTTCTGCCCATATAAATAAACAAAAGAGTTCACTATCAAAACACAGCTGCACACAAACGATTCTCAAGTTCCAATTCGACTCTGTCTACTGGCGATCCGCGGCTTCTTTTATAGCTGTGCTCGCTGTTTGAGAAATTACCAGTATTTTCAGTGGTGTCATTGAGGGGAAACAGAGTGGTTACCTTTTCCCCCTCCTAGTTAATCTTCACAGTTGACGTAATAGATACAGAGGTGAGGAAGAGTGTGCGGAAGATTCAATGGCGGGTTGTTAAACTATTTATTCATATTTTTTATATGCATAATGTGTATTGAATACTATTGTGAATTATTAACAAATGTAGGTTTTCATGGCCGGCGTTTTGTTCAGTAGAAGATTCCAGGCTGTAAGGTCGTGGTCCACTGGGTTTCTTCATCTCTCTCCCGGATGTTTTGCTTACAACTGCAGCAAGCATCATCGGTGGCATAGAAAAGTCCTCCTTGTACTCTTCCTAGCTACTCAGTAGTGTAGTAGCTACGAAGAGTACAAGGAGGACTTTTCTATGCCACCGATGATGCTTGCTGCAGTTGTAAGTGAAACGCCTGTGAGAGAGATGAAGAAATCTAGTAGACCACAGCCTTACAGCTCGGAATCTTCTACTGAACATTGTGAATTATACTTTTATAACTATTTATTAATAATTATTAGTTCATAATTTAAGTGGAGTTCTTATTCTTATTAGCTATTAATTTGTCAATGTCGGGCTCTGTAACGGGACATGTTGACTGTCCGCCGCTTACTTGCATTTGTTTTAAAACACAAAGGTGTGTAGACGTACCACAATAGCCAATGACAGTCAGCTGGTCCCTTGCACCTCTGCGACGCTAAGCGAAAAGTTGAAGAATGGGAGTCACCCTCAGTGACACTCGATACCTCTGGTCTAAGTGTTAATTGAGAATGCTATAACACAGATAATAGCTGTTACCTGATAGAAAATCTCTATAAGGAAAGTAAGAAAAATGTTATATGTTTTATTTCAAGTAATGTACATATGTGGTGAAGATTTAGCAGTCCGGAAAAACAGAAGACACAGCAGAGTGAAAGCTAGATTCTGGTTATAATGATCCAATATACAAGGGATATATACAGGGTGTATATAAATGAATATCGGGGTTTTAACTCTTTATAATATTTATTACATTAAACTTATACTTATAAATGATATGTCAAATAAAAATGCAACTCAAACAGTTTTACCAAGAACCTTATAAATTCCTTTCTTGGAAGTGTTGAAAACAGTGTTATAATAAATTAAATTTGAAGGGAGTCGATTAATGACACTAAACAACACTTACTTTTAAATTTTTCCGGAACATGTTTCAGAGATGGATAGAGTCAACATGAAAAATTCAATGCCATGGCCGGGATTTGAACCACGGATCTCCTGGTTTCCGTTCAGTTGAGCAAGTGGATGGAAACTAGGAGATCCGTGGTTCAAATCCCGGCCATGGCATTGAATTTTTCATGTTGACTCTATCCATCAAAAACCTTAGCCTATAAATGGCTAGTGTGGAGAAATGATTAATTTACATCAATTAACTAAAATGTTTCAGAGACTTTGCCTCTATCCTCAATCGGCCATCAACTGGTTCTCATTGGTGTAGTTGACGATATTTTGTCATAGGTCTCCTCTGGTGGCGGTTCAAGGAACTTGCTGAACAAATCTTTCTGGGGGATGTTGAAATTGAATACTTTTTTCCTATTTTTTTAGTCATAATGGATAAATCAGATTATATTGAAAAACTGGAAGAAATGCTAACTGACAATGAATATGAAGTCCTCTAACAACTTGCATACAATCATTTGAAAAAACAATAGCAAAATCAAGCATAATACCAAACAAATATACAGTTAAACTGGATAACCCAACCTTACGTAGACTTTATGGCTTACCCAAATACACAAACCATGCATAACAATGAGACCTATACTTAGCAGTATAAATTCACCAACATACAAACTTGCAAAGTGGCTCATAAACAAATTCAACTCATTTCCAAAATTCGACAGCCTAAGCATAAAAATAACCTATGAACTTATAGAACACATTAAGAATACTGAACTAAAAGAATAGGACACACTAGTCTTGGTTGATGTTAAATCACTCTTTCCCAGCATACCAGTTAATCAACTCCCACCTTTGATAGAAAAATGGCTCAAATCACTTGGAATGTCAACACCTGAAATTTCAGATTACATCGAACTAACCAAATTATGCATAGAACACAATTTCTTCCAGTTTCAAACAAAATATTTCCACCAAACTGCAGGTTTAACAATGGTCAACCCCCTATCATCCTTCCTAGCCGATCTGTACTTGAGTGCATTAGAAATAAGGATCACCAAAGGTTTCCCTTGGATGTTCAAACTCTGGCAATGATATGTAGATGACATCTTTGCAATAGTACCAAAAAAACACATCAGTGATGCACTAAAATTTTTAAATATCCAAGAAAAAGGCATCAAGTTCACTGTAGAAATAGAAAAAGACGAGTATTTACCATTTTTGGATCTAAAAATAATGAGAAATAAAAACAGACTAAACTTTGGCTTTTACAGAAAACCAACACAGACAGACAACTACATAAAAGCTAATGGCTACAACCGAAGATCCCACAAACAGGCAATCTTCAATAGTTTAGCACACAGACTGGTCAATATCCCTTTCACTTCAGAAGAATACAAAACAGAATACAACAAAATTATTGAAATAGCACAAAAAATGACTCCCAAATCATTAGTAGACAAAAAAGTGAACTTAGCAAAAAAGAAAAAGCTAATAATGGAAGCCACAACCCTCTCAGCTACAGAAACTAATATGATTTTCAAAAAGTTCACTTACCATCCATGGGTCTTTGATAAATTCAAAAAAGTCTTCAAAAAACAAAACATTCAACTAGCACCAGTCAACCATTTCTCCTTAAAAAACCTAATTTGCTGAAACATCAAAGATGCCATTCCATCTAACAAAAAATCTGGTATATATCAAATTAAATGCAGTGACTGTAGTCAAATTCATATTGGAAAAACCAAAAGAAATTTAGAAACAAGAGCAAAGGAACACTTTAGAAACATAAAATATAATCAATTAGAATAAACCATACCTCAGTAAAACAATAACTATCCACATGGGAACAAAACTTCATTTCAAAAAATAGGAACAAAGTAATTCAATTTCTTTATCACCCAGAAAGGTTTGTTCAGCAAGTTCCTTGAACCGCCACCAGAGGAGACCTATGACAAAATATCATCAACTACACCAATGAGAACCAGTTGATGGCCAGTTGAGGATGGAGGCAAAGTCTCTGAAACATGTTCCGGAAAAATTTAAACATAAGTGTTGTTTAGTGTCATTAATCGACTCCCTTTAAATTTAACCTTATAAATGTTCAATGTGACTACCCTTTGTCACATGGCACTCATCAAGTCTATAGCCGAGTTCTTCCCAAACGTTGATAAGTGTGTATTTATTAATTGTAGCAACATCTGCTTCAATCCGATTTCCTAATACAGGGAGGTCAGGTGGTAGCGGAGGCACATATACACGATCCTTGATCAAGCCCCAAAGATAAAAATTGCATGGTGTTAGGTCAGGAGAACGTGGAGGCCATGCATAGCAAGCCCTATCATTGGGGCCCTTGCGGCCTATCCAGCGCTCTGGTACAGTGACTTTCAACCAATCGCATACTTCATTATGCCAGTGAGGTGGCGCACCATCTTGCTGGAAAATGTTCTCTGGCTCATTTTCTTCCAACTGAGGGAAGAGCCATTGCTCTAGTGTATCAAGGTAAGAAATGCCAGTTACAGTAGGTTCACCAAAAAAGAAAGGTCCATAAACTTTTCGCCGGGTTATGGCACAAAAACTTTCACTTTAGGGGAATCTCGTTGCATTTGTACCATCTCGTGAGGATTTTCTGAGCTCCATATATGCACATTATGAATGTTAACACGTCCACTAAGGTGAAAGGTTGATTCATCACTGAAGACAACATGATCCACAAAATCGCCATCATGATGAAACAACATGTTGTTTGCGAAGTTGGCATGTAATCCGTGGTCTGTCGGCTTTAGAGCATTTAATAACTGTAAACGGTAAGGACATGGCCGTAAGCGTCTTCTTACAACTTTCCAAACAGTTGACACAGGAACTTGTAATTCATGACTAGCCTTCCGGATTGATTTCTTTGGGCTGCAAGTGAACGACTCTCTCACTCGCTCAACAGTCTCTTCACTTACTCTTGATCGACCCATACTCTTCCCTTTACAAAGGCAGCCGTTATCTTCAAACTGATGATACCATCTACGAATGTTATTATCACAAGGAGGATCACAGCCAAACTTAATGCGGAATGCACGTTGCACAGTAACTACAGATTTAGTCTTTGCAAACTGCAAAACACAAAACGGTTTCTGTTTACTAGTCGCCATCTTTGCTACTACCGCTGTCTAGCGGACTGCGGCAGAAACATTGCATGCACAGGCGCACAGGTGCCAGCAAACAAAACTGTTTGAGTTGCTTTTTCATTTGACATCTCATTTATAACTGTAAGTTGAATGTAATAAATATTATAAAGAGTTAAAACCCCGATATTCATTTATATACTCCCTGTATATTTCTTTGATTTTTCTTTTATTCAAATATAGTATATGTATAGTCACATTAACCTTTTTTCTAATTCCACATATGTACATAATGAGGTATTTGATGTCAGAAACTTTTAATATATGAGGGTAATTCAAATATAAACAGTAGTTTATTTTTATACATTTATTAATTAGTCATACATACAAGTGACACCTTCCATTTTTCTCTACATGATGACCTTCATGCAGGTAGACTCTTTTGTCAATGATTTGGAAGTTGGAACATTCTTTGTTCAATAAAAGTTTAATGGGGTAATTACCCCTTGATCTCTTTATTGTTTTTTAACTGTACCCATCTAAGCAAATCTTTTGTGGGTGCAAATACTAGTCATGAGGAAAACAAATCTGGATTATAGGGAAGCATTTCCCAGATTCTTCACTTAGCATTGTTATAGAGAAGGATTACATTTCTGAAGGGCATATAACATCTTTTGTTTTAGTGGGTACCTTACGTTGACATAAACACCTGGCAATAGTAAACTGCATACACCATACATCAGTTGTGAAGAAAATAAAAATCTGTAGTCAAAAAACTTTTGTGGCAAGAACATTTCCAGTCGAGAGACAGGTTTTGGCCTTCATCCTTTCTTCCTCATTCCATACTCAACATTTTAGATTTCAGAATGTAATGATGAACCTATTCTAATCACATTGATGACTGGGCAGGATGGCTCAGGCAGTTTCATCTGTGGCCCACATTTGGAAGGTCTGGGTTTGATTCCCGTGGTCAACCTCCTGAACCAGGGTTTTTTCAGGGGTTTTCCCGGGTTGCCAGGTGAATGCTGGGTAGTTTAATTACATCCCCCAAATTTCCTGTCCCTCCATTTCATCTTCATTATCATTTCACATCATCTCTCATCTGGTGGTCTCTTTCAGCGCAGAAATTTTGGCGGGTGTCTCAGCGTTGCATGGCAGGATGATATGCTCTTGGTAAAACTTCCTCCTCCAGTAGTATAGTCTCCAGTCTCCGAACCCGGTCTGATGGGGCTCACAGTAGGGTGGGATTAACAACAGCCTTCTCGGCTTCTTAATTCTATAACCTGGTTCTTATTTTAAATACCAGATTGTATTCTCCTCTTATTAGTCTTCCACGGTCTGTTTGTTTTAAGGATAATATGGTTAGGTCAAGCCCACCCTGTGACTCTACAGGGTGGTAGTGGATACGCCACTTATGCACGTCAACCCTGCAGGGAAGACTGCTGAAGAACCTCAGTGGGGCCACTGGTGACCTAGCACACCAACTACTCGCTCTGCAGTCAAGCACTTGGGACTTCTTAGGCAACCCTCTGCCCCCTCCTGGCGGCTGGAGCCTGGCCGGAGACACCTAATCTCCCATGGGTATCGGGAACCACTGCCCCCTCGATGCCAACCCAAACCGAACAACTCCCCAACGGGAGCGGCTCGGCAGTTCGGTCTGAGGTTCCTCTAGTAACATCAGAGGTACCATGAGTGCTAGGGTTTCACAGCGCCCGCACCACGGCAGTTGAAGTGTATGGATCCCCTCCCCTACGGGGAGAGTAGGGTGGGATTTCGGTTTTGCTAGCCTGTCGAGGAGTTTCCAACTAGTGAAATGTAGGGACCCTGTCCTCTGCACTGTTGTGGCTCCTTGGGATGGTCACCCTCTGTCTCTTCTCACCTCATCCTTTCTCCTGGATGTGCCGCACTTGGGGGCATAGGTATAATAGACCAAGTTTGGACCTCTGTGCTGAATCCCCTCTGTAACTCAGTTCAGTCCAGTCCAGCCTTATTCTAGCAAATTGCACGAGAAATCAGAAAAATCTAAGATGCTCCTGAAACTAAAATACAAGTTAGACTTCTGTATTAAAACCAATGTTGGTCATAAACCACAGTGACCTATCTACAGCTACCAAGTTGTCACATAAAATTGACTATAGTGTACCACCCATGCCAAGAGACAATCACAGAGTACATGCAACAAAGAGAGATGTATAGTACACAGCACAGACAGAGGTTGGGTCACTACACTAACCTTCTTATCAGAAATTATTCAGAAGTCTCTTATACACTCACCTCTCTTAAATTAAGCAGTCTTTCATGCCCAATATGAATGGAACACTGAGAACCATAGCAGTTAAAACTCAATTTAAAGTTTGTTGACTGTGTAATTACTTAGGTTGAACTATCCATAATTTTTACTAAATTGACCAGGAAATTCTCTTTGTCACTGTAATGCAACACAAATTTCTGAAACATATAGTAATATAATTTGAATTTAATACTACACCATAGTTTACCAAGACAGTAAAATTAATGAAAGTTTTGTTTCCAGGATATTGAGGACACTTTGCAAGAAATGGTCTGAACTGCTGAACTGATATAAGGACACAAACGACCAACTGAATCACATCAAATATCAGCTAGAAAGTCAGAAACCAAGACCAGAAGATGTAGAAAAGTTTGCAGAGGAGCTGGAGGCAGTTAATCTCAAGATCTCCACATAGACAGAACTGGCTCCTGAGATAGATTGTGTGAGCCATCAGAGCTCTACGTTCATGAAGGACAAACCATATGGCAGGCGTGTTACAGCAGTTGCACTAGTGCTTGACTTGGAGGCAAAGGCAGGTGCTCTTCAGTTGCAGGTTTCAATGAAGAGGGAGGTCCTTGAAGAAGTAGGCGCTCACTGGTCCCAGTTCCAACAGATTCAACAAAACTTATCTGAAGGTCTTCTTTCCGTGCAAGGAACAGTTCAAGAAATCATATTTAATGTGGATTGCTGCAGCAAACTCGAGAATGCTGTCAAGGAAATATCTGCTCTCTTAGAAGAGCATAGAGTAAAGCAGGGCATCAAGGAAGACCTACACAGGCAGGGGAAGGTACTTATGGCAGAGGATCAGGGTAATATGGTCACAATACAAAATATACTTGCTTCAATAGATACCAACTGGGAGAAGGTGAGTGAAATGCTCAGGTAACACAAGATCAAGTTCATGGAGATGAACACTGCTTGGAAGCAGTTCTGTGGTGCAAGAGATAAACTCTATGCTGGTATTGGCGAAGCCATGAACATGCAGCACTCAATTGAGGTACCAGCAGATTTAACACAAGCCACGCTCACTCATGAGAAGGTGAAGAAGGCTTTGGAATTACTAAAGAAAGCCAAAACTTCTCTGGATGCAGTGGATGCCAAGGGAAAAATGTTGTCCAAACAAGCAGAGAGCATATCTGGGTTTAATATCTCTGATATTGATGAGGAGCTCTCTGATGCTCACAACAAATGGCAGCAAGCACACGATGCCTTATCCAAGAATCTGCAGACGTTAGAGGCTCAGCTCATAATATGGAAGCAGATAGAGGAGGGCAAGAATGAGGTGTTACGTTGGCTTGGAGAAATGAGTGAGGCTCTTAATGCATCACAGGACCTGTTGCACATAGAAAGTGGCCAAGCAAAACTCAATAGGTATAAGGATGAACTGCCAGCACACTACAACTTGAAACAAAGCATAATTGCTAAAACAGCACAGTTAGTGAAGCTAAACGATGGTAAACAAATCCCTACGTAAGATACATTAAACAAACTGCTGGAGGAAGAGTTTGCCGACATAAAGTGCATTGCTGATAAGGTAAATGACATAACTTCATCTATTGGCGAGAAGGAGAAAAGTGTTAGGGATGACATAAAGAGGGCTGGTGATACCATCACAAGAATACGAGAAGCAGTGATTAAATGTGATGATCTTACAGGAGAAAATGTGAAAATCTTGGAAAGGCTGCAAAACTGTCAGGTACATAAGCAAGAATTGGGAAACTTTGGTAGTAATCTGGAAGTCCTAAATAACAAGCTAGAAGAAATGAAAGCCAGTTATCGAGGTTTTGGTGACTCTGGCCTAGCTAAAGAAGTGATTGGTCTACAAAAGAGGTATGATGGTGTATTGTCACATGCAAATAAAATAGAATCAACACTACTGACATTCTTGAAGAAATATCATCTCGAAAAACTGAATGCGCTACAAAGAGGTGTTGCAACCCAAAAGGAAAGGTTGCATGGTGTTTGCCTGATGCTGTTAGTGACAGATATAAACTAGAAGTTAAACTTTCCTCACTACAGGATGTTGAGATTGGTTTATCAGACTGTGAAGCTAAGAAAGCTGGGCTGGATACATCTTTAGACCTACTTCAGGACGTAGAGGCTCCATAAAAAATACAAGAGCTAAGGAATGAAAGAGATCAACTGGTCAGTGAGCTAGAGGACCTCAAGAAGAGCTATGCCACCACAAAGAATCAGCTGGAATATAATATAGACTTGTGGCAGAAGTACGAACTCATGTCAGAAAATGTTACATCTTGGTTCCGTGAAACTGAAGGGAAAGTTCGGGCTGAAAGCATAATACTGCTCAATCTCTCTACCATTAGTGACAAGATAAAAGAAATTGAAACATTCCAGAAACAAATCAAAGACTATGAGCCAGAAATAAAACATATATCTTCTCTAGGTGAGGAAATTCAGAAGGAAAACCCAGAATCCAGAGTGACTCAGTATGTTGGACATCTTGTTACTCGATATAATGCTGTGATGAAGTTTGCTGCCACATACATGGAGCGCTTAGAGGCTCTGAACAAAAACAAAGACTTGTACAGAGCATCTGTTAAGCAAGTTGAAGACTGACTAGCTGATGCAGAGAACAAATTGAAATCCTTTGATGACCTCCTCTCTGGTGGTGCAAAGCCAATATAGGTGTACCAGACAAAACTGGCAAAACTTAGAGCATTTGCAGAACGAGAGAAAGGCCAGGCTTTGTTGAATAAGGCCGTTGAGACCGGTGAGGCTTTCTTCTCAGGAATAACTCCAGAAAACAGAGAGACAATCCGTTCTGAATTGAGAGGACTTCGAGATGCTTCTGAAGCTCTGATTGACAAAGCTAATGCACTGCACAAACGTGTGGAAGGTTTCATAATGCAGAGATCATCAATTGAAGACAGCTATGGGCAGATTAGCAAGTGGGTTGCAGATGCAGAAGCTAAGATTGGCAACAAGATGGAACTGAAGGCAACACTGCAAGAGAAGAAGGTCGCTATGCATGGCTACAGGATGCTAGCTCAGGATGTAAACACACACAAGAACATCATGAAACAGCTTCAGGAGAAAGTTGGATCACTCTCTGATTCAGAAGCCACTGCCAAATTCAGTGACATTCTTGCCGCTTATGAGAAACTGTCAAAGGAGGTAGATGTAAGAGTAGCAGTGCCTGAGAGACATGTTGCAGATCATGAAGCATACATACAGGCCTTAGAGAAGTCTCGTGATTGGCTGAACACACCTTCAGCAGAGGCTACAGTGGTCACTGATGAAACTTCACTGCAAAAGGAAGGAGCTGATGCCAAACTTGCCATAATTGATAACTTGCTGCATCACAAGGAAGAAGGAGATGCTCTCATTGAGAACTGCCACAAGCAGCTACAGATTGTTCTGGAACAAACATATCTATCAGGACACTCAGGACTTCTCAAGGAGTTTGAGGACCAGAAGAGAGCCTGTGAAGCATTCCTGCTATGCTGCACTGAGGCTCAGACCAAGCTGTGTCAATTCTGCAGTCGCTGGACTGAGTTTGAAGAGATTGTTGATGCTCTTACTAACTGGATCAGACAGAAAGAGGCCCAAGTTAAGGATCAGAGACTGAGAAGTATGCAGGAAGCTAAACAGTCACACCTCAGCAAGCTAAAGGCTATCGAGGAGGAAGTATTTGCTAAGGGAGAAGAATTCAGCAATACTTCAGCTCAGAGCCAGTCAATTGAAGGAGAGTCTGAACTTTCTATGAAGGTGTCTCGTCTCCTGACTCGTTACCAAGCACTCAAGAATACCACAAGGGTAAGTACATCAACTGCCAAGAATTTACACAGGGCTTCCTAGATATATGAAATAATGAATAGACAATGCATTATAACTTGTTGCACTCCTGATACAAATTATGTAAGCTTGAAACAGCAGGTGTTTTCTTTTTGGTGGAATGGGTAAAGACGGGTTCTCAGAAATTAATCCAAGAAGTAAATTGTTCAATATAGTGTCAAAACACAAATAAACAAATAAAAAGTGTAGAAATATGAAAATGGTTCATAAAACATATTCCTGACATCTAAACACACACACACTATTATATATATTGTGACTTTGTAAGTGTAATGCTCTTTATTGCAGTAAACAGTAACTTTGTACATCCCTTGCAGCAATAAAAATGATTTGACACACACAAGAACAGTCTTTAAAGTCGCCTTGTTCCACTGCCACACGTAAACAAACGAAAGAAATCACCGCGGCACACTTCAAATGTCCACACACTCACAATTACTGCACAGCTGCACTCACAATTAACAACTCACTAGCAACTGACACCACTCTAACACTTGTGGGGTTTTATACCTCCAGTCATTGTTGTAGAATTCAGGCGATCATTCCATAACAATTGCAATGCAGCGAGAAAGACAGAACTATCTCTGTCTCTTTCTCCCTCTTGGCAAGCGTCTAGCTGTGCACCTACATGCCGGCTACAGCTTGCAGCACAACAATGCCTCGGCAACAATATATATATATATATACAGTACGCGCAAGATAAGAAGAGCGCTGCTGGATTTACGGTATGGTGCGGGCAGAGGGGAAGAAGCAAGAGCTAATGCTCTTTTGTTTCTGCAGTGTGGTCAACCTTGAAAAATACAGTTCAGCAAAATAGCGTGTAAGCTAAGCAAAGATATCACAAGTAATGTTGCATCCTTGGATAACATTCCTTAGTTTTGCCCATGCCAGCTCAGTTGCACTCAGATCACAGTTATACGGAGGTAGACGAATAATAATGTGTCCCCTTTTGAGAGCCATAACATCCACAAATGTTCATACAAATATAAATTATTTTCAAGTAAATGCTGATGTACATAATCACCACACTCGTAACAAGGATAAACTGGCAATTTGAGCGCACCAAATGAGCCTTTATGAAGGAAACTTTAACTACAAAGTGATACTGTTATATAATAAACTTCCAAATTCATTTAAACAAGCTGCATCATTAAAGCACTTTAAGAATAAGTTTAAGAAATTTTTGCATGCACACTGTTTTTATAGTGTTGATGAATTTTTAGAGCTATAACCATGTAAATGAGCACTGGGAGCATAGTACATTCACAAACCTGTAATATTCATATTATGATATTTCTTGTAGTAAATTAGTCTATGCAAATACCATATGAAACCATAGAAAAGCTGCTTACTGTGTATATTGTATGTAATCAATTTGACTTTATGTATACACTGTATTTATACATTTTAACATGTATGTGTCGCCAAGGACAAACTAAAATTCTAATTCTAATGTACGATTGTTGTAAACTGGTTAGCTAATTTACCTCGAAATTGATCAAAACGAAATATGGTGGACATGATAAAGCTTAGCATATTAGCCACCAGATGTCAGTGTATAGTACATTTCAAATTTTAAAGTTGTCATCTATGTTTACAGAGTTAAACGAAACTTACCGAATGAGTACTTGGAGCCTGATCGCTCTTCTTAACATGCACATATAGTATATATAAAACCAGAAAAAATATTTTATTAAAAAATTCACTTGACATGTTACATTCATATGCTCTCTTTAACCATTCTTCGTTGGACTATTTCTAAGAAAGCTTTTTTTCTACCTGTTTCACATTAATCAAGATAAACACATGGCTAGTGTGGGAGAACAATTTATTTCCATCAATCTTAATAGTGGTAACTATGAAACCTGGAACTTAAGTACTTACAGCATAGTAAGTCACCACAAATGGTACGTATTTCATTGTATATGAGAGCCCCTAGTGGTTTACCAGGAACATATGAGTCAGTTGGAGAATTTAATGTCATACTGGCATGTTAGCCTGGGTAGCTCAATGGTTAAGAGCAACTGTACAGAGACTGGGAGATCCATGGTTCAAATCCTGGCTATGGCATTGAATTTTTCAATTTTACTCTACCTATTCAAATCTTGTCCTACATACAGCTAGTGTGGAAAACCAATTAATTTCCATGCTAAAATATGCTTGTTATGGGAAGATCTGAAGATTTGTGGTATACTATGGACAGCTTTTACCACACAATGATTATTTATTTAATGTACTTCACTTTTAATTACAGGAGTCCATAACAAGGTATGAACAATTTGTTAAGGAACATAAGAGTTTCAATGATGACTACAACACATTCCTGGAATGGCTGTCTAAGGTAGAGGAGGAACTCGAAGAACTGAGTCAAATAGTTGGAGATCATGCAATTTTACAGGTACTTATCTGCCCTTAGTTGACGCTACAATGCATGATAAAGATATACATAGAGTTGTTCATTACAGCATGTCTACTTCGGTGAAATCATGCTATGCCTAAAGCAATTAAACTGATTTTATTTTTATGTATACAGGAATGCTAGAAAAGGATCAGAGAACTTGCAGATGTAAGATCAAATGAAAGTCCCAGGTTTGATGCCTTGATAGATCAGGGAGAAAAGTTGTATGCGCATACCTCACCAGATGGCAGAGAGATCATCAGGCAACAACTAAGGTAAATAATGACTTACTTGAGAATCTGCTAGATGTAACATGTAGTTGGAATTCCTTTCTTGGAAATGTTGAAAACATTGTTGTAATAAATTAAATTTAAAGGGAGTCAATTAATGACACTAAACATACATCAGGAAAACAAAGAACTGTCCACATGGGAACAAATCTTCATTTAAAAAAATAGGAACAAAGTATTCAATTTCGACATCCCCCAGAAATATTTGTTCAGAAAGTTCCTCGAACCGCCACCAGAGGAGACCTATGACAAAATATCGCCAGCTACACCACTGAGAACCAGTCGATGTCTGGTTGACAATGGAGGCAAAGTCTCTGAAACATGTTCCAGGAAAATTCAAAAGTAAGTGTTGTTTAGTGTCATTAATCGACTCCCTTTAAATTTAATGTAGCTGGAAGTTATTTCTGGGCTGTTATGACATGGTCTGTTGGAGATAGAAGTTCAAGACGTATAGTCCACAACAGTGGTGGACAAAATATATGGAACTTTTATTTCCGACATACCATGACATCTCAGCCCAGAAATATCTTCCGGTTATATTGACTCCAGCCATGAAAGCCTACATTCTCAGATGTAAGATGGCTGGTGAGGTTCCATACAGCCTTAAAATGTCATTTTCCTTTATTTTTTCAGTTCAGTTCTCCATCATGTGACATGAGAGTTTTTCTAAGTCCATCTTAGTGGCATGGCTTTCTCAAATATACTTGACATTTTGTGCTCTAATATGCATTGTGACTGCGAGGGTTACATATATTCAGAAATCTGGTTTGCAGAAATTTAGAACAACTTTTGCTGCAGTAAAAAGACGTGAAATTGACAATCAGCTGTCTTCAAGGCTGACTTGGTTTGCGACTGGACAGAAACCAGGAGATCCATGGTTCAAATCCCAGCCGTGGCATTGAATTTTTCATGTTGACTCTATCTATGAGTATCTAGAGTTTAACATCACCATCCATGTACTGTGCAACTACATTATAATTGGAATACACTTAAGATGAGTTGGCATTAGTAACACTATACTCTGTTTCATATAACCTTCCCCCACTCTCATGTATCACCCCGCGTTAAACTACCTACCCCCTCACCCTGATTGGCTAGTGCTTTCGTGCCATTGGCCATAGGCGGTGCCTTTCCGTCACATTTAAACCTGCAGTAAACGTCATAATAATTGCCGGGAAGATAAATAAAATCATACAAATAAGGATATGAAGGCATGCAAAAATACAAGTTTATAATGAAACTGAGCAAGTTGAAACTGAATGACTGAGCAATGTAACTGAAACAAGTTTATAATGAAAGGCCTTCAGCCTTTTCCACTGGTATATTTTAAACCAGCACACATTACTTTCAAAAATGCTTGTCTTTCAGTCTTAAAAGTCGTGTCACGCCATACCTTACATTTCGTGTGTTCTTCATTCTCCCAAGTCTCGTCAAGGTAGTATATTTTGCGACTTGTATCTCGGTACAGTCTGACTGTCCTTAAATAACATCTTCGCCACACAGCAACATCGCCTCTGCTTTTAAGACATTTTTCTTGCCTCTTTTTTCATTCACAAACCCCAGCTATATAAACAATCTGCTGAAATTTGGTGAATCTGTATCCTCATTTACAGCAAACGAAATGTTATTTATGTTAGGGAGTTCGTTTCTAAAGAAAAAACTATACCTACACATTACGACGCACAGCACTTTTCACGTATTTTCTCCGGGCATGCGCTTTTGTTTATTCCTGCTTTTGCCTGGAGTGGTAAGTTTTCCTGTTTTCTCGATGTTCCTACAGATCTAACACTCACACCTGTAACTTCAGAGCACAGCTGTTCAACTTCTCTCACTGACAAAGACGGATTCTTCTCAGACGGATTCTTCTCTATGAGTGCATTAAATACATGCAACACAATTCTTTTTTCGCCTGTTTTTAAAGATTTACCCTTGCGATACTTCAGCGAAAAACTGGCGGTAGATTCTGCCATTATTCATATAAGTACACGCGCAATCAATGATCAATAAAATAATTTAGCTTTCGCACTAGGCACAACAACCTTCGAATGGCGATATATGACTAATCCAGTTCAAAACAAGGTCAGTGATAAAAGTCATATAAACAAATATGTCAACACTACCGCTGAAGCACGTGCTATCGTGTCATGTGCTTGAGAGCAAAGGAACCTCCTCTTTACTTCGTTTAAGAATTAACATGCTTTTCAGATAAATCAACGCTGTTGTGTGATATATTTAATTAAAACAGTTACGAAAATATAAATTTGACAATTCTCTTCCAACATATAAAGATATATCACCATGTTAAATAACGAACTAATTTTTACTGCACGACTGTCTTTACCACAATAGTAGCCAATGAGATGTGATTAGGTCACGTGACCGGTAAGAGATACTGGGCAAGCTTACGTGAAACAAGGATTAGTTGGTATAAAAATTATTTGTGGTTGGTTTATTGACACTCGTCACTTACTTTTTCATATATTTATGAGAGACTAGTTTCAAAGGCCCTGGCCTCCATTTTCAATCTCTTCCCAACTGGCATCTGTTGTTATCTGCTCTCTCTGGTGGTGGAACTATGAACTTTTTTGTCAAATTATCTACTGGTGGGATTTCAAAGTTCATTACGCGATCCTTATTTTTCCAGATGAATATGTTCTCTATGGAAAACACTACAAGCAGAAATCAGGATTATCAATGGGCAATCCACTTTCACCTTTTTTGGCTAACTTATTTATGAGTGCATTTGAAACACAAATTAAAAAGTCCTTCCCATTGATCTTCAAGGTTTGGTATATATATATATATATATATATATATATATGTTGATGACATCTTTGCAATTGTACCAAGTAAACATTTAGATGATGCATTAAAATTACTCAATCTGCAAGAAAGGACTATCAAATTCACAATAGAAAAGGAAATCAATGGACAACTACCTTTCTTGGATCTAAATATCATCAGGAATGATACAAAAATAAAATTTGGAATTTTCAGGAAGCCAACACATTCAGAAAATTATATAAAAAATAATAGCCACAACCCAATTACACATAAACATGCAATAATAATGGAAACGTAGAGTCAGACTGAAAAATTCAATGCCATAGCCGGGATTTGAACCACGGATCTTCTGGTTTCCGTCCAGCCGCACTACCATTGTGCTACTATGGCCAACGTGCCGATATGACATTAAATTCTCCAATTGACTCGTATTTTCCCGGTAAACCACTTAGGAGTTCTCATAAACACATGAGACAACTACCTTAATGGCGACTTACTACATATAAGTACTTTAAGGCCCGGGTTTTATAGTTAACCACTATTAGGTCAATTAATGGAAATTGATTATTCTTTCACACTGGCCGTGTGTAGGCTAAATTGTGGAAACGTAGAGTCAGACTGAAAAATTCAATGCCATAGCCGGGATTTGAACCACGGATCTTCTGGTTTCCGTCCAGCCGCACTACCATTGTGCTACTATGGCCAAAGTGCCGATATGACATTAAATTCTCCAATTGACTCGTATTTTCCCGGTAAACCACTTAGGAGTTCTCATAAACACATGAGACAACTACCTCAATGTAGTAAGTCGCCATTAAGGTAGTTGTCTCATGTGTTTATGAGAACTCCTAAGTGGTTTACCGGGAAAATACGAGTCAATTGGAGAATTTAATGTCATATCGGCACGTTGGCCATAGTAGCACAATGGTAGTGCGGCTGGACGGAAACCAGAAGATCCGTGGTTCAAATCCCGGCTATGGCATTGAATTTTTCAGTCTGACTCTACGTTTCCACAATTTAGCCTACACACGGCCAGTGTGAAAGAATAATCAATTTCCATTAATTGACCTAATAGTGGTTAACTATAAAACCCGGGCCTTAAAGTACTTATATGTAGTAAGTCGCCATTAAGGTAGTTGTCTCATGTGTTTATGACAACTCCTAAGTGGTTTACCGGGAAAATACGAGTCAATTGGAGAATTTAATGTCATATCGGCACGTTGGCCATAGTAGCACAATGGTAGTGCGGCTGGACGGAAACCAGAAGATCCGTGGTTCAAATCCCGGCTATGGCATTGAATTTTTCAGTCTGACTCTACGTTTCCACAATTTAGCCTACACACGGCCAGTGTGAAAGAATAATTAATTTCCATTAATTGATGCAATAATAAACAGCCTTACACACAGACTAGTCAACATACCCATGGAAAAAGAAGAATATTTCAAGGAACAAAAAGCAATAATACACATAGCAGAAGAAAACGGATACAACAAAAGTTTGGTGTTGAAGAAAATTAGAAAATCTAAACTAAAGAAAACCATTAAGGAAGCAACCACATTTATTAAAGAAAAAGAAAGCAACAGCATATTCAGTTCATTCACATATCATCCAAAAACATTTAATAAATTTAAAAAGATATTCAAGGAACAAAATATCATCTTGGCACCTACTAATAGATACTCAATTTTAAAATTACTAAATTCAAAAATAAAAGATGAAATTCCTTCAGGTAACAAATCTGGAATATAGCAAATAAATTGTAAGAATTGTGAAAAATGCTACATAGGTCAAACAAAAAGAAATTTAAAAACCAGAGTCAAGGAACACTTTAGAAACATCAGATTGAAACAAGAAGACAAGTCAGCAGTAGCATTTCATTTTTGGAATGAAAACCATGACATTGATCCAAATCCAAAATTATTAAAAGGAGTGATAAACCAAAATAGATTGACAACATGGGAGAACATATTCATCTGGAAAAATAAGGATCGCGTAATGAACTTTGAAATCCCGCCAGTAGATAATTTGACAAAAAAGTTCATAGTTCCACCACCAGAGAGAGCAGATAACAACAGATGCCATTTGGAAAGAGATTGAAAATGGAGGCCAGGGCCTTTGAAACTAGTCTCTCATAAATATATGAAAAAGTAAGTGACGAGTGTCAATAAACCAACCACAAATAATTTTTATATTAATTTTGACGTCACTGTTACTAAATTCCTCCAAACACACATCAAGGATTAGTTGTTTTTATTCTTATTGTTACTAGGTCAATTTGTCATCCACATCTTATACGTTTCCAAGTCTATCACTACAAGGCTACATATTATCCTACCTTACATTTTTCAGTTTGAATGATGTGGCCAAGACTACCAATATTACCTTCTTTAATATTTATTCGGCTCTTCTTTCTAATATGCGATGCGGCAATTTTTTTTCTAAGTCCTTCACACTTTTTGATTTTCTATATACAACCATGGTTTTTAGTATAATTTCTTTACTTTTCTTTACTTTTTAGTGCAATTTCGTGTTGGAGAGCGTTCTTTTAACATTATTGTTAGTTTATTTACTTACTGCATATTGTAGCCATATTGAAGAATTAATTGCAGCCAAACTGTCCTTGTTTCTCCACTGAACGCAATGCTGCCAACGGTCTTACTTGTCCCTAAATTATACTATCTACCAGACTAACACGAAGTAGTACATAAATTGCACCTAATTGTAGTCCTCGCCAGCATGACTCTATGTTGTTTGTGTGCACATTTGTCATTGGGTCGACAAATTGCGCTGAGTGATTCACTGCAAGGTGTGCAGCAAACCTTGCAGCCATCAACCCATACGTGCTCTGCAATTAGATTGTACATCGTATTTGCATCCCTCCTGTTGTTGGGGCATATGGTCATCCACACCTCATTCGTTCCCATGTCGATCTCCAGGATCGATTTACCCTCTACGATGCAACCACAATGAAACTTGCATCATCCTATTTTGCATTCATCGATTTGAACAACGTGGCTGAGACCGCCAATTTTACCCTTGCAGTATACTTGGTGTTATTTGACATCATGCACACTTCGCTGCAGTAGCCAAAACAGTCTGATACAGTCCGTGAGCTCCTACATGTATTTCCTACGGAGCACTCCATTATCGTCATGTCATAGGATTGTTTATATGCAAAGCAGTGCATGAGTAACAAAAATTGATATTCCATAGTAGTCATACCCCATCAATAGCTGGTGTACTCTGTGCCTTTATTTTTGTTGTTGTTGTTGTAATTTTACGTGCTCAAACTTTAAGTTATAACGGACGGTTGAATGAAATGGGTGAAATGATGCTCAAATGTGTCCAGGGTCCATGGAGCTTAGAGTTACCTGACATTCGTCTATCAGGATAAGGGAAAACCATGGAAAAAGCCTTATCCAGGTAACTAACCCTGACCGAGATTCGAACTGTCCAACTGAGTAAGAAAATGCAACATCTGTGTGTAATCCAACATCAGCGTGCCCAAAGCAATCAGTATACTTCCACGATAGGAACCTCTGATTCTTTGGGGCGGTGGGAAGAACCATACAGGTGGATGAAGGTAGATCCAACCGCGGGCAGTAACCCTGGTACATAAATACACCAACTACATACGTATGTGCAGATAGCGAAAGTAATGACTTTTTGTAGTATGAGATAGAGCTGTTCTACTAAAAACATGGCCAAGGATCTGTTTAAGGAAAATCGTCCACTTAAGAATAATAAAATATATGAATTGAACATCAATAAATTACGCTTTACTTCTGTCACATCATCTCACCTCTCATGCACCATCCAATACAGACAGTGTTTAAGAGATTTTCTAGACTTTTGCAAAATATATTGTAGTCTACTATAATCTAATTCTGCAACCATTAAAGCATACCATGGAGAATAAATGGACTAGTAAAGAAACCTATTTAAAAGTACACATACTTTACAATGCACAAAATCTGGTATTTGTAATATACAAACTATACATGCACGTTTATATCAAATACACTTACGTCGTAATTGGTGAAAGTGTTAGCAACATCAGAATGCTTTTAAATTAAATAAGTGAACCAGGAAACTTAGTCCTGGCTCAGCTAATGATAGAACTGTAGATGAAATTTTACCCTCCCTGATATTCTTTGAACAAAGTGAATGGTGATTTGGTAAACTGTGAATGTAATCTGCCGAATTCCTTCTTAATTAGCATTCAGAATGAATATATTATTGTAAGAGGGCCTAAATTTGATTGGTAGTCACCTACCTGCATTTTCTTTATCTTAAATTATCAGTTTTCTTCATTTTACTCTAAATGTATTAGCTTTATTGATTAAATCAAAATCCATGAAATGTTTGACAAAAAAACCAAACATAGCAATACAATTTCACAAAGACTTTTCTATAAATTGTTTCTTTAACAATTAACTAATACACAGTTAGTTATTATGGAATTATTCATGACTATATGATATGAATGATATTTACACTCAGATACTGTGGTCAGATTACCAAGGGTTTTGCAATCAGTTAATCTTCAGAGCATAATTTGAATTTCTTGCGGACCATTTGAAGCCTGTCTGTAAGTTAGCCGGCCATATGACTGGTATTACCTGGCGAGATGTGAGCCTACTCACATGATACAAAAAGAAAATTTTTGATGAATGTTGTAGAAGAAGCCTATTATCCTGTGCAATTATGGTACAGGAGGCAGTAACAAGAAAACACGAAGTTGATTTTGCCTTCTATAAAGCATGTGTATGTTGAAAATGATGTCAGTCTTCCTTATGCAAAGATCAGAATGACCTAGAAATTTCTGGAAGACCACCCCTAATTGTAATTTCTATGGTTCTGCCTGACTTCACTCTCAGATTCTTGAAGTGCGCATGAACTGTTTATAAGCGGTTTTCTGTTTCAAATCCCCACAAAGATAAAACTCACACTATACCAACATTAAAATAAGGGACTTTAACAAGGTACCATACAGTAGTTTGGCCAGTCGGTTCCCCCAGCAAATGCTTACCGCTAGAACGCTGGTAGGTTTGAACTGGTCCACATGTTTTACTTTATTTTTCCATGTACTTGAACAAACAAACAAACAAACACCAAACAAACATGTTTGAACAAACAAACGACATGTTCCATACTTGCAGACAGCTGCTAGACTAAGAATATGTGCAGCAAGAACTGTATGACCCATAGAGCCACTGTCTCTTATCTGAAAACGAACGCGTTTCCACCAAGAAAGATAGGTGTCATTAAATATGAGTTCCTGATTCCATATGGGCTCCCATGTGTTCTTTTGCGCACTGGTTCTTCCCTGTAACACATAACAAAACTAAACAAATCCAAATTACTGTAAATTAGGTGGCTAATGAAATAAAAACGATGGACTTTGTCAGTAAAACATTTTTTGTATTTGAATTAGAGATGATGTTTATGCATAAATGGTTTTAAAATTAAACGGATATCAGTTTTCCGGTGGAGTGAATGCGTTCTTGGTAGCACTCGTATTCCATCTCTGGTGATCGCCCAATCTGATCATGAGTTTATCCGAGATTTTCCCTGTTTGACAAGGCAAATGCTGGAACTTTATCTTGTACCAAGGCTCTTCTCTCTCCTATTAATTCTTTTTTATGTTACAGGATGACTCCGGGTTGTTTATCGGTCACTTCCAATTTAGAACTTCTCGGCTCCGCCAGAGGGTGGCCTTGACTGCAGTTTCAAGCTTGCTTTGGTTCCTGCTGGAGGGGAGCCTCTAATCCGCCACCGCCACCCATTGGATAGCTTGGGTACGTTGTTACAAATGCTTCCTGCCACATAGTCAAGCCAGAAACTGTTAGTGAACTCCGTTTCTAACGCTTACCCTTTCCGTTCCTTCATCTCATCCATTCCTCTCACGAGTGTATGTACAAAACATATAGTTACAGGTTGAGGCACTAGATATGCCCTCCTTTATCTAAACTACCTCTAATATTTTTGGTGCAAAATTCAGTCTAAATATTACGAACCCATCGGTTAAGTAGTTATTATTTCCACCGGACTACTATCACAGAAAGGCAAATCGATAGTTCAAATCCAGCAAAATGGTCCTTCCTGGCCTTTTGTTCTCATCATATTTACTGTACCTAAGTTCTCATTGCCAAAACTGCCAGGACATACTCTGGTTATTTTCCCTTCTGTATTGCCCTACCTCAATTATCATTTCAAGAAAAAACTCACAGGAATATAGATCAGGGGAAAGGGTGCATTAAAAGAAAAAGTATACAAAATAAATCAACAAGTTTTAGTTGGACTTGCACTGCAGGGGTATAGTTAGACATTTCCTAAGCAAGTGAACAATGAAGGAAAGCAGCTCCATCATCTCCTTGCTTACGATATGTGAACAGTTGACGTCCTTAGGTTTTTGTTATGCTTGTTAGAAATAACAAATCATACTATTTATTAGTTTTTAGATGAGTCGTATTTATTACACATCTGCTTCACTTTCGTACAGTTAAATACAGTTAAATCTCGATAAATCATACTATATTTACTTCAGACTTCCCGCCCCACCCCAAAGCAACCGGTCTCACCAGCTGGTTATGGAGAAAACAGGTGATTAGCACAATGTGAGGATTTCAATAGTATGAGATAGATTTTAAGTTTTAAACTGCCTTTTAGTTTAAAAAATCACTAAAAAGTACTACATGTTGAATTTTTTCTACACAATTATTAATTTTAGCATCTTTAGCTAGATAGGTATTTTGTCATTGTAAGCATAGAACAATAGACTTTGTCTTTGATGCCAAATCTTCCAGTCATGGATAAAATAAATAAACTATTCTTACTTCACCCTCCATTTCTTGATTCAATCGCTTGCTAGCTGTAAATGTAGCAAAACAGGATCAACCGATTGGCTTGAAACTAGTAATTCCCGCTCTAAAGTTGGCAATACTTCATTTTAGTATACATCCATTTCGACATTTTGTGTACTACCACTAAATTACATAACAGCTATCTGAAAATGCTTATTTCAAACTCTACTTACTGTTTTCCTGAAAAAGTAACTTCGACGTAAGGTCATGTTCTTTTATATAAGTTGAGGAATGTTATCTGCTCTATATACACGAACAATATGACGGTCTCCTTTGTTATATTCTGGCAGCAACAGATTTCTGTAAATGTTCAGCAAAAATTCTTGGTTAATTATTATATAGAAATAAAAATTAACACATTACTTTCATTTAATCCTACAGGTATGTTTTCTTAAATATATGCTTCTAAAATAGCAAGTAGCTACTTAATTTCAGTTCTCAAGCACCACATAAAAATTACATGATGAAAGATTTTTAATTACTATCCTCTAATCTTCCTAAGTCTGATGAAACATTCCAATATTTGTAAAACAGGAACAGGACTGAAAAATTCAGTTTCATGGACCGGACTTTCGGCTTACCATTTTGATATGTTAGTACAATGTTAAGTTCCCCAAACGACATACATTTTCCTCGATAAACCAGAAAGTGTGCAGTGCAATTGCTTATGGCTTACTTTAATATATATAGTCTTGCACAAATAACTAGTGTAGAAATCAGAAAGGTATTATATTTTAGTTATATCCAATAAGTACTTGCATATAGTATAATTCTATGGGGTAATGGTTCTGGGTGGGAAAGAGTATTTAATGTTCAGGAAAAGATAATAAGGGTAAAGATGTATGTATTTTATAGAAAGTCATGTAGACCATTATTTAAAAAATTAGGAATACTTACACAGCCATCATTATATTTATACATCTTAATCGATTATGTACATACCAAGAAGGATAAGTTTTTGATCAGTCAAAACCAGCATAACTATGATACACGACATAAGAACAGGATAAAATTTCCAGCCCATAGACTTGCCTTGCTTGAAGAAAAGCCCCTACTATATGGGAATTAAGGTATTCAACAAAGTACCACTGTCAATTCAGGAAGAAAAAGTAAAACACTATTCAAAAAGCATGTTAAGAACCTACTTATTAAGAAAGTCTATTACTCTGTTAAAGAATATATGCAAGATGACATAAACTAATTACTGATTTGGTAAGCTATATAGTTTTAAGCAATAGCAAACATATTTATTCTTTTATATTAATTATTAATTTTAAATGTACTTTCTACATTTTATATGTATACTGACGAGACACCAGTTTACGAGCTTTGCTTAAGTATGTAAATGTTATTTTTTTAATGTAAATTTATGTTGAGGAATTAATCCTTAAAAAATTAATCTTTTTAAATACATTACTCCGATATATGGGTGATTTTTGATTAATTAGAGCCAACTGAAAAATTCAATGCCATGGCCGGGATTTGAACCACGGATCTACTGGTTTCCGTCCAGTCGCTCTGACCCTTGAGCTATCATGGTCAGCGTGCCTTCCTGACATTAAATTCTCCAATTGACTCATTATATTTCCCGGTGGACCACTTAAGGTTCTCAGATTTGAGACCACTACTTGTGGCGACTTACTATTGTAAGTACTTAATTACCAGGATTTTTATCGTAGACTATTTTTTTAATGTAAATTTATATTGAGGAATTAATCCTTAAAGAATTAATCCTTTTAAATACTTTACTCCGGTATACGGGTGATTTTTGATTAATTAGAGCCAACTGAAAAATTCAATGCCATGGCCGGGATTTGAACCACGGATCTACTGGTTTCCGTCCAGTCGCTCTGACCCTTGAGCTACCATGGTCAACGTGCCTTCCTGACATTAAATTCTCCAATTGACTCATTATATTTCCCGGTGGACCACTTAAGGTCCTCAAATTTGAGATAACTACTTGTGGCGACTTACTATTGTAAGTACTTAATTAGCAGGATTTTTATCGTAGACCATGGTAGCTCAAGGGTCAGAGCGACTGGACAGAAACCAGTAGATCCGTGGTTCAAATCCCGCCATGGCATTGAATTTTTCAGTTGGCTCTAATTAATGTAAATGTTATTTTGTCAAGAAAATTTGATTTGATTTGATGTTATATGTATGTCAATACCTCAGTCCCTAGTCACTATGTACTGTTAAGCACTGAACGTATTATATTAAGGGACTGCAGCACCTAAATTGGCTAAAGACAGTGGAAAAATAATTTTTTAAGCTAATAAAATACTTTGAACCTTATAGTATCATAATCCAACTAAATTTATGAGTTTCAGGCATTTAAATACCCTCACATAACAATTTAAATGCCCATGCGCACGTGCATGCCGGCCCTTGGATTCACAGAATTCTGTCATTTGAGTTCGACTGAATGTACTAAATTAATAGGCACATTTGAAATTAGCGGGCAAATTTTCTGGTGGAATTTTGTGTGTTGGTAGAATGGTTATTTCTTACAATATGTGGCACCATGGAAACAAAACACTGGCTGCAAACATTGAAAGCAAATAGTAGTGTTTATATATAGAATAAAAAGAAGTATTTCAGAAAGTGGAGTGACATTGTTACTAAGATTAGGCAAGTGAGTCAACCTTGTATATACTTTTCTCCACTTACAAGTTTTTTATGAAGACTAGTTTCTGGGGACTTCTCCCCTATCGTCAGCTCTGTGGAAGTCTACCACAGAGCTGACGATAGGGGAGAAATCCCCAGAAACTAGTCTTCATAAAAAACTTGTAAGTGGAGAAAAGTATATACAAGGTTGACTCACTTGCCTAATCTTAGTAGTAGTGTTTATATTTCGATTTTGTGTGAGTTTATAACTTGGTCGTGGTTTTCTTGTGTTTATCGTTAAACTACATACTGTTTGTATATAATTAATGAGTTTTAGTGTGTCATTTAACATCTATAAAGGTGTTTTATACGTCTAAACGTGTATATAACTGTTATATAGGTTAGAGGTGAAACATTTTTTGAAACAATAGACCTTTTTTACTAAAATTAGGCAAGTGAGTCAACCTTGTATATACTTTTCTCCACTTACAAGTTTTTTATGAAGACTAGTTTCTGGGGACTTCTCCCCTATCGTCAGCTCTGTGGTTGACTGTTGATGATGCATCCAAGCCAGATGCAGACACTGGATGCATCATCAGTCAACCACAGAGCTGACGATAGGGGAGAAGTCCCCAGAAACTAGTCTTCATAAAAAACTTGTAAGTGGAGAAAAGTATATACAAGGTTGACTCACTTGCCTAATTTTAGTAACAATGGCACTCCACTTTCTGAAATACTTCTTTTTATTCTATATAATAGACCTTTTGTTGACTGTGTACACAGTTAGGATCATGAATAGGCTACACGATACACGTATCAAGGGAAAAAGGCTCTCTAAACGTTCTAAACAGGGATTAGGCTTAGTAAATAAACGTTGGAAACCTAATGTGGATAATAGTGAATTCCATTGTGCATATGCTACAACTACTGAAACTGTGTGTGAACCTGTTCCTGAATGTGCCAATGAACCAGGACCATCCAGATTATCTGCCAGTCAAAAGAAGATCACTGCAGCAAATTCTGAGGCTGCAGTAAGGCTAGATAGACCTCAAATGAAATGAAATGTGTAGTGTTTAACGCCCGCTTTTACTACATACGGCACCGCAGGTGATAGATAGACCTCAAGCTGACTTTTCTATATTACATAACAGTGTATGGGAGGAACTGTATAAAGGTATGAAATGTACTTATTGTGGCAAAGCAACCCTGCATGCAGAAACTGTAGATCATTTAGGGTTTGCATTCACTATTAGAGTGAAATGTAGAAGCTATGAATGCTTGATAAAGGTCAATCCATCAAGCCCACACATCACTGAGAGAAAAGCACCATTTGATGTAAACCGTAGAATGTAGCTTCATTCTTCAGCATTGGTAAGGGGCATGCTGGTATGCAGAAATATTGTATGGGAATGGGGATGACCTTCATGTCACTTACTGCATATAGAAAGCATTTCAATGAATTGTATAATAAAAACATTTTTCTGAATAAAGAGGTTCTTAGGAAAACCCATGCTAGCATTAGAAAAGCTTATATGGATTGTGACCCATCATTAAAACAAGATGACATAATTGACATTGCTGTATCATATGATGGCACATGAATGAAGAGAGGTTATTCATCCCTCTATGGCATGGGCATTGTTATAGATATTATGACAGGGTTAGTAGTAGACTATGAAATTCTTTCAAAATACTGCTCTCTTTGTTATCAATACATAAAGAAAATGTCCAGCAACCAATGCACAGTGTGGCATCAGGAACACATTGCAAGTGATATTTGCCAGATTAATTTTCATGAAATTTTATGGAAAAGGTCCATAGAGCATGCAAAATTTAGGTACACCACTATACTATCAGATGGGGATGTCACAACTTTTAAAACACCTTTCAGACCTTTGAGTATATGGAACCGAACCTGAAAACCAAATCAAAAAAGAGGAATGCATTAATCACATTGCCAAAAGGATTAGTAAAGGCCTCCAGAGTACAGTACATGAATGGAAGAAGAAAAATGTAACACTTGGTGGCAAGTCACATGGCAGCTAACTGCAGATGTAATTGCTTGATTCCAAATATATTACAGAAGTGCAATTACAAAAAACATTCCTGATGTACCTGCAATGAAACAAGCTATTTATGCCACTTTACATCATTGTAGTTCAAGTGATAGCAATCCGATGCATACCAGCTGCCCTACTGGACCCACATCTTGGTGTCTTTATAATGAAGCTATAGCAAATGGGAAGAAACACCTGAACATAACAACACAACAATGAGAACATACTTGAGGCCTTATGTGGTAAAAAAACTAATGCCTGTGTACCAAAGGCTGGCATCAGATGAAATCTGTAGGAGATGTACATTGGGTAAGACACAAAATGCAAATGAAAGTTTACATAGCATGATATGGCATAAATGCCCTAAAGAAGTATGTTTGTCAAAGAAGAGACTTCAAATTGCTGTGACATCAGCCATCAGTGAATTCAATTTTGGTTGTTCTGCCTCACTCAAGCTGCAATCAGACATAATGGACACTGAGATTTCACAAGCATCTCTAAAAATTAGCCAAGGGAAGGACCAATTACGCTTACTTCATTCAGCAACTTCAGCGAAGGTAACTCCTAAAACATCCAGAAGAAAACTAAAATTGAAGAAAACTGCTGCAGAAGATAGAAGGAAAAGGCAGGAGGGTCCAACTTACATATCTGGAGGGGTTTAGTCTGCTTCAAGGTATGTAACTGAGAAGGAAAATGTTTTGTATTTTAAAATTTGATTTACTCAGTTATAGTTTTTTCAACGTTTTTTGTCATTGAAAATGTTCCACACAATGCAGTTTTGATTCAGTACATCTAAAAATTTTTAACAAGTGTTCTTAGAAAGCAAACAAAGGTTTCTATCATATGAATTTTTAATATTCATTAAAAATATAATTAATTAAAAATATAATTCTTTGGCTTTTTTTTGTTTGCTCGATACTTTATTTTTTGTTTCTCTGGTACTAAAGGCAGTATAAGAAATTCATATGATAGATCTTTTCTTCATAACCATCTGAAAATTCTTAGAATTAGAAAAATTAAAAATTTCAAAATTTTCATCGTGTGGAACGGTTTAATTTTGGCCAAATTTTGAATTTCACAAATTAATTACTCAAAAACTATTGAAGATACAAAAACTTAATTTTGCATTCTGTTTCTACTATGCATCAGAACTAAGTGGTAAAAATGTTAGCAAGATTGTTGGAAAATTGTTGGATTTGGGGTTTTCAGTGCTGCATCCCCTTAAACAGTACCAAGCCAATATATTGCCTTTTAGCAGGGGTAACTTAATATCTTAGAGGCTTATTGCCATGGTAACTTAGTTGGTTAGAACAATGACACAGTACGCCCGCTGTGGCCTTGACTTTCTCAATCTCATTTAACACATCCAACGTCGCGCCAACAAAAGACAGGCGTGAAAATAAAAGCTGGATAGAGTAATAATGGTTTTCCATAGTAGTCATACCCCATCAATAGCCGGTGTACTCTGTGCTTTTATTTTTGTTGCTGTTGTTGTTGTAATTTTACGTGCTCCAACTTTAAGTTATAACGGACGGTTGAATGAAATGGCTGAAATGATGCTCAAATGTGTCCAGGGTCCATGGAGCTTAGAGTTACCTGACATTCGTCTATCAGGATGAGGGAAAACCATGGAAAAAACCTTATCCAGGTAACACACCCTGACCGAGATGCAAACTGTCCAACTGAGTAGGAAAATGCAACATCTGTGTGTAATCCAACATCAGCGTGCCCAAAGCAATCAGTATACTTCCACGATAGGAACCTCTGATTCTTTGGGGCGGTGGGAAGAACCATACAGGTGGATGAAGGTAGATCCAAACGCGGGCAGTAACCCTGGTACATAAATACACCAACTACATACGTATGAGCAGGTAGCGAAAGTAATGACTTTTTGTAGTATGAGATAGAGCTGTTCTACTAAAAACATGGCCAAGGATCTGTTTAAGGAAAACAGTCCACTTAAGAATAACAAAATATATGAATTGAACATCAATAAATTACGCTTTACTTCTGTCACATCATTTCACCTCTCATGCACCATCCAATACAGACAGTGTTTAAGAGATTTTCTAGACTTTTGCAAAATATATTGTAGTCTACTGTAATATAATTCTGCCACCATTAAAGCATACCATGGAGAATAAATGGACTAGTAAAGAAACCTATTTAAAAGTACACATATTTTACAATGCACAAAATCTGGTATTTGTAATATACAAACTATACATGCACGTTTATATCAAATACACTTACGTCGTAATTGGTGAAAGTGTTAGCAACATCAGAATGCTTTTAAATTAAATAAGTGAAACAGGAAACTTAGTCCTGGCTCAGCTAATGATAGAACTGTAGATGAAATTTTACCCTCCCTGATATTCTTTGAACAAAGTGAATGGTGATTTTGAAAACTGTGAATGTAATCCGACAAATTCCTTCTTAATCAGTAATCAGAATGTATATATAATTGTAAAAAGGCCTAAATTTGCTTGGTAGTCACCTACCTGCATCTTCTTTATCTTGAACTATCAGTTTTCTTCATTTCATTCTAAGGAAATGAGCTTTAGTGATTAAATACAAAATCCATGAAATGTTTGACAAAAAAACCAAACATAGCAATACAATTTCACAAAGACTTTTCTATAAATTGTTTCTTTAACAATTAACTAATACACAGTTAATTATTATGGAATTATTCATGACTATATGATATGAATGATATTTACACTCAGATACTGTGGTCAGATTACCAAGGGTTTTGCAATCAGTTAATCTTCAGAGCATAATTTGAATTTCTTGCGGACCATTTGAAGCCTGTCTGTAAGTTAGCCGGCCATATGACTGGTATTACCTGGCGAGATGTGAGCCTACTCACATGATACAAAAAGAAAATTTTCGATGAATGTTGTAGAAGAAGCCTATTATCCTGTGCAATTATGGTACAGGAGGCAGTAACAAGAAAACACGAAGTTGATTTTGCCTTCTATAAAGCATGTGTATGTTGAAAATGATGTCAGTCTTCCTTATGCAAAGATCAGAATGACCTAGAAATTTCTGGAAGACCACCCCTAATTGTAATTTCTATGGTTCTGCCTGACTTCACTCTCAGATTCTTGAAGTGCGCATGAACTGTTTATAAGTGGTTTTCTGTTTCAAATCCCCACAAAGATAAAACTCACACTATACCAACATTAAAATAAGGGACTTTAACAAGGTACCATACAGTAGTTTGGCCAGTCGGTTCCCCCAGCAAATGCTTACCGCTAGAACGCTGGTAGGTTTGAACTGGTCCACATGTTTTACTTTATTTTTCCATGTACTTGAACAAACTAACAAACAAACACCAAACAAACATGTTTGAACAAACAAACGACATGTTCCATACTTGCAGACAGCTGCTAGACTAAGAATATGTGCAGCAAGAACTGTATGACCCATAGAGCCACTGTCTCTTATCTGAAAACGAACGCGTTTCCACCAAGAAAGATAGGTGTCATTAAATATGAGTTCCTGATTCCATATGGGCTCCCATGTGTTCTTTTGCGCACTGGTTCTTCCCTGTAACACATAACAAAACCCAACAAATCGAAATTACTGTAAATTAGGTGGCTAATGAAATAAAAACGATGGACTTTGTCAGTAAAACATTATTTTTTGTATTTGAATTAGAGATGATGTTTATGCATAAATGGTTTTAAAACTAAACGGATATTAGTTTTCCGGTGGAGTGAATGCGTTCTTGGTAACACTCGTATTCCATCTCTGGTGATCGCCCAATCTGATCATGAGTTTATCCGAGATTTTCCCTGTTTGACAAGGCAAATGCTGGAACTTTATCTTGTAACAAGGCTCTTCTCTCTCCTATTTACCCTTTTTTATGTTACAGGACGACTCTGGGTTGTTTATCGGTCACTTCCCATTTAGAAATTCTCGGCTCCGCCAGAGGGTACCCTTGACTGCAGATTCAAGCTTGCTTTGGTTCCTGCTGGTGGGGAGCTTCTAATCTGCCACCACCACCCATTGGATAGCTTGGGTACGTTGTTGCAAATTCTTCCTGCCACATAGTCAAAGCAGAAACTGTTAGTGAACTCCGTCTCTAAAGCTTACCCTTTCCGTTCCTTCATCTCATCCATTCCTCTCACGAGTGTATGTACAAAACATATAGTTTCAGGTAGAGGCACTAGATATGCCCTCTAATATTTTTGGTGCAAAATTCAGTCTAAGTATTACGAACCCATCGGTTAAGTAGTTATTATTTCCACCAGACTACTCGATAGTTCAAATCCAGCAAAATGGCCCTTCCTGGCCTTTTGTTCTCATCATATTTACTGTACCTAAGTTCTCATTGACTAAACTGCCAGGACATACTCTGGTTATTTTCCCTTCTGTATTGCCCTACCTCAATTATCATTTCAAGAAAAAACTCACAGGAATATAGATCAGGGGAAAGGGTGCATTAAAAGAAAAAGTATACAAAATAAATCAACAAGGTTTAGTTGGACTTGCACAACATATGCCAAACGAATTGCTCCAATTTCTCACCGGAAACTGCAGGGGTATAGTTAGACATTTCCTAAGCAAGTGAACAATGAAGGAAAGCAGCTCCATCATCTCCTTGCTTACGATATGTGAACAGTTGACGTCCTTAGGTTTTTGTTATGCTTGTTAGAAATAACAAATCATTCTATTTATTAGTTTTTAGATGAGTCGTATTTATTACACATCTGCTTCACTTTCGTACAGTTAAATACAGTTAAATCTCGATAAATCATACTATATTTACTTCGGACTTCCCGCACCACCCCAAAGCAACCGGTCACACCAGCCGGATATGGAGAAAACAGGTGATGAGCGCAATGTAAGAGTTTCAATAGTATGAGATAGATTTTAAGTTGTAAACTGCCTTTTAGTTTAGAAAATCACTAAAATGTACTACATGTTGAATTTTTTCTACACAATTATTAATTTTAGCATCTTTAGCTTGATAAGTATTTTGTCATTGTAAGCATAGAACAATAGACTTTATCTTTGATGCCAAATCTTTCAGTCATGGATAAGATAAGTCAACTATTCTTACTTCATCCTCCATTTCTTGATTCAATCGTTTCCTAAAGGTAACTGCAGCAAAACAGGATCTACCGATTGGCTTGAAACTAGTAATTCCCACTCTAAAGTTGGCAATACCTCATTTTAGTATTGTGACTTTGTGGGTTCGTGAAATGAAAAGTCCAATTACACCAACTCAACAATGTTCTTTATTTCCACCGACTTACAGTTGAACACTTGCCAATTACACAAAATTATGTAATGCACACAATTACGATTCACCAGTTTGTCCGTTACCGATCAGATGCACGTACACAATTACGTAAAGTCTTCCGTTGCACAATCTTCTCGTTCATTAACACGGCGCTCCTTTGCTAGCACGTCAAACACTGACTGACTGTCTGTCTGCAACCCCCTTTTTATAGGAATATCGCCGTCTCTTCCCGACTTCTCTAGTTTCCACCCGAAAGTTCCAGATGGCCGTGGGAAAGGGGGAAGGGGCCGCCCGCGCAAGTGACATTTCCTCTAATCTTCCCCCTCAGATAGTGACAGAGACTGATGAGTGGGTGTGGCCCAGCTGCCTAGGGTCCTTTCCAGCGGCCGCCGGTCCAGTCTTCCTCTAATTGGGTGACAGTATATACCCATTTCGACATTTTGTGTATTACCACTGAATTACATAACAGCTATCTGAAAATGCTTATTTCAAACACTACTTACTGTTTGTCTTGAAAAAGTAACTTCGATGTAAGGATCAACATTATACTTTTTGGTCATCTTCGTGTATATAAGTTGAGGAATGTTATCTGCTCTATATACACGAACAATATAACAGTCTCCTTTGTTATATTCCGGCACCAACAGATTTCTGCAAATGTTCAGCAAAAATTCTTGGTTAATCATAGTAGAGAAATGAAAATTAACAGATTATTTTCATTTAATCCTACAGATTTGTTTTCTTAAATATATGCTCTAAAATAGCAAGTAGCTACTTTATTTCAATTCTCAAGCACTACATAAAAATTACATGACGAAAGCTTTTTAATTATTATCCTCTAATCTTCATATGCCTGATGAAACATTCCAATATTTGTAAAGCAGGAACAGGACTGAAAAATTCAGTTTCATGGACACAACTTTCGGCTTACCATTTTGATGTGTTAGTACAATGTTAAGTTCCCCAAACGACATACATTTTCCTCTATAAACCAGAAAGTGTGCAGTGCAATTGCTTATGGCTTACTTTAATATGTATTGTCTTGCAAAAATAACTAGTGTAGAAATCAGAAAGGTATTATATTGTAGTTATTTGCAATCAGTACTTGCACTTGGTATAATTGTATGGGGTGATGGTTCTGGGTGGGAAAAAGTATTTAAGGTTCAGAAAAGGATAAAAAGGGTAAAGATGTATGTATTTTATAGAAAGCTATGTAGACTATTATTTAAAAAATTAGGAATACTTACACAGCCATCATTATATTTATACATCTTAATCGATTATGTACATACCAAGAAGGATAAGTTTTTGATCAGTCAAAACCATAATAACTATGAAACACGTCATAAGAACAGCATAAAATTTCCAGCCCAAAGACTGGCCTTGCTTGAGAAAAGCCCCTACTATATGGGAATTAAGGTATTCAACAAACTACCACTGTCAGTTCAGAAAGACACAAGTAAAACACTGTTCAAAAAGCATGTTAAGAACCTACTTATTAAGAAAGCCTATTACTCTGTTAAAGAATATATGCAAGACGACATAAACTAATTATTGATTTTGTAAGCTATATAGTTTTAAGCAATAGCAAACATTTGAAAGTAATGAGTTGGTAATTCAAATCAAACATCAATTAAATTATCCTTACTTGGACATGTTTCGGAGAACGTTTTGTCCCCATCGTCAGCAGTTATCCGACTGGTTGGATCCATGGTTTCTTGAAATGAGCTGGTTGTTTGCAGCAGCATCTGTTGTCTTTGAGATGAACTTGAAAGAGAGCTTTAGGCAGCAATTCGAAATTTTAAGTATACTGTTTGTTTTTTATAATTAACAACATTTCCCAAACATCGTGTTCAGCTGCATTACTGGCTGGCTTTAATAGTTTTATATTTGGTACAATTTCATGATTGGTAGACTAGAAATGGTGAGCTATTGCTGATTTTTCTATTTGTTTGTATTTCATGCATCTCATATGTTCCTGTAACCTAATGTGTAAACTTCTTTTGGTTTTTTCTATGTAGAACTTATTGCAATTTCAGCAGTTGATTTTGTATATACCTGATTTCTTGTTTTCAGGTACTGGGTCTTTCAGGTTGTTGCATAATAAGTTATTTAAACTGAATTTATTTATTGGGGCTAGGGTGATGTTGTACTTCTTGAATATGTTGTATGATTTATGATGCATTCTGTGATGATATGTGAATTTCTTGAACTGTGTCTTGGTTTTTGATTCTGTTAATTTTGTGGTATCCAATATGTGTTTCTGTTTCTTGAATTTCCAAATAATCTTATCTATTAATGTTTACTGTATCCATTAATTGCAGCTATGTTAATCATGTGGTTATGTTTTCTGTTGTATTCATTCTTTTTCAATGTGATGTTGACTAGTCTATATGCTAAACGTTCTCCGAAACATGTCCAAGTAAGGATAATTTAAGTGATGTTTGTTTTTGAATTATCGACTCATTACTTTGAAATGTTAAATACATCACTGTTTCTAACCTTTTGCTTCAAATAATAGCAAACATATTTATTCTTTTATATTTATGATTAATGTTACTTGTAGTTTTTACATTTTAATATGTATACTGATGAGAGACCAGTTAGCAATATTTGCTCAAATATGTACATGTTATTGTGTCAATAAAATTTGATTTGATGTTATGTGTATGTCAATACCTCAGTCCCTATGTACTGTTAAGCACTGAGCATAATATATTAAACAGTATCAGGCCAATATATTGTCTTTTAGCAGGGGTAACTTAATACGTTAGAGGCAAATTGCCATGGTAGCTTAGTTGGTTAGAGCAACGACACAGTAAGCCCGCTGTGGCCTTGACTTTATCAATCTCATTTAACACATCCAACGTCGCGTCTACAAAAGACAGGCGTGACAGTAAAAACTGGATAGAGTAATAATGGTATTCCATAGTTTTCATACCCCATCAAGCCGGTTTGCTCTGTGACTTTACATCCAACCAAGTAGTAAAATGCAACATCTGTGTGTAAGCCAACATCGACGTCTCCAAGGCAATCAGTAAACTTCCACGATAGGAACCTCTGATTCTTTGGGGCGGTGGGAAGAACCATACAGGTGGATGAAGGTAGGTCCAAACGCGGGCAGTAACCCTGGTACATAAAAACACCAACTACATACGTATGTGCAGATAGCGAAAGTAATGACCGTTTGTAGTTTTTAGCATGAGATAGAGCTGTTCTACTAAAAACATGAACAAGGATCTGTTTAAGGAAAACAGTCCACTTAAGAATAACAAAATATATGAATTGAACATCAATAAATTACACTTTACTTCTGTCACATCATTTCACCTCTTGTGCACCACCAATACAGACAGTGTTTAAGAGATTTTCTGGACTTTTGCAAAATATATTGTAGTCTACTGTAATCTAATTCTGCGACCTTTAAAGCATACCATGGAGAATAAATGGACTAGTAAAAAAACCTATGTTAATGTACACATACTTAACAATGAACAAAATCTGGTATTTGTAATATACAAACCATACATGCACGTTTGTTTTAAATCCATTACATAAGATTGAGGTATTTTTAATTTGAAAATAATGCTTATTAATTTTCTGGATATAATTATTCATGAACTGATTATACCTATAAATTATCCCTCTGGGTGAAGTAATTTTTTATATCAAATACACTTACGTCTTTATTGGTGACAGTGTTAGTAACACAAGAATACTTTTAAATTAAATAAGTGAAACAGGAAACTTAGTCCTTCTTAATCAGTATTCAGAATGAATATATAATTGTAAAAAGGCCTAAATTTGCTTGGTAGTCGCCTACCTGCATCTTCTTTATCTTGACTTATCAGTTTTCTTCATTTCATTCTAAAGAAATGAGCTTTAGCGATTAAATACAAAATCCATGAAATGTTTGACAAAAAAACCAAACTTAGCAATACAATTTGACAAAGACTTTTCATTAATTATTTCTTTATCAATTAACTAATACACAGTTAATTATTATGGAATTATTCATGACAATATGATATGAATGATATTTACACTCAGATACTGTGGTCAGATTACCAAGGGTTTTGCAATCAGTTAATCTTCAGAGCATAATTTGAATTTCTTGCGGACCATTTGAAGCCTGCCTGTAAGTTAGCCGGCCATATGACTGGTATTACCTGGCGAGATGTGAGCCTACTCACATGATACAAAAAGAAAACTTTTGATGAATGTTGTAGAAGAAGCCTATTGTCCTGTTCAATTAAGGTAAAGGAGGCAGTAACAAGAAAACACGAAGTTGATTTTGCCTTCTATAAAGCATGTGTATGTTGAAAATGATGTCAGTCTCCCTTATGCAAATATCAGAATGACCTAGAAATTTCTGGAAGACCACCCCTAACTCTCTATTGTAATTTCTATGGTTCTGCCTGGCTTCACTCTTAGGTTCTTGAAGTGCGCATGAACTGTTTATAAGCAGTTTTCTATTTCAAATCCCCACAAAGATGAAACTCACATTATACCAACATTAAAATAAGGGACTTTAACAAGGTACCATACAGTAGTTCGGCCAGTCGGTTCCCCCAGCAAATGCTTACCGCTAGAACGCTGGTAGGTTTGAACTGTTCCACATGTTTCACTTTATTTTTCCATGTACTTGAACAGACTAACAAACAAACATCAAACAAACATGTCTGAACAAACAAACGACATGTTCCATACTTGCAGATAGCTGCTAGACTAAGAATATGTGCAGCAAGAAATGTATCACCCATAGAGTCATTGTCTCTTATCTGAAAACGGACTCGTTTCCACCAAGAAGGATAGGGGTCATTAAATAGGAGTTCCTGATTCCATATGGGCTTCCACGTGTTCTTTTGCGCACTGGTTCTTCCCTGTAACACATAACAAAACCAAACAAATCCAAATTGCTGATAATTAGGTGGCTAATGAAACACAAAGGATGAACCTTGTCAGTATAACATTTTTTTTTTTGTATTTGAATGAGAGATAATGTTTACACATAAATGGTTTTAAAACTAAACAGACATTAGTTTTCCGGTGGAGCGAATGCGTTCTCGGTAACACTCGTATTCCATCTCTGGTGATCGCCCAATCTGATCATGAGTTATCCGAGATTTTCCCTGTTTGACAAGGCAAATGCTGGAACTTTATCTTGTACCAAGGCTCTTCTCTCTCCTATTTATACTCTTTTTTATGTTACAGGATGACTCCGGGTGGTTTATTGGTCACTTCCAATTTAGAACTTCTCGGCTACGGCAGAGGGTGGCCTGGACTGCAGATTCAAGCTTGCTTTGGTTCCGGCTGGAGGGGAGCCTCTAATCCGCAACCGCCACCCATTGGGTAGCTTGGGTCCGTTGTTGCAAAAGCTTCCTGTCACATACTCTAACGCTTACCCTTTCCGTTCCTTCATCTCATCCATTCCTCTCACGAGTGTATGTACAAAACATATAGTTTCAGGTTGAGGCACTAGATATGCCCTCCTTTATCTAAACTACCTCTAATATTTTTGGTTCAAAATTCAGTCTTAAGTGTTACGAACCCACCGGTTAAGTAGTTATTATTTCCACCAGATTACTATCACAGAAAGGCGAATCGATAGTCAAATCCAGTAAAATGGTCCTTCCTGGCCTTTTTTTCTCATCATATTTACTGTACCCAAGTTCTCATTGCCCAAAACTGCCAGGACATACTCTGGTTATTTTCCCTTCTGTATTTCCCTACCTCAATTATCATTTCAAGAAAAAACACACAGGAAGATAGATCAGGGGAAAGGGTGCATTAAAAGAAAAAGTATACAAAATAAATCAACAAGCTTTAGTTGGACTTGCACAACATATGCCAAACGAATTGCTCCAATTTCTTACTGGAAAGTACAGGGGTATAATTAGACATTTCCTATGCAAGTGAACAATGAAGGAAGCAGCTCCATCATCTCCTTGCTTACGATATGTGGAAAGTTGACGTCTTTAGGTTTTTTTATGCTTATTAGAAATAACAAATCATACTATATTTACTTCCAAAGCAACTGATCTCACTAGCCGGTAATGGAGAAAATGGTGATTAGCACAATGTGAGGATTTCAATAGTATGAGATAGATTTTAAGTTGTAAACTGCCTTTTAGTTTAGAAAATCACTAAAAGGTACTACATAAATATTAAAAGCAGAAGCATTATTAACAGTGAAGTATTCTTCATATTTAAGTTTGAATTTATGAGTCACTATGTCTACACTCAGTCTTCAAGTAAGTGAAGACTGAGTGTAAACATAGTGACTCATAAATTCAAACTTAAATATGAAGGTACTACATGTTGAATTTTTTCTACACAATTATTAATTTTAGCATCTTTAGCTTGATAGGTATTTTGTCATTGTAAGCATAGAACAATAGACTTTGTCTTTGATTCCAAATCTTCCAGTCATGGATATAATAAGTAAACTATTCTTACTTCACTCTCCATTTCTTGATTCAATCGCTTCCTAGCGTTAAATGTAGCAAAACAGGATCAACCGATTGGCTTGAAACTAGTAATTCCCACTCTAAAGTTGGCAATACTTCATTTTAGTATACACCCATTTCGACATTTTGTGTACTACCACTAAATTACATAACAGCTATCTGAAAATGCTTATTTCAAACACTACTTACTTTTTGTCCTGAAAAAGTAACTTTGATGTAAGGATCAACTTTATCCTTTTTGGTCATCTTTGTGTATATAAGTTGAGGAATGTTATCTGGTCTATATACACGAACAATATAACGGTCTCCTTTGTTATATTCTGGCAGCAACAGATTTCTGTAAATGTTCAGCAAAAATTCTTGGTTAATCATTATGGAGAAATGAAAATTAACACATTACTTTCATTTAATCCTACAGATTTTTTTCTTAAATATATGCTTCTAAAATAGGAAGATGCTACTATATTTCAATTCTCAAGCACTACATAAAAATTACATGATGAAAGCTTTTTAATTACCATCCTTTAATCTTCATAAGTCTGATGAAACATTCCAATATTTGTAAAGCAGGAACAGGACTGAAAAATTCAGTTTCATGGACCGGACTTTCGGCTTACCATTTTGATGTGTTAGTACAATGTTAAGTTCTTCAAACGACATACATTTTCCCCGATAAACCAAAAAGTGTGCAGTGCAATTGCTTATGGCTTACTTTAATATGTATTGTCTTGCACAAATAACTAGTGTAGAAATCAGAAAGGTATTATATTGTAGTTATTTCCAATCAGTACTTGCGCTTGGTATACTTCTATGGGGTAATGGTTCTGGGTGGGAAAAAGTATTTAATGTTCAGAAAAAGATAATAAGGGTAAAGATGTATGTATTTTATAGAAAGTCATGTAGACCATTATTTAAAAAGTTAGGAATACTTACACAGCCATCATTATATTTATACATCTTAATCGATTATGTACATACCAAGAAGGATAAGTTTTTGATCAGTCAAAACCAGCATAACTATGATACACGACATAAGAACAGGATAAAATTTCCAGCCCAAAGACTGGCCTTATTTGAGAAAAGCCCCTACTATATGGGAATTAAGGTATTCAACAAAGTACCACTGTCAATTCAGGAAGAAAAAGTAAAACACTATTCAAAAAGCATGTTAAGAACCTACTTATTAAGAAAGTCTATTACTCTGTTGAAGAATATATGCAAGATGACATAAACTAATTATTGATTTGGTAAGCTATATAGTTTTAAGCAAAAGCAAACATATTTATTCTTTTATATTAATTATTAATTTTAAATGTAGTTTCTACATTTTAATATGTATACTGACGAGACACCAGTTTACGAGCTTTGCTTAAGTATGTAAATGTTATTGTGTCAATAAAATTTGATTTGATTTGACGTTATATGTACGTCAATACCCCAGTCCCTAGTCACTATGTACTGTTAAGCACTGAACGTAATATATTAAGGGTCTGCAGCACCTAAATTGGCTAAAGACTGTGGAAAAATAATTTTTTTAAGCTAATAAAATACTTTGAACCTTATAGTATCATAATCCAACTAAATTTATGAGTTTCAGGCATTTAAATACCCTCACATAACAATTTAAATGCCCATGCACATGTGCATGCCGGCCCTTGGATTCACAGAATTCTGTCATTTGAGTTGGATTGAATGTACTAAATCAATAGGCACATTTGAAATTAGCGCGCAAATTTTCTGGTGGAATTTTGTGTGTTGGTATAATGGTTATTTGTTACAAGATGTGGCACCATGGGAACAAAACACTGGCTGCAAACATTGAAAGCAAATAGTAGTGTTTATATTTCGATTTTGTGTGAGTTTATAACTTGGTCGTGGTTTTCTTGTGTTTATCGTTAAACTACATACTGTTTGTATATAATTAATGAGTTTTAGTGTGTCATTTAACATCTATAAAGGTGTTTTATACATCTAAACGTGTATATAACTGTTATATAGGTTAGAGGTGAAACATTTTTTGAAACAATAGGCCTTTTGTTGACTGTGTACGCAGTTAGGATATGAATAGGCTACACAATACACGTATCAAGGGCAAAAGACTCTCTAAACGTTCTAAACAGGGATCAGGCTTAGTAAATAAACGTTGGAAACCTAATGTGGATAGTAGTGAATTCCATTGTACATATGCTACAAGTACTGAAACTGTGTGTGAACCTGCTCCTGAATGTGCAAATGAACCAGGACCATCCAGATTATCTGCCAGTCAAAAGAAGATCACTGCAGCAAATTCTGAGGCTGCAGTAAGGCTAGATAGACCTCAAATGAAATGAAATGTGTAGTGTTTAACGACCGCTTTTACTACATACGGCACCGCAGGCGATAGATAGACCTCAAGCTGACTTTTCTATATTACATAACAGTGTATGGGAGGAACTGTATAAAGGTATGAAATGTACTTATTGTGGCAAAGCAAACCTGCATGCAGAAACTGTAGATCATTTAGGGTTTGCATTCACTATTTGAGTGAAATGTAGAAGCTGTGAATGCTTGATAAAGGACATTCCATCAAGCCCACACATCACTGAGAGAAAAGCACCATTTGATGTAAACCGTAGAATGTAGCTTCATTCTTGCGCATTGGTAAGGGGCATGCTGGTATGCAGAAATATTGTATGGGAATGGGGATGACCTGCATGTCACTTACTGCATATAGAAAGCATTTCAATAAATTATATAATAAAAACATTGTTCTGAATAAAGAGGTTCTTAGGAAAACCCATGCTATCATTAGAAAAGCTTATATGGATTGTGACCCATCATTAAAACAAGATGACATAATGGACATTGCTGTATCATATGATGGCACATGAATGAAGAGAGGCCATTCATCCCTCTATGGCATGGGCATTGTTATAGATATGATGACAGGGTTAGTAGTAGACTATGAAATTCTTTCAAAATACTGCTCTCTTAGTTATCAATACATAAAGAAAATGTCCAGCAACCAGTGCACAGTGTGGCATCAGGAACACATTGCAAGTGATAATTGCCAGATTAATTTTCATGGTTCTTCCAATGCTATGGAAGCAGCAGCAGCTGAAATTTTATGGAAAAGGTCCATAGAGCATGCAAAGTTTAGGTACACCACTATACTATCAGATGGGGATGTCACAACTTTTAAAACACCTTTCAGACCTTTGAGTATATGGAACCGAACCTGAAAACCAAATCAAAAAAGAGGAATGCATTAATCACATTGCCAAAAGGATTAGTAAAGGCCTCCAGAGTACAGTGCATGAATGGAAGAAGAAAAATGTAACACTTGGTGGCAAGTCACATGGCAGCTAACTGCAGATGTAATTGCTTGATTCCAAATATATTACAGAAGTGCAATTACAAAAAACATTCCTGATGTACCTGCAATGAAACAAGCTATTTATGCCACTTTACATCATTGTATTTCAAGTGATAGCAATCCAATGCATACCAGCTGCCCTGCTGGACCCACATCTTGGTGTTTTTATAATGAAGCTATAGCAAATGGGAAGAAACACCTAAACATAACAACACAACAATGAGAACATACTTGAGGCCTTATGTGGTAAGAAAACTAATGCCTGTGTACCAAAGGCTGTCTACAGATGAAATCCTTAGGAGATGTACATTGGGTAAGACACAAAATGCAAATGAAAGTTTACATAGCATGATATGGCATAAATGCCCTAAAGAAGTATTTGTGTCAAAGAAGAGACTTCAAATTGCTGTGACATCAGCCATCAGGGAATTCAATTTTGGTTGTTCTGCCTCACTCATGCTACAATCAGACATAATGGACACTGAGATTTCACAAGCATCTCTAAAAATTAGCCAAGGGAAGAACCAATTACGCTTACTTCATTCAGCAACTTCTGCGAAGGTAACTTCTAAAACATCCAGAAGAAAACTAAAATTGAAGAAAAATGCTGCAGAAGAGAGAAGAAAAAGGCAGGAGGGTCCAACTTACATATCTGGAGGGGTTTAGTCTGCTTCAAGGTATGTAACTGAGAAGGAAAATGTTTTGGATTTTAAAATTTGATTTACTCGGTTATAGTTTTTTCAACATTTTTTGTCATTCAAAATGTTCCACACAATGCAGTTTTGATTCAGTACATCTAAAAATTTTTAACACATGTTCTTAGAAAGCAAACAAAGGTTTCTATCATATGAATTTTTAATATTCATTAAAAATATAATTCATTAAAAATATAAAGTTATTGATATATATAATCAAAGGTATGATAATTTTTTGGCTTTTTTTTTTTTTTTTGCTCCATACTTTATTTTTTGTTTTTCTGGTACTAAAGGCAGTATAAGAAATTCATATGATAGATCTTTTCTTCATAACCATCTGAAAATTCTTAGAATTAGAAAAAAAAAAATTTCAAAATTTTCATCCAAATTTTGGCCAAATTTTGAATTTCACAAATTTATTACTCAAAAACTGTTTAAGATATAAAAACAGAATTTTGCATTCTGTGTCTACTATGCATCAGAAATAAGTGGTAACAATTTTAGCAAGATTGTTTGAAAATTGTTGGATTTGGGGTTTTCAGTGCTGCATCCCCTTAAACAGTTCCAAGACAATATATTGTCTTTAACAGGGGTAACTTAATATCTTAGAGGCTTATTGCCATGGTAACTTAGTTGGTTAGAGCAATGACACAGTAAGCCCGCTGTGGCCTTGACTTTCTCAATCTCATTTAACACATTCAACGTCGCGCCTACAAAAGACAGGCGTGACAATAAAAACTGGATAGAGTAATAATGGTATTCCATAGTAGTCATAACCCATCAATAGCTGGTGTGCTCTGTGCCTTTATTTTTATTGTTGTTGTTGTTGTTGTAATTTTACGTCCTCCAACTTTAAGTTATAACGGACGGTTGAATGAAATGTGTGAAATGATGCTCAAATGTGTCCAGGGTCCATGGAGCTTAGAGTTACCTGACATTCGTCTATCAGGATAAGGGAAAACCATGGAAAAAACCTTATCCAGGTAACTCACCCTGACCGAGATTCGAACTGTCCAACTGAGTAGGAAAATGCAACATCTGTGTGTAATCCAACATCAGCGTGCCCAAAGCAATCAGTAAACTGCTACGATAGGAACCTCTGAATCTTTGGCGGTGGGAAGAACCATACAGGTGGATGAAGGTAGATCCGAATGCGGGCAGTAACCCTGGTATACATGAAAACACCAACTACATACGTATGTGCAGGTAGCGAAAGTAATGACTTTTTGTAGTATGAGATAGAGCTGTGCTACTAAAAACATGGCCAAGGATCTGTTTAAGGAAAACAGTCCACTTAAGAATAACAAAATATATGAATTGAACATCAATAAATTACACTTTACTTCTGTCATATCATCTCACCTCTCATGCACCATCCAATACAGACAGTGTTTAAGAGATTTTCTAGACTTTTGCAAAATATATTGTAGTCTACTGTAATCTTATTCTGCAACCATTAAAGCATACGATGGAGAATAAATGGACTAGTAAAGAAACCTCTTTAAATGTACACATACTTTACAATGCACAAAATCTGGTATTTGTAACATGCAAACTATACATGCACGTTTATATCAAATACAGTTACGTCGTAATTGGTGATAGTGTTAGCAACATCAGAATGCTTTTAAATGAAATAAGTGAAACAGGAAACTTAGTCCTGGCTCAGCTAATGATAGAACTGTAGATGAAATTTTACCCTCCCTGATATTCTTTGAACAAAGTGAATGGTGATTTGGAAACCTGTGAATGTAATCTGCTGAATTCCTTCTTAATTAGCATTCAGAATGAATATATTATTGTAAACGGGCCTAAATTTGATTGGTAGTCACCTACCTGCATTTTGTTTATGTTAAATTATCAGTTTTCTTCATTTTACTCTAAATGAATTGGCTTTATTGATTAAATACAAGATCCATTAAATGTTTGACAAAAAAAATCAAACTTATCAATACAATTTGACATAGACTTTTCTGTAAATTGTTTCTTCAACAATTAGCTAATGCACAGTTAATTATTATGGAATTATAATGACTATATGATATGAATGATATTTATACTCAGATACTGTGGTCAGATTACCAAGGGTTTTGCAATGAGTTAATCTTCAGAGCATAATTTGAATTTCTTGTGGACCATTTGAAGCCTGCCTGCAAGTTAGCCGCCCATATGAATGGTATTACCTGGCGAGATGTGAGCCTCCTCACATGATACAAAAAGAAAATGTTCGATGAATGTTGTAGAAGAAGCCTATTGGTGTGTTCAATTATGGTACATGAGGCGGGAACAAGAAAACACGAAGTTGATTTTGCCTTCTATAAAGCATGCATATGTTGAAAATGGTGTCAGTCTTCCTTATGCAAAGATCAGAATGACCTAGAAATTTCTGGAAGACCACCTCTAACTCTCTATTCTAATTTCTATGGTTCTGCCTGATATCACTCTCAAGTTCTTGAAGTGCGAATGAACTGTTTATAAGCAGTTTTAAGTTTCAAATCCCCACAAAGATAAAACTCACAGTATACCAACATTAAAATAAGGGACTTTAACAAGGTGCCATACAGTACGTCGGCCAGCCGCTTCCCCCAGCAAATGCTTACCGCTAGAATGTTGGTAGGTTTGAACTGGTCCATATGTTTTACTTTACTTTTCCATGTGCTTGAACAAACTAACAAACAAACATCAAACGAACATGTTTGAACAAACAAACGACATGTTCCATACTTGCAGATAGCTTCTAGGCTAAGAACATTTGCAGCAAGAACTGTATGACCCATAGAGGCACTGTCGCTTATCTGAAAACGGACGCATTTCCACCAAGAAAGATAGGTGTAATTAAATATGAGTTCCTGATTCCATATGGGCTCCCACGTGTTTTTTTGAACACTGGTTCTTCCCTGTAACACATAACAAAACCAAACAAATCCAAATTACTGATAATTAGGTGGCTAATGAAATACAAAGGATGAACCTTTTCAGTATAACATTATTTTTTGTATTTGAATTAGAGATGATGTTTATACATAAATGTTTTTAAAACTAAACGGACATTAGTTTTCCGGTGGAGCAAATGCATTCTCGGTAACACTGGTATTCCATCTCTGGCGATCGCCCGATCTGATCATGAGTTTATCCGAGATTTTCCCTGTTTGACAAGGCAAATGCTGGAACTTAATCTTGTACCAAGGCTCTTCTCTCTACTATTTACTCTTTTTTATTTTACAGGACGACTGGGGGTTGTTTATCCGTCAGTTCCAATTTAGAACTTCTCGGCTCTGCTAGAGGTTGGACTTGACTGCAGATTCAAGCTTGCTTTGGTTCCTGCTGGAGGGGAGCCTCTAATCCGCCACCGCCACCCATTGGATAGCTTGGGTACGTTGTTGCAAATGCTTCCTGCCACATAGTCAAGGCAGAAACTGTTAGTGAACTCCGTCTCTAAAGCTTACCCTTTCCATTCCTTCATCTCATCCATTCCTCTCACGAGTGTATGTACAAAACATATAGTTTCAGGTTGAGGCACTAGATATGCCCTCCTTTATCTAAACTACCTCTAATATTTTTGGTGCAAAATTCAGTCTAAGTATTACGAAACCACCGGTTAAATAGTTATTATTTCCACCAGATTACTATCACAGAAAGGCAAATCGATAGTTCAAATCCAGCAAAATGGTCCTTCCTGGCCTTTTTTTCTCATATTTACTGTACCTAAGTTCTCATTGCCAAAACTGCCAGGACATACTATGGTTATTTTCCCTTCTGTATTTCCCTACCTCAATTATTTCAAGAAAAAACTCACAGGAAGATAGATCAGGGGAAAGGGTGCATTAAAAGAAAAAGTATACAAAATAAATCAACAAACTTTAGTTGGACTTGCACAACATATGCCAAACGAATTGCTCCAATTTCTCACCGGAAAGTACAGGGGTATAATTAGACATTTCCTAAGCAAATGATCAATGAAGGAAAGCAGCTCCATCATCTCCTTGCTTACGATACGTGAACAGTTGACGTCTTTAGGTTTTTGTTATGCTTTTTAGAAATAACAAATCATACTATATTTACTTCAGACTTCCCGCACCACCCCAAAGGAACCGGTCTCACCAGCCGGATATGGAGAAAACAGGTGATTAGCACAATGTGAGGATTTCAATAGTATGAGATAGATTTTAAGTTGTAAACTGCCTTTTAGCTTATAAAATCACTAAAAAGTACTACATGTTGAATTTTTTCTACACAGTTATTAATTTTAGCATCCTTAGCTTGATAGGTATTTTGTGATTGTAAGCTTAGAACAATAGACTTTGTCTTTGATGCCAAATCTTCCAGTCATACCCTCCATTTCTTGATTGAGTCGCTTCCTAGCAGTAAATATAGCAAAACAGGATCTACAGATCGGCTTGAAACTAGTAGTTCCCACTCTAATATTGGCAATACTTCATTTTAGTATACACCCATTTCGACATTTTGTGTACTACCACTAAATTACGTAACAGCTATCTGAAAATGCTTATTTCAGGCACTAGTTACTGTTTGTCTTGAAAAAGTAGCTTCGATGTAAGGATCAACTTTATACTTTTAGGTCATTTTCGTGTATATAAGTTGAGGAATGTTATCTGCTCTATATACACAAACAATATAACAGTCTCCTTTGTTATATTCCGGCACCAACAGATTTCTGTGAATGTTCAGCAAAAATTCTTGGTTAAACATTATAGAGAAATGAAAATTAACACATTACTTTCATTTAATCCTACAGATTTGTTTTCTTAAATATATGCTTCTAAATTTGGAAGTAGCTACTTAATTTCAATTCTCAAGCACTACATAAAAATTTCATCATGAAAGCTTTTTAATTACTATCCTCTAATCTTCATAAGTCTGATGAAACATTCCAATATTTGTAAAGCAGGAACAGGACTGAAAAATTCAGTTTCATGGACCAGACTTTCGGCTTACCATTTTGATGTGTTAGTACAATGTTAAGTTCCCCAAACGACATACATTTTCCCCGATAAACCAGAAAGTGTGCAGTGTAATTGCTTATGGCTTACTTTAATATGTGTTGTCTTGCACAAATAACTAGTCTAGAAATCAGAAAGGTATTATATTTTAGTTATTTCCAATCAGTATTTGCATATGGTATACTTCTATGGGGTAATGTTTCTGGGTGGGAAAAAGTATTTAAGGTTCAGAAAAAGATAATAAGGGTAAAGGTGTATGTATTTTATAGAAAGTTATGTAGACTATTATTTAAAAAATTAGGAATACTTACACAGCCATCATTATATTTATAGATCTTAATCGATTATGTACATACCAAGAAGGATAAGACTTTGATCAGTCAAAACCAGCATAACTATGATACACGACATAAGAACAGCATAAAATTTCCAGCCCAAAGACTGGCCTTGCTTGAGAAAAGCCCCTACTATATGGAAATTAAGGTATTCAGCAAACTACCACTGTCATTTCAGAAAGAAAAAAGTAAATCACTGTCAAAAAGCATGTTAAGAACCTACTTATTAAGAAAGCCTATTAATCTGTTAAAGAATGTATGCAAGATGACATACACTAATTATTGATTTTGTAAGCTATATAGTTTTAAGCAATAGCAAACATTTGAAAGTAATGAATCGGTAATTAAAAAACAAACATCACTTAAATTATCCTTACTTGGAAATGTGTCGGAGAACATTTTGTCCCCATCATCAGCAGTTATCCGACTGGTTGGATCCGTGGTTCCTTGAAGTGAGCTGGTTGTCTGTGGCAGCATCTCTTGTCTTTGAGATTAACTTCTAAAGAGAGTTTTAGGAAGCAATTCGAAATTTAAAGTATACTGTTTGTTTTTTATAATTAGCAACTTTTCCCAAACATCGAGTTCAGCTGCATTACTGGCTGATTTTAATAGTTTTATATTTGGTACAATTTCGTGATTGGTAGACTAGAAATGGCGAGCTATTGCTGATTTTTCTATTTGTTTGTATTTCATGCATCTCATATGTTCCTGTAACCTAATAGGTAAACTTCTTTTGGTTTTTCATATGTAGAACTTATTGCAATCTCAGCAGTTGATTTTCTATATACCTGGTTTCTTGCTTTCAGGTACTGGGTCTTTCAGGTTGTTGCATAATAAGTTTTTTAAACTGAATTTATTTATTGGGGCTAGGGTGATGTTGTACTTCTTGAATATGTTGTATAATTTATGATGCATTCTGTGATGATATGTGCATTTCCTGAACTGTGTCTCTGTTTATGATTCTGTTATTTTTGTGGTATCCAATATGTGTTTCTGTTTCTTGAATTTCCAAATAATCTTATCTATTAATGTTTACTGTATCCATTAATTGCAGCTATGTTAATCATGCGGTTATATTTTTTGTTTTATTCATTCTCTTTCAATGGGATGTTGACTAGTCTATATGCTAAACGTTCTCCGAAACATGTCCAAGTAAGGATAATTATGTGATGTTTGTTTTTGAATTACCGACTCATTACTTTGAAATGTTAAATACATCACGGTTTCTAACCTTTTGGTTCAAATAATAGCAAACATTATTAAATTTTAGATGAGTCGCATTTTTTAACACATCTGCTTCACTTTCGTACCTATTTTGAGGACATGTTTCGCAAATCTTCGCTTGCATCTACGGCTCTTGTGCAAACATGTTTATTCCTTTATATTTACCATTAATGTTACATGTAGTTTTTACATTTTAATATGTATACTGATGAGACACCAGTGTACGATATTTGCTCAAATATGTACATGTTATTGTGTCAATAAAATTTGATTTGATGTTATGTGTACGTCAATACCTCAGTCCCTATGTACTGTTAAGCACTGAGCGTAATATATTAAGCAGTATCAGGCCAATATATTGTCTTTTAGCAGGGGTAACTTAATACGTTAGAGGCAAATTGCCATGGTAGCTTAGTTGGTTAGAGCAACGACACAGTAAGCCCGCTGTGGCCTTGACTTTATCAATCTCATTTAACACATCCAACGTCGCGTCTACAAAAGGCATGCGTGACAATAAAAACTGGATAGAGTAATAATGGTATTCCATAGTAGTCGTACCCCATCAAGCCGGTTTGCTCTGTGACTTTACATCCAACCGAGGAGTAAAATGCAACATCTGTGTGTAAGCCAACATCGCCGTGTCCAAGGCAATCAGTAAACTTCCACGATAGGAACCTCTGATTCTTTGGGGCGGTGGGAAGAACCATGCAGGTGGATGAACGTAGGTCCAGATACGGGCGGTAACCCTGGTACATAAAAACACCAACTACATACGTATGTGCAGGTAGCGAAAGTAATGACTTTTTGTAGTTTGTAGCATCAGATAGAGCTGTTCTACTAAAAACATGGCCAAGGATCTGTTTAAGGACAACAGTTCACTTAAGAATAACAAAATATGTGAATTGAACATCAATAAGTTACACTTTACTTTGGTCACATCATTTCACCTCTCGTGTACCATCCAATACAGACAGTGTTTAAGAGATTTTCTAGACTTTTGCAAATTATATTGTAGTCTACTGTAATGTAATTCTGTGACCATTAAAGCATAACATGGAGAATAAATGGACTAGTAAGGAACCCTATGTAAATGTACACATACTTAACCATGAACAAAATGTGGTATTTGTAATATACAAACCATACATGCACTTTTGTTTTAAATGCATTACATAAAATTGAGGTATTTTTAATTTGAAAATAATGCTTATTAATTTTCTGGATATAATTATTCATGAACTGATTATACCTATAAATTATTCCTCTGGGTGAAGTAATTTTGTTATATTAAATACACTTACGTCGTAATTGGTGACAGTGTTAGTAACACCAGAATACTTTAAATTAAATAAGTGAAACAGGAAACTTAGTCCTGGCTCACCTAATGATAGAACTGTAAATGAAATTTTACCCTCCCTGATATCGTTTGAACAAACTGAATGGTGATTTGGAAAACTGTGAACGTAATCCACCGAATTCCTTCTTAATCAGCATTCAGAATAAATATATTATTGTAAAAAGTCCTAAATTTGCTTGGTAGTTGCCTACCTGCATCTTCTTTATCTTGAATGATCAGTTTTCTTCATTTTAGTCTAAACAAATGAGCTTTATTGATTAAATACAAAATCCATGAAATGTTTGATAAAAAGATCAAACTTAGCAATACCATTTGGCATGGACTTTTCTATAAATTGTTTCTTCAACAATTAACTAATACACAGTTAATTATTATGGAATTATTCATGACTATATGATATGAATGATATTTATACTCAGATACTGTGGTCAGATTACCAAGGGTTTTGCAATCAGTTAATCTTCAGAGCATAATTTGAATTTCTTGCGGACCATATGAAGCCTGCCTGTAAGTTAGCCGGCCATATGACTGGTATTACCTGGCGAGATGTGAGCCTACTCACATGATACAAAAAGAAAATTTGCGATGAATGTTGTAGAAGAAGCCTATTGTCCTGTTCAATTAAGGTATAGGAGGTGGTAAGAAGAAAACACGAAGTTGATTTTGCCTTCTATTAAGCATGCATATGTTGAAAATGTTGTCAGTCTTCATTATGCAAAGATCAGAATAACCTAGAAATTTCTGGAAGACCACCCCTAACTCTATTCTAATTTCTATGGTTCTGCCTGACATCACTCTCAAGTTCTTGAAGTGCGCATGAACTGTTAATAGGCAGTTTTCTGTTTCAAATCCCCACAAAGATAAAACTCACACTATACCAACATTAAAATAAGGGACTTTAACAAGGTACCATACAGTAGTTCGACCGGTCAGTTCCCCCAGCAAATGCTTACCGCTAGAACGCTGGTAGGTTTGAACTGGTCCACATGTTTTACTTTATTTTTCCATGTACTTGAACAAGCTAACAAACACCAAACAAACATGTTTGAACAAACAAACGACATGTTCCATACTTGCAGACAGCTGCTAGGCTAAGAATATGTGCAGCAAGAACTGTATGACCCATAGAGTCACTGTCTCTTATCTGAAAACGAACGCGTTTCCACCAAGAAAGATAGGGGTCATTAAATATGAGTTTCTGATTCCATATGGGCTCCCACGTGTTCTTTTGCGCGCAGGTTCTTCCCTGTAACACATAACAAAACCAAACAAATCCAAATTGCTGATAATTATGTGGCTAATGAAACACAAAGGATGAACCTTGTCAGTATAACATTATTTTTTGTATTTGAATGAGAGATGATGTTTATACATAAATGTTTTTAAAACTAAACGGACATCAGTTTTCCGGTAGAGCGAATGCATTCTCAGTAACACTTCTATTCCATTTCTGGTGATCGCCCAATCTGATGATGAATTTATCCTAGATTTTCCCTGTTTGACAAGGCAAATGCTGGAACTTTATCTTGTACCAAGGCTCTTCTCTCTCCAATTTATACTCTTTTTTATGTTACAGGACGACTCTGGGTTGTTTATCCGTCACTTCTAATTTACAACTTCTTGGCTCTGGCAGAGGCTCGCCTTGACTGCAGATTAAAGCTTTCTTTGGTTCCTGCTGGAGGGGAGCCTCTAATCCGCCACCGCCACCCATTGGATAGCTTGGGTACGTTGTTGCAAATGCTTCCTGCCACATAGTCAAGGCAGAAACTGTTAGTGAACTCCGTCTCTAACTCTTACCCTTTCCGTTCCTTCATCTCATCCATTCCTCTTACGAGTGTATGTACAAAACATATAGTTTCAGGTTGACGCACTAGATATGCCGTCCTTTTTCTAAATTACCTCTAATATTTATGGTGCAAAATTCAGTCTAAGTATTACGAACCCACTGGTTAAGTAGTTATTATTTCCAACAGATTACTATCACAGAAAGGCAAATCGATAGTTCTAATCCAGCAAAATGGTCCTTCCTGGCCTTTTTTTCTCATTATATTTACTGTATCTTAGTTCTGATTGCCAAAACTGCCAGGACATACTCTGGTTATTTTCCCTTCTGTATTTCCCTACCTCAATTATAATTGCAAGAAAAAACTTACAGGAAGATAGATCAGGGGAATGGGTGCATTAAAAGAAAAAGTATACAAAATAAATCAACAAGCTTTAGTTGGACTTGCACAACATATGCCAAACGAATTGCTCCAATTTCTCACCGGAAAGTACAGGGGTATAATTAGACATTTCCTATGCAAGTGAACAATGAAGGAAGCAGCTCCATCATCTCCTTGCTTACGATATGTGAACAGTTGGCATCTTTAGGTTTTTTTTATGCTTGTTAGAAATAACAAATCATACTATATTTACTTCGGACTTCCCGCCCCACCCCAAAGCAACCGGTGTCACCAGCGGGTTATGGAGAAAACAGGTGATTAGCACAATATGAGGATTTCAATAGTATGAGATAGATTTTAAGTTGTAAACTGCCTTTTAGTTTAGAAAATCATTAAAAGGTACTACATGTTGAATTTTTTCTACACAATTATTAATTTTAGCATCTTTAGCTTGATAGGTATTTTGTCATTGTAAGCATAGAACAATAGACCTTGTCTTTGATGCCAAATCTTCCAGTCATGGATAAAATAAGTAAACTATTCTTACTTCACCCTCCATTTATTGATTCAATCGCTTCCTAGCAGTAAATGTAGCAAAACAGCATCTACCGACTGGCTTGATACTAGTAATTCCCACTCTAAAGTTGGCAATACTTCGTTTTAGTATACACCCATTTCGACATTTTGTGTATTACCACTAAATTACATAACAGCTATCTGAAAATACTTATTTCAAACACTACTTACTGTTTGTCCTGAAAAAGTAACTTCGACGTAAGGATCAACTTTATCCTTTTTGGTCATGTTCTTGTATATAAGTTGAGGAATGTTATCTGCTCCATATACACGAACAATATAACAGTCTCCTTTGTTATATTCTGGCACCAACAGATTTCTGTAAATGTTCAGCAAAAATTCTTGGTTAATCATTATAGAGAAATTAAAATTATATATTACTTTAATTTAATCCGAAAGATTTATTTTCTTAAATACATTCTTCTAAAATAGTAAGGACCTACTTAATTGCAATTCTGAAGCACTATGTAAAAGTTACATCATGAAAGCTCTTAATTATTTTCCTCCAATGTAGGACATATCGAACAATCAATGAAAAGGTGAAATGATGCTTAAGTGAGCTCAGGGTCTATTGAGCGTTTTCTTCTTTTACTTTAGGTTAACTAGGATAAAAAATTGCAAGTATGCTTTCATTACTTATGTTCTTGTAGGTATAAAGAAGTAGGGAAATACAGTAGGTGTAAATGGTAGTCAGATTTTGATTAGCTGGTCCAGTGCCTTTGCAAGTCCGTTCTCTTTGCCCGAGCAGGGGAGGAAAATGAATAAATTATATGTCTAATAAACTTATTTTAAACATATGGTATTTTAATCAAAATCATAATAGACTTTTTGGAAAATAAACAAGTTATAGTAATTATCTATGTAAAGTTTAGTTTGTGTTGGAGGATTTTCTTGAATGTCATACACACACGCACGCACGCACGCATGCACACACGCACACACGCACATACAGACACCCCTTCGTCTTCTAAGGATAAGGGAAAGCTGACAAAACGCTTTATCCGGATAACTCCCCCAAAGTTTCAACACAGAGTTCCCTTGATATAATCTTCTTGTTCTCAGTGACCTTACGGCGAGAATATCGATAATGATAGAAACTAATATTGCAGTTTTTCACCCTAATACCTGTGCAGCCTGCCCTAAGTTCCACTCAGTATAAGGAGAGCTTACCCTTCTATGTCATCTTCCTCCTCCTTCTCGCGTGTAGGGTGCACTTTCACAACTTCACCCTTGGCGATAACACTCAAATCACATTTTAAGTAGCCTCGTGGTCCTTTTCATTTTCGTTTGGATCAAACGGCACAGCCCATTTGTGATAGAACTGTTGATCTGTAAACAGTTGTTTAATTCATTTAATTAGTATCGAGAACCCAAAAACATCCTAACCAGCTGCGCGGTTTTCCGCTTGTCCACAACCTCGGCGCCCATTGCCATCTGCTGTTATAATAGAAAGGCGAAAATGAAATAGTAGTAGGGGACAACAGGTTTTGGAACAGTGAATCCCTGTTTCAAAACCCGTTCATTGCATTTTAAATGGGAGAAATATTGTTCCAGAAACCTCTGATGATTTTGGAACCGTCGTAGTGTTGTTTTTCAAACACCCTATGTGAGAGGAAGGCAGCACAGCAATGCGCAGATGCCTGAAACATTGTTTCAGAATCCTCTGGTGGATTTTGGAACCGTTGAATCGTTGTTTTTGGAGAAAAAAAATCCTATGCTAGAGTAGGTGGAACGATATGTTGTCGGATCGGTCTAATACTGAAAGTATGGAAATGTGAATGAAAAGAATTGTGCTAATCTGTACGAAAATCATTGCAGTGCTAGAGTGTGTAAATCGGTTTATGTGGGTAAGGAATGACAAAAATATGTTAAAAAATAAGAATTATCATCATCTCTTAGGAAGTCGTATGCCTGTGTGTATGATCATGAGAAATAGTAGTTGAAAAGATATCAGTGTACTGAGATCGCCCCCCACATACTGCCGTTCCCCAGTGCAAGAATCAACATGTTCAAATCCTTTCCCATTCCATCCAAACTGCTGTTATAGCTGTATGAGCAATCCGTGCCGAAAAAAGGTCAACAAAAGGAGGTCATCAAGTTATACACGTGTACAGAGAACGTCCTCCTCCCCACCATCCCTACGTTGATGCAAGAATGAACATGTTTAAATCGTCTCCCATCCAGCCACGTCTATTGTGCGAAAGTATGATCGAATTGTGTGCACAGTTATTTGTGAACCGTCAAGATGAATAGTCAATTAATCAAAAGTGCTATTGAGAGCGACAATGCATGCTGGATGAACCTTGCCGATTACGAGAAGATGAAGCAACATTGTCTGGAAAAGCATGAGGAACATTGTAATGGCAATACGCATAGCATCATCTGCAAGGAATCTTCACAACATGATCAAATGACCACATTCTTTCATTGTGGAGAGTACTGCGATGTGTATCATAAGTTAAAGGGGTAAGTAAGATAAGGCAAAAAAATATTTTTGACTGATATTACTATATGAGGTATCATAACTAAAACAATACAAACTGTTAATTAACTTTAAAGAGAGTCGATTAAAGACACTAAACAACACTTACTTTTAAATTTTTCCGGAACATGTTTCTGAGGCTTTGCCTCTATCATCAGCCAGTTCTTAGTCGAGAACCGACTGATGATAGAGGCAAAGCCTCAGAAACATGTTCCGGAAAAATTTAAAAGTAAGTGTTGTTTAGTGTCTTTAATCGACTCTCTTTAAAGTTAATTTATCATAACAACACTGTTTTCAACACTTCCAAGAAAGGAATTGCAATACAAACTGTGTATATTGCAGAATGTATGAAGGTGAGGATGTGCCACCCTATCAGGACATGGATCGTTTGAAGCCTGTGCCTGAAAGAACCGTGCAACCCATGGACAGGAAAGAATGTGTAGAAGAAGAAGAAGAAGGTAGGTTAGTACAAAGAAACAAAAACAGACATAATGACAAAAAAGCAATCTATGTTTTATTTTCATTTTTAATCGTCTGTATATATGTCTCCAGGTCCGATAAGAAGCCGGAGAAGAAGAGGAACAAACCAAAGATTTTCAGCAAGGAGAAGGTGAACGATGCTGCTCTGGATAATATTATAGTACTCATCTTTGATGCCATTCCAGAAAAGCCCGTGAAAGATGAATCCAAATAGCGTGTATATGCTTGACAACATCTCCATCAGTGTGAACTGTCATGTGAATATAGGGCTCCACTACGAACTCCCCACCCTCTACATCATAGCAGCTGACGAGACATTCTTATACATAACTAAAGAAGACTGGGTGATAATAGTGGAAAATATGTCAGTAATTGAAACGTATCTTAGACACGGTAAGCTCCCAAGTGTTTCATACAGTGAAAATATAATATATGGTTATAATATAATATTGCATATGAATAAAATGAGTGAAATAGTTTTCAGAAATACAAGTCTAAATGAAAATATTATAAATCTAGACATAGCTGCAATAGTTGGACTCAAGAGACTAATTCCATACATTGAAAGACATTTATTTCAATTGCATGAAGCTCATAAATCACGCTGTTCATATGACATTTCAGGTAGGAGTATCAGGAAAAAGGTTAAGGAGATGTATGCTAAAATCAATAAAAAGATCATATAATTGGTAATGTATTTTTTATTGACAGCCAAAGAAAGAAAAGAAAACATTTTTCCTATATGATAGATTGAACAACATGAGTTAGAGGTTTGTAAGTGAGCAATTTGTCATGAATAATTAAACAAAAAAATGATGTTTGTGGAGGAAAGTTTGCTGATGCTTGAACTTCTAGTCTGATGTTAACTGCTCCAGTAACTGTCTCCTCAGCTTGATGAGAGCAGTCAATGACAATTAGCGGTGCATATTTCAGAAAGTCACTTCTCTTCAAAAGGGGATAATTCTCCTTACCGTAGTAAGAGTATTGAAATTTAGAATACTGATCATATAGAGAAGCAAACTTTGAATTTGTGAAATCCAAATTCAGGTCATGATAGGGATAACATTCACAGTTGAGATAAAGTTTCAGGTTTGTGATATTACAATGATCAAAGAGAGAGCTATCTTTAGCGAGATAATTTAATCTCAAAGTATAAACTTGAAAGAAGCGTAGGGACAGTGAAGCACAAATTAATACAAAATTGAATCGAGAATATATTGACACATTGCTTCACTCACACTGTTTATTCACAGGACATGTTTCAAGAGCTCTTGCTCCTATCCTCAGCTGATACTCGATTAGTGAAAGTTGTAGTGGTTTCTTCTTTCTCCGTATTGTCAATAGATGGCGTGATGTACTTGTCAAAGATGTCCGGTGGTGGAGTTTCAAAATTCATGACTCTATGACGATTTTTGTTAATGAAGATTTTTTCCCATACGGAAAGGTCTATGGGGTGACTAACGTATTTTATTAGAGATGTTTCCAAATTGATGTCATGTCTAGTATTCAAAAAATGAAAAGCCACTGCTGATTTTTCTGTTTCACCACTTTTAATGTTTCTCATATGTTCTTTAGTTCTGATGTTAATATTTCTTTTTGTTTTTCCTATATAAATTTTAGGGCAAGTTTCACATTTGATCTCATAGAATCCTGGTTTTTCTTTGGTAGTGATTGAATTTTTGGTAGGGCCTTTTAACAAATTTCTGATATTAAACCTATTTTGAGGTGCAAGAGTTATGTTGTGTTTTGAGAAGATTTTTTGGAATTTGTTATAGGCTGATGGGTGGAAGGTGAATTTTTTAAAAAGTTTTTTCTCTTTTTCTCCTGTAGGTTCTAGGGTGGTGGTTTCTTTTATTTTCTTAGCTTTTTTGAGTCTGTTAACTGTTTTGTCTACTAAATTTGGGTTGAAACCGTTGGATATAGCTACTTTTTTATGTGTAGATATTCCTCTTGATAATCTTCTCTGTTTAGTGGAAAGTTGATCATCCGAAAGATTAAACTGTTGAAAATGGCATGTTGGTGTTGTTTTGGGTTGAAACTGTTGTTCTTAATGTAATTATCTGTGTGTGTCGGTTTCCTGTAAATACCAAAAGTGAGTTTGTTGTTCATTTTTTTGATCTTGATGTCCAAAAAGGGGAGAACACCATCCTCTTCTCTTTCCAATGTAAATTTTATAGCTGGATTTTGTATATTCAAAAGTTCAAGACCATCTTGTATGAGTTTTTTAGGTACTATTGCAAAAATGTCATCAACATAGCGATACCATACTTTGAAATAATTTGGAAAAGCTTTTGTGATATGTGTTTCAAAAGCACTCATGAATAAATCTGCCAAGAAGGGAGACAAAGGGTTGCCCATAGCTAGGCCCGTTTTTTGTTTATAGATCTGTCCATTAAAGCTGAAAAAATTTTGATTGATACAAATTTCTGTAAGTTGTGAAAGTTCTTCTATTTCTTCAGGTGTTATTTGTATTGATTCCAGCCATTTTTTGAGAAGTGGAATAAGCTCATTGGTAGGTATACTTGGATATAAAGAAATGACGTCAAAGGAAACTAAAGCATCTGTAGAGTTGATCTTTGTGTCCTTCAGGAGATTTAACAATTCAAACGAGTTTTTGATACTTAAATTTTCAAATTTTGTGAAGGATCTGAAGATTTGAACCAGCCATTTTGATAGTTGGTAAGTGGGTGCATCAATGTTATTAATTATTGGTCTGAGGGTAATTTCAGGTTTATGTATTTTGGGTAAACCATATATGTATGGTGTTTTTGGACTGTCTATTTTATTGTTCAATTTATCTCTTTTAGTCATGATTTTACTGTTTTTAATTGCTAATTCCACAGATTTGCATGCATTCTTTAATGGATTGTTTTCTAGTTTAACAAATTCTTTTCCGTTTAAAAGGTAGTCCATTTTTTTGCGATAGTCTTCTTCGTCTAATATTACTATTTTGTTACCCTTGTCTGCTTTTGTGTAGCTTACCGGTTTTTCATTTAAATTTTTGATTAATTTTTTATATGAATATCTTTTTGAATTTGCATTTTGAATATGATCTAGAGTTTCTAAGCACTGTGTTCTGATCGTAGATTTTTTGTTATCGGGCAAATTATATATCGCTATTTCAATGTCCGCGATATAGTTTTCAATGTTTTTTGTGTAATCTACACATGTTTTTAGGCCTTTGTTTAGAAAATCTATTTCTTTCTCCGTGAAGTTGCATGTGGATAGATTCGAAATCAGCAGTGGCTTTTCATTTTTTGAATACTAGACATGACATCAATTTGGTAACATCTCTAATAAAATATGTTAGTCACCTCATAGACCTTTCCGTATGGGAAAAAATCTTCATTAACAAAAATCGTCATAGAGTCATGAATTTTGAAACTCCACCACCGGACATCTTTGACAAGTACATCACGCCATCTATTGACAATACGGAGAAAGAAGAAACCACTACAACTTTCACTAATCGAGTATCAGCTGAGGATAGGAGCAAGAGCTCTTGAAACATGTCCTGTGAATAAACAGTGTGAGTGAAGCAATGTGTCAATATATTCTCGATTCAATTTTGTAATAATTTAATCTGTCGATTTGTGCACCAATTATCACAAATCAAGGTTTCTTAAGCTTTGTTGTTGTTGCAACGTTCCAAGTGAAAGCTTTAGTCTGTGGTACTGCAGGTTGAGTATGATGGTCCATCGTTCGAAAGGCCACGTGTAGAGGCTGATCCGACTTGACGAGTTTAAGTTTCTCCACTCTCTCGGCATCGGAAAGTCGCAGCACTGGCATCCTCCATTCGATCCTGGTTAGTTTAATAACAGTCGGTTCATTGCCCACTATACAATTATTAGAATTTTTCGATTTAATAAGAACAAGTTCAAACTTGCTATTAAGTATGACTTCCCTGTGATCATCGACAAAACCCAAAAGCATCGAAAGAGGAAGGACAGCGTTGAAGATACCATTCGATGCATTCACGATGTCCACATCATCACCAGAATGGGGTCCAACCTGCGTTCTGCAAACGATTGGAATCCAGAATGTTGAGAGCTGCATAGTTGCACATGGTTGAAGAAATGTCAGGATTTCTAGTTCTATCAATAGTAGTACCATTCATATCCAATCGAATTTCATCAAACGCAATGACATTGTTGCTCAGCTTTGAAGAAGAGGGTCCTCCTTCAGGCTTAGTAAGAGTTCCCTCTATGTACAAATAACTTCTGCTATGAAGCATGTACAAATCTTCAGCTTGGCATGGTATTCTAATTTCATCATTCGCTTCAAGGGCTGATGTGTTGTAAGGTAAGAATATATGTTCCTCCTCTTTACTAATCTTATCCTCAAATGCTGGAACTCCCGTCACATCTAAAACATCCATTACAGAACCTTGAAGTCTAACCTTTCGAGGAACTTTCAATTAGATGATGTTAGCAGTTTGCATGCTGAAGAGCGAGTAGGCTTCATCCTCTAGAGAAGCTTTTTATTATAGCAAGATTTCTTAAAATTTAGTCCCATTCCGTTTTATGTGTAGTCTCACGGTAATAGTCTTGTTTCTAAAGTCGAGGGTATCACCGTTCTGATCTACCACTCGAATGTTGTGATGATCAATGAGCTTTGTATCAATGATTGGTAAATATATAGGATTGGATGGTTCCTGCGAGATGTGGTAGCCTGGGGGAACAGATTGGAAGAATTCATAAAGGGAGTGACTGCTTTTGCCATCGAGGAAGGAACCGCTTGCAAGGCTACACTCAATGCGTATTATGCTAACCTTAAAGATGTTCATCAGTTCATCAGACTCTGTCAGAATATGAGGCTCCACCATTCGTCCCCCGGTGAAACCCAGAATAGAACCGATCGATATATAAAAAAAAACCTTGAGTGACAGAAGGAGATTCACCTTCGAAAAGTATAAAATGTATACTGTGATACACTGTAATAAGTTGTTTTATTAAAGTAGTTTGTTAGCACATTTGTATACCCCTAAGGTGGCCGACCTTGTTTACTACTGGAGTTAACCATGCCCTTCTTCCTATACTCACAGCATGCGCAACTACAAGCCGAGTCCTTAAATTCCTAAGTCTAATCATTTCACTCCAGCAAGTAAATTACAGTAAAAGCTGTGGATTGCGACAGGTGAACCAACTCTAAAAGAAAAAAATTAATTTTGTCAGCAAACAAGGTAATGGTGAGTGTTTTATGGTATGCACAGGGAATTATTTTAATTGATTATCTGCTAATCAAGCATACTGTAACGTTTGAGTGATGAGGTGAAAAGAAAAATACCTCATTTGGCAAAGAAGAAAAAAATCTCTTTTCTTCAAGACAATGCTCCGAGCCATTGTTCAGTCTTTGCAATGGGGTAAAATGTGCGAATTAAAGTTGGAATTGCTTGGACATCCACCCTATCCGCCAGATGTAGCACCAGTTCCCGAACCTAAAAAATGTCTTGGAGGGCGAAGATTTCACAGCAACGAGATCATTGATGCGCTAAACAGCTATTTTTAGGGGCATGATAAATCGCACTACAGAAAAGGTTTAATTATGGAAATTAGAACACCGATATGACAAATGCGTTAGCTCTTCTGGAATTGATGTTAAATAAAGAAACAAAATGTTTAAAGTGTTTTTCTTTATTGTGAGGACCGAGACTTATCAAATGAACTTCGTATGTTTGACATCTCTTTGGGAAACTATCCATTACTTGCTGTAATTGAGTTGAGAAATGTTGGCATGTCTCCATGAGCTGAGAAAGAATTACTGGCCCAAATTTTTCGAGTCGACACTTGATGCCCATATATACGTGAATACAATTTTGCCTCTGCCCGCTTCTTTTAACAGACAGGGAGCACGATTTTGCCTATTTTAAACAAGAGCGTGCAAAAGCTCATACAGCCAAACTTTCGATGGGAGCAATCGAAAATATGTTTCAGGACAAAGTTATCAGTAGAGATTGGTGGGCCCCTCGGTCTCCCGACCTAACTCCGTGTAATTTCTATCTCTGGGTAACTTAAAGCATAAAGTGTACAAGACAAATCCACACCCCCTGAAAGAATTAAATTATCTGCCAGGAAATTGCCAGCATTTTTCAAGTTGAATGTGGTGAGTGATGGATAGTTTCCTAAAGAGGTGTTAAACATGTATGGACAACGGCTGTGGCCAGTTTCAGGATCTCCTTTAATAACAGGGGTAAATAAAGCCTTAAAAAGTAGTTTTAAAAATGCTGCGTGGTTGCATCCGCGTCTTTCTATGATGGAGGCAGGCGGCAACGAGCACCGAGGTCGCGACAGGCAGAACACAGCGCAGCCGGCTCCTACGTTTCTGTATCTCCGGTATGTATCTGTCTGTCTGTCTGCCTGCCTGTCTGATTTTTTTTTGTAATTTATGTCCTCCAATGTCGAGTCATATCGGACGATGAATGAAATGGGTGAAATGATGCTCAAATGAGCCCGGGGTCCACTGAGCCTAGAGTTACCCGATATTCATCTTTCAGGATAAGGGAAAACCCCAGAAAAAACCTTATCCAGGTAACTCACCCTGACCGAGATTCGAACTCGGGACCTCTTGAATGTGAGGCAGACATGCTACCACCACGCTACCGAGGCGGGCAGATGGATGGATGGATGGCTGGATGGACGGACGGACGGACGGACGAACGAATGGACGGACGTGTAGTGTTTAACGCTTGCTTTTACTACATATGGCACCGCAGGCGGTGACACTGATGATACATGAGATGAACATGGAGCACCGGTGGAATGAGATAGCGGGGGAAACCGGATGTCCTGGAGAAAACCCGCCCCAGCGCCGTGTTGTCCACTACAAATCTCACTTTGCGGTCGCCTGGGATCGAACCCAGGCCGCCTTGGTGAGAGCCAAGCAGTCTAACCACTGAGCCACGGCGCGGCCTGGATGGATGGATGTATTGCACACAGTATTTACTAAATGTACCTTCTCACAACTAAATACTACTATAAATAAAGCATACTAAACAACAAATTATTAACCATTGAAGATTTAAACAATGCAGATAACAAAGTTGCAATTGTATAGAACATACTTCTTCTCTTTGCATAGGATAGTCATTTATGGACCTGTACTCCTTATGTCGAAAATAATTATAAATATACCTACATGACTATGGCCTTAGTTTAAAACAAACACATTTGTGTGTAGGAATTAATTAGTTTATGTAGCATACAAATGAAATTAATATGTTCAACAACCCTTTATTCACATTGAAAAGAGTATTACTGCAACAAATTATCTGTTTTAACTTATATGTTGAGACTCCTTGCTCAAATAGTAAGCCGACCATGTCAATCGAATGAACAGTATCATTATATTTATTCATTTTTCTTGCGAGTTCATAAGCATTGTTATTCGTACTATGAATAAACTGCAACACTTTTAGCAACACACTTCACTAATTACTTATATGTTGTAAAATCCCCTGGGACCAGTTTCGTGATGCATGTGTTACATCCTCAGCCTGTTTAATGAATAATCTCTGGTTATTCCTGGAAGTTAAGGAACTGCTTACTACCTTACTGCCATCTACCGGGGCCAACACAAACTAATTGATTACATCTATGGGTGGGATTTCAAAATCCATCATGCAAACTTTATCAAAATAAATATTTCCTTTGAAACCATTCAATCTAAATCTGTTCAATTGTTTCAGTAATTTAACTCTGGGTTTATTTCATGTTTAGATGACCAAAAATTATCAGTCACTACAGATTTATCTGTCTGTTTATATTTAATATTTCTGAAATGTCCTTTGCTCTGGTTTCTAAATTACGTTTGGTCCTACCGATGTAAATCTGATTTCACTCTAAACAGATAGCTTGATAAATACCAGTTTTTTTTTGTTATCGGAAATTTTGCCTGTGTTAGAAATATGTAGTAGATGTTAGAGATGAAAACATGTTAGAGTTACTACAACAAAAAGAATTCCAGGAAATAGATTCTAATCCACTCAACCAATGCATAAAAGATGTACAAGAAACCATCATTAATAGTAAAATTTTAACAACTACAGAACAAAAAACTATCAAACCGGACAACCCTACCCTTGGAAGACTATATGGTTTGCCTAAAATACACAAACCCAACATACCCATGAGACCCATTGTAAATATTATAAACACTTCTACTTATCTTCTGGCAAAATGGCTATCCAAAAAATTTCAGTCCTTTCCACAATTCCATACTCTGAGCATAAAAAACTCTTTAGACCTGGTAGAAAAAATTCAAAATCTAATACTAAAACCTCATGACACTTTAGTATCCTTTGATGTCCGCTCCCTCTTCCCTAGCATTCCATTAGACAAACTTTTGATTCAACTGAAAACATGGCTAAATTCTATAAACCTAGATGCCAATGCAATAGAACAATATTTGGCAATGACTGAAATATGTATACATCAAAATTATTTTGTCTTCGATGGAAAATGTTATAAACAAATTTCAGGACTAGCTATGGGAAGCCCGCTATCACCATTTTTGGCCAATCTATACATGAGCTTTTTCGAAACACATATAACTAAAGCCTTCCCTTATATGTTTAAAACATGGTACAGATACGTAGATGACATCTTTGCAATAGTGCCCTACAAACTAATAGATGATGCTTTGAAACTACTCAACCTGCAAGAACCCAGCATACAATTCACAGTGGAAACTGAAGAGGACTGTACTCTACCTTTTTTAGACCTTAAAATCAAAAAAAGCAATGAAAAACTAAAATTTGGCATCCATAGAAAAGCAACACACACAGATAATTACATCAAAGCAAATAGTTTCAACCCAATTCCACACAAACAAGCAACCATCAACAGTCTCACACACAGATTAGTAAATCTACCTCTCAGCCAGCAAGAATATCAAAACGAATACCATCAAATCTTAAAAACTGCAATTAAAAATGGATATGGAAAAAACCTTGTAGATAAAAAACTAAAATCATTCAAACTTCAAAAGAGATTAAAACAGATCACAGCTCTCACACCAATAAAACAAGAAATTAGATTTGCTAAATTTACTTACCACCCCTGGGCCACAAAAAAGTTCCAAAAAATATTCAAGAAATACAATATCACATTGGCACCAAAAAAACAATTACAACATTAAAAACCTACTTCACAGTAATAATGCTGATAAGATAAAACCAGAGGAAAAGTCAGGCATTTACAAGATTAAGTGTAAAGACTGTGAAAAAATTTACATAGGGAGGACAAAAAGAAACATAGGCACTAGAAAGAAAGAACACTTCAGGCACTTAAGATACAAAAATATTGATAAGTCCGCAATAGCAGCTCATTTCTGGTCTGAGAATCATGAAATTGAGATAGCACAGAATTACTAAAATACGTATAAAAACATAGTGAACTCGTCATATGGGAGAGGATATACATAGAAAAACATAAAAACTAACTAATGAACTTTGAAATCCCGCCAGAAGAGAATCCCACATTTAAGTTCATCACTAAATCAACAGATGGCAGCAGCAACCCCAGAATTACCCACACCGCTGGATAAAACTTTAGTCGCATAAGAGCCGTAGATGCAAACGATGATTTGCGAAACATGTCCTCAAAATAGGTATGAAAGTGAAGCAGATGTGTAAACAATACGACTCATCTAAAAATTAATAATGTAGTAGATTGTTTATGCTGGATTTATTTTGAGGTACCAATAGTATACCAAATTCTTTGAAAAGTTTTTGAAAACATTTTTATTTTATAAAGGATGATATGTAATTTTTTTAAAATTGCAATTTTTGACTTTTTTAAGTGTGGAAACATCATTTAAATTTTTTGATATTTAAATATTTCTATCCTTTTTTGTATAAAATTTTAGTAAACCCATTAAAGCAATGTTAATAATGTGTTTGTAATCTGTATTATATTCTTCCATATTTAGGGGTGCGTTTATTGCGTGTAAATCAAACTATTAAAGACAACAAATTTATGTGATTAAGGGTTGAAGCATTTATTTTTTATATAATTATTAATGTGAGTTGATTTCCTATAAATGCTGAAGTTTCATTTATTATTTTTTATTATCTTTAGATCCAGAAAGAGGACGCAGCTATTGTTTTAAATTTATAGTTTGAACTTTATAGTTCTATTCTGCAAATTTAGAAGATTTTAGTGAAGTGTGTTGCTAAAAGTATTACCGTTTATTCATAATACCTGCTTTGCTTCACTGTTAGCAGCCTCAGTTTTCTACAAAAACTAAATGTAATACTTATTTCTTCAATTTGATATGAGATATGAGATATTTTGAATGATAAATGTCTAAATAATCACTTCTACCCTTTCAAAACCAAGAACCACGCTAAGCCACTGCTCCGATACAGCAGTTGCGTCACATACTGTCATCATGGCCCTCCCTTTTAGGAGAGACAATTCATTCATATCTGCTAAGGAAAACGATAAAGGTAAATATTTTAAATTTGATGAACTAAAGAAATCCAATGGTTATCTTTATTTGTGTCGGTAATAACAAGTGTCTGCACATAAAACATCTGAACTGCTATTTTGGATTTATAGTTAAATCGTATCACATCTGTGGTGTGTTTCCTGGTGTCTGTTTCAGCAGGTGAAATCAAGCTTTCGTGCCACATCAGCATATAAATTAGTACATTTGTAGCTTGGTAAACTAAAATTCTCCGAACTAATTTCACATTAGCCCTTTGGAGAGGCAAAGCAATAATACATTTGCTAAATTCTAAGAATTTCATACGACACTGTCGTACGAGTGTCCTTTGATAAGTCTGTGAAATTTCTATGAAGGGAAGGAAATTGTTGCAACTATTAAGCTTGAGTATTCAAAAGATTGTGCAGAAAATATGGATGTCCTGCAATATACAGTTTCATTGTTGAAATGGTCAGTGTGTAGCTGCGATTAAAACTGTAAAAAAGAACAGAGTTTCATGCTGTTATTAAACATTTTCATTTGAAGGGCTGGACTGCCGCATAAGTCAAACTGAATTGGACGAAGTTCACGCGGACTGTGAACAAACATTGAAGACCATTTACTTTTGGATCAGTTAATTTAAACGTGATCGCAGAAGCGCAAAAGATGAATCGCGTTCTGGACGCCAAATTGAAGTAACCACACAGGACAACTTTGAAAAAATCCACAATCTGGTTAGGAATGATCACCAACTCAAAATTCGTGAGATTTCTGAGGCATTACGCATCTCAATTTAGTGAATGTATAATATCCTGCATAAAAAATTGGCAAAGAAAAATTTGTGAGCAAGACGGGTGCCGCAATTGCTCATAGTCCACAAAAAGCGCATCTGGAGGAACACTTCTACCGATCACAAAAATGATCTTTCACCAGGATAATGCACCATTGCCCACATCAGCAATGGCAATGGTGAAAGTGCATGACTTGGGCGTTGAATTAGTTCCTCATTCACCTTATTCACCAGACTTAGCCCCAAGTGACTTATTCCTGTTCCCAAACTTGAAAATTTGGCTTGGCGGTAAGAAATGTTCATCAAATGAAGAAGTGGTATTCTACGTCAACGAGTATTTTGCAGACCTTGGCGGAACCCATTTTTCCAACGGGGTGAAAAAGCAAAGCTGGAACATCGCTGGACCAAGTTTACAGCAATCATTGGAGACTATGTCAAGAAATAAGGTAAGACGTTCACGAATATATATATATAGTCTTGGTTTTTACCAGACTTATCAAGCGACCTTCGTATATATACAGGTAAATAATTTTATACGTCTTCTCAAGTTGAATCGTCTTCCTTATATTACACATTGTGGAGACCATAATTTGATGTAATACGTACATCATTTTTCCAAATGTTCAGGAGTAAATTCATGAAGTTTATCAGATAATATGATTTTGTATGCAGAGGACCTTTCAGCATCTACAGACGTGATTGGACCATATTTATAAGTAGTAACAAGCTCTGCAGAGATTTCTCCTGGAAGTTCCACGCCGTTTCCTTGGAAATATTTGCTTACAGATCATAAAATATTTTAATCGGGATTTCTTTGTAGAACACTGCACAGTTTTGCATTCAATATTTCCTCACATTTTGAAGGAGCACTGTTCTCTTCTCATAGATTGACACAGACGCATGAAGGTACTTGGGCATAATGCTAAGTCTTTCTGCAGCGTTTCATTTCGGAAAATGTCCTGTGAACCTTGAATTGTCAAAGCATCATTTGGATTTAGACTGCAGACAACTGCTTTAACTCCATTGAAATTTTCAGTATAAAAGAGAGCAGTGTTTATCCATGTACCACAGCGGGAGAGAATTGGTTCCAGGGGTAGAGGATGTTCCCGAAAAGCAGGCATTAGACCATGGGCTTTTACAAAGACTTTCTTTGTAGTATAAAGTAAGGTATATACTTCACAATCTGCTCCAGTATGGCTTCTGCTACCCTTTGAACCCCATGCACAATATATGTAACGTGGATTTAAAGAGGATAAAACATTTTCAGACCAGAAGCAGATCGTAGCATGTAGGCTCCAGCATCTGAAATCAAAATATGAAATTTATATTCGTTACGTGCTCCTGGCCATAATATTCTTAAACCATCGTAGACTAAGCGAGCAATTGTGGAGTTATTAGATTTCTCTAACATACTAAAGGCGATCAAAGACGGCTATCTCAGCTCGTCTTCACTGAGCTTACCTATAGAAAATTTGCCACATGACGTCCAGAGGAGTCAGTAGTTTCGTCCACAATACAATATTTATCTAAGAAATGGGATTGCTAAGTAAATTCCATTGTATTTTGTGGCAATTATTAGCCCTTGGCATAAATCACTGCAAAGTTCGTTTTTCAGATTATAAGAAGAGGGTGTTTGTTGTTTCAACGTTTGCTTCAAGGAATTTCGTTTCTTTTTAGCTGCAAGATGTTGATTCGTTGTTGAATGTTGGCTTAGCTGAAACCTTCTCGCACACGCAATTTGTTTATTACACCTTTACAAAAACCTGCTTCTGCGCCTGGTATAATCCAACGGCTCACAGTCCTGAGCCCACTGTTTTATAAATTCACTTTTCGTACGTTCACTGAATTTGGGCATTACAACGTGCACAGCGAACAACCACCAACTTAACAGCAGAACGAAACTCTCTCTGACGGGGAATCCTGCAAATATCTAAATGGCCACGCCGTGGCTCAGTGGTTAGACCGCTTGGCTCTCACCAAGGTGGCCCGGGTTCGATCCCAGGCGACCGCAACGTGAGATTAGTGGTGGACAACACGGCGTTGGGCGGGTTTTCTCCGGGACCTCCGGTTTCCCCGCAATCTCATTCCACCGGTGCTCCATCTTCATCTGAAGCATCATCAGTGTCACCGCCTGTGGTGCCGTATGTAGTAAAGGCGGGCGTTAAACACTATACATTTTGCAAATATCTAACTCGTGTGTCACGTCAAGCTCAATCATATACACACAAGAGGCTCGACATGGGTTGCGTCGCTTGTATGAAAACGGTAGATTACCTATATACAATTTAGTATATTCTTCTTCTTTCTCCAACTCCTTTGTGCTGTTAAGCGTGGAGTACAAGCCTCTTCTACCCATTTCCTCCTTTTAATTTAGTATATATGCGTATTAATTTATTAAGCGTCATTCAATACTGTAAAAACGTTTTATACATGCACGAATATGTCAATTAGGAACTGTGCAACTATACCTTAATATGCATATATATGAACCATAAAAATTTGCATATAAATCCGATGTACTTATCAACTAACATCGCAAGTATCCATTAAGTTAATTCAGCTCAATGTCCATCTCATCGATAACTATTAATTCTGCCGTAATTCCCAATTGGTGTCGTGCTTTTGATACACTACATGATAGCATAACAAAAAAGTCAATAACTGGGCTGCTTATGCTCCATTTCATTCCAACAGACTGTATATAAGCTTGCTAATGAAACACTTGCCAACATGTTTAGATTTCCAGGTGAATGGGGAGGCAATAATGTTCGTTCCCAGGGTTGCTATGAGGGGATATGAGAGTCGCTGATAAATTCCGAGCCTCCCTAATCATTGTACGTGAATGGGCAGAATCTTTCAATGCACTGTCCATTTCCTCCTTGATTTCTTTAGACGTTAAGCCCTTCAAATGGAAGTACTTAATCACTGCTCGTTTTTTCAAATGCTCCATTTTCGTGAAACCTCTACATTTGTCTTGTTCGACATGCTGCCATTCAAAAGCTAAACAAGCTATTGACCTTTAACTATAGATACAAACTTTTCTAGGGATAACTATACGATCCTATCTGTCAAACTGTCCCAGTCATGCCATCTCTATGTGAGGTCCGGGGCTTATCAGCCGACACTCGTATTATTTTGAAAATAAATGAGATGAAACATAAAATAAACAAATGTTCATAAAAGAGAGCAGAAGATTCACTTTGCAGTAAATTTTCTGCCTCTTTTCCAATTTATACTCTTCCTTTTTATGTACGACACACACAGATACACATATTTATATACTGTGCCGCCGCACATCAGTTAGCAGTATCAGTAGCAGTATTTTATAGTATAAAATTACCTATATACACCCTTCTTATGAAAGAAGAGCTAGTACCTAACCATTCCTCAGTGTATGGTGGGATTGTGATTTTCTATATGTGGAATAGTAAAATAATAATAATAATAATAATAATAATAATAATAATAATAATAATAATAATAATAATAATAATAATAATGGTGATAAACTTTTAATGATTAATCATAATTGAGAAATTTAATATACACACCATTTGATTCTTTGGACTTACTTGATTTTAGCCACACAATTGCCACATACAGGGTAGTTCGCCCAAGTTCCATATCCCTCATAGGCAGTTTTCTTGAATGTAGAACGGGTTTCCAAGAAATATAAATTAAATATGCTAATTATGGGCAAAGCTAACAGTTTTCGAATAAATTGCTAAATGTTCTTCAAAGCGAGAAATGGGGAGGTAGCAGTCCAAAACACGCCTCTGAATGTACGAGGGTCGTTCAATATATAATGCCCCAATTTTTAAAAAAAGGGTCGTTAGCATACACCCTTTGGCACCCAGACAAATAATTGTTCTAAGTCCACGTCGTTTCCACGGCCGGTTTACAATAATGTCACGGAAGACGTCTCTTTAGCTTGGTTCTACTGAATCCTACTTCTACTTTTAATCCTACTTTTCGATCCTAATCTAATCCTAATGTGTTCGATCTGACAAGAAGCCAGCAGAAATCTTGCTCCAACACGATAATGCACGCTTACACACAAGTCTGGGAACCGGGAAACACATTGCCAAATTGGGTTGGACATCATTGCTTCATACTCCTTACAGTCCAGGCCGGAACCTTCGACTTCCATCTCTTTGGGCCGCTTAAAGGTTGTCTACGGCGGACACACTTTAAAGGGGAGGAGAGCGTCTTTCATGTAGTGGAAGCATGGCAACGCCTACAAGACAAGAGATTTTACCAGAAGGGAATAAATGCTCTCAAACAACGTTGGCGTAAGGCCATAGAACGTAATGGAGACTACGTAGGAAAATAGGACATGAATAGGAAAATGATGTATATTGACACCTAGCTTCAGGCTTTAGATTTACAAACTAATTTATTCGCCTTAAAATGTTAAAAACCAATAAACGTCGCTTAAACGTTGTGGAGACTGCACTATGTTTTCACCGCTTATATGTCAACATTTTGCTATAATTGAAACGTAAACTTTAAAATATTTAATTACGTTGTGCTATAGATGTTGTTGGATGTGTAATAATAAAATTGACCGACGGGTTAGAGCGACTGGACGGAGACCAGGAGATCCGTGGTTGAAACCCCGGCCATGGTATTGAATTTTTCATGTTGACTCTATCTATACACAACCTTAGCCTATATACGGCTAGTGTGAAGAAATGATAAATTTCCATCAATGAACTCAAATAATAAAAGTTTAATGATGAAGCCTGGGATTTAAGTACTTAAGTAAGTCGCCAGAAACGACTTATCTCAGACACGAGAGCCCCTAGTGGTTTACTGGGAAAGTAAAGAAGTCAATTGGCGAATTTAATGTCAGGACGGCACGTTGGCCACGGTAGCTCAATGGGTTAGAGCGACTGGACGGAGACCAGGTGATCCGTCGTTGAAATCCCGGCAATGGAATTGAATTTTTCATGTTGACTCAGTCTATACAAAACATTAGCCTATATACGGCTAGTGTGAAGAAATGATTAATTTCCATCAATTAACTTAAATTGACCGATACTGTTTATGAAATTTTTTGTTTTTGTTTGTAATTTACGTCCTCCAACGTTAAGTCATATCGGACGGTGAATCAATTGGTTGAAATAATGCTCAGATGAGTCCAGGGTCCATGGAGCTTAGAGTTACCCGACATTCGTCTTGAAGGCTATGGGAAAACCCTGGTAAGAACCTTATCCAGGTAACTCACCATAACCGAGATTCGAACTCGGGACCTGTTTAACGTGAGGCAGACACGCTGCCATCTACACTACCGAGGCGGGCTGTTTATGAAATCTTTGTATAGAATTTTCTCAATTAAAGGAAGAAGATACGAATTATAAAAAGCACAAAATAACATTAGCTAATGTAAGCATCTATATTACTCTAAAACGTATGCAGATTTTCATAACACATAGTAAGTCGGTATCCTATGCTGTGGAGCAACGAGTTGGAAATGTAGTTCTAGTGACTGGCTACTGAATCTTTCTGGGATCGATCCCACACATGGGGATATGGATTTAAAGTCCTGGGTATAGTGGACATGGTGCCCGCTCAGCTTTATGAGGAAATTGAGTATTTGCGATAGGTAGCAGTATTGATTAAGAGAACCAATATTCCGGGTGTCGGATGCGTATAATACCGATGCCGTCCTCATTTTTAGGGAAATGCAAACAAAGCGGGAAAATGTTTTATATACTCCGCCGGGGCCTATGATTGGAGGGAATATTCGCGCTATTTTATTCCCAGGTAGCAAACGTGCGCTGTGAACGAACTTGTGTGCGAAGTTTTGCTTTGCCGTTTTCGATACCTGAGTAACTTACGCGATAGAAATTTTAGGTTAACATTAAATGCAAAGGTGTGTGTACTGTATAATATATTTTTCCTTTTGTACGCTAAAAACTGAGTGCGCACAATTATTACTCAATATGTGATTTTTTTCCCACGTTACTTCACCTCATTTATAAGCTAAAAATTAAGGCAAGTATATAAGATAAGGAGCTTTTGGCGCAGACCCAAAAGGGCAAGATGGCGGCCATGCGTAATTTGTGCATTTAAAGGATTTATTGGTTTATTTAGTTGAACTTGGGCCTATATTCGGAGGCTTCTGGGGCGTATTTAGTTGCTTTGGGAATGCAATTAGTGGCTTTTGGGGTTGTATGTACTTGCTTTTGGCTGAACTTAGTTGACTTCGGCTATGTTTGATTTGCTGTATTTCATGATGTTTTTACAAGCATTCGAAACGTTTCGCCCTCATCTGTGATCGGTAATTCTATCTCCTTAACCTAAACTAACTTTATTTCTTTTAGTTGTAGATCTCAGCCTTAGGGAATCTATCCCTTTAGCCTAATCAGGCTTTGCAGCTTCGAGCATGTATTATAAGCCCCTAGTTTAACCTAACCTAACCAAACCTAAAAAGGGCTATTGCTGCTCTTTGAGTCCTTTCCTCTGTCCTCTATGCTAACTATTCTCTGCTCTTAGAGTCCTATACTGCATTCCTCAACCAAACCTAACCAAGGCTATGCTGTCCTTGGAGTCCCTCTGTCTTCTGTGCTAACTGTTCTCTGCTCTTGGAGTTCTTTACTACATCCCTCAACCAAACCTAACAAAGACTGTTGCTGTACTTGGGATCCTTTCCTCTATCCTCAATGCTAACTGCTCTCCTCTTTGAGTCCTTTACTGCATTCCTCAACCTAACCTAACCTAGCCTACTGTTGTTCTTAGGTTCATTTACTTCATCCCAAACCTCGCGTTCCTTGCTCCTGGAGTCCTACGCTTCATATTTTAATCTAAGTGTTCTCTTTTGTTAAATTCCTCAATTTTACTCCTTTAACCTAACCTAATGTAGTCCCTTACTGGTTTCCTTAATCATTCTTTAACCTTGTATGTTTTTGCTATCGGCATGCGTTCTCTTTCTTAAGATATTGTGTTCTTACCTGCTGAACCTATCCTAAGCATGTTCATTTTCTCCTTCATCTAACCCATATCTTTTAGGCTCAGCTATTTTGTATAATGCTAACTAGTTGTGTGTATGGGTGTAAAAATTCACGAGGCATGTCGATCTTAGGGCTGCTAGGATTAGCTTCGTCACTGCTAGAGTTATAAGTGCTGATTAGAGATCTTTAAGTATTCGCTTCTGTTTTCTTGTAGATTGAGGTCTTTTTTTTTCGTGCATGCCCTATGCTTTCAAGAAATCTACTTCAGCTTATGTTTTGGGGTCTTAAGCTTATATGTTTAGGCTCCGTGATTAAGCTCTTTTGTCTGAAAGGCTCTATATATTGGTTAAGGTGCGTATCTCGTTTAATCACGTGGTTAAGGCTTGATGTGTGATCTTATGGTGCTGAGGTTAAAGGCTGTGTGATATAGAGGTTAGGTCTTGTGAACTTGAGGGGTGGATGTCTTGGTCTAGGGCTAAAGGCTACAGCTCTTAGATGCTATCTTATGGTCTTGAGGTAATGATCTTAGAGTCTGGGCATAAAGGCTGTAGGTCTAATAGCAAAAGGTAGTCGGTCAGGTTGCTAAAGGCTGCAGGGGCCTATGGTTAGATCTTACGAACCTGAGGGCAGGTCTCTTGGTCCGGCATTACAGGTTTTAGGTCCTGAATTTGAAGGCTATAAGTCTTATGCTTAGGCCTCATGGTCTTGTGGCTCTGTTGTATGGGTTTGAGGTGTGTTCTTAGGGACTCGTGATTAGGTCTCTTGGTCTGCTGGCTAAAGGCAGTTGGTCAAAGTGCTAAAGGTGGCATGATCTTGTGATTAGATCTTATGGACTCGAGGTTCGGTCTCTTGGTCAGAGAGGTTAAAGACCGCAGGTCTCATAGCTAAATGCAGTTGGGCAGGTTGCTAAAGACTACAGGGTCCTGTTTCTAGATCTTATGGACTTGAGGGTAGTTCTCTTGCTCTGAGGGTTGAAGACTGTAGGTCCTGATGTCGAAGGCTATAAGTTTTGTGGTTAAGTCTCATGTTCTTGTGGCTATGTTGTATGGGCTTATAGTGTGATCGCATGATCTCGAAGTTCAGTTTGCTAGTCCGGTGACTAAAGGCTGTAGGTCTTAAGGCTAAGTCTTTCAGTTGTGGTGTGGTCTTACGGTGCTGAGGCTGAAGGCTGTTGATTCTAGTGGATGGTTCTTATAGACTTGAGGTTAGCTGTCTTGGTCTAAGGCTAAAGGCTATAGCTAAGAGGTTTGACGTATGATCTTGGGGTCTAGGGTTAAAGACTGCCAGTTTTATGTATAGGTTTTCAGGCCCTCATGCTAAGTCTTACAGGCCGTTTATGTCGAGGCTAGGTCTCATGGTCTGGTGGCTCTGTTGTATGGGTCTGAGGTGTCATCTTAGGGACTCGTGATTAGGTCTATTGATCTGCTGGCTAAAGGCGGTTGATCAGAGTGCTAAAGGCTGCAGGATCTTTTGGTTAGATCTTATGGACTCGAGGTTAGGTCCCTTGGTCAAAGAGATTAAAGGCCGCAGAGCTCATAGCTAAAGGCAGTTGGTCAGGTCGCTAAAGGCTACAGAGTCTTGTTGCTAGATCTTATGGAATTGAGGGTAGTTCTCTTGCTCTGAGGTTTGAAGACTGTAGGTTCTGATGTCGAAGGCTATAAGTCTTGTGGTTACGTCTCATGTTCTTGTGGCTATGTTGTATGGGTTTGAGGTCTGATCTCAAGATCTCGAAGTTCAGTGTGCTAGTTGGGTGACTAAAGGCTGTAGGTCCTAAGGCTAAGTCTTTCAGATCTTGTGGTATCGTCTTACGGTGCTGAGGCTGAACACTATTGATTCTAGTGGATAGTTCTTATGGACTTGAGGTTAGCTGTCTTGGTTTGAGGCTGAAAACTAGAGATCCGAGTTGTTAAAATACATTTAGAAGAGCTACAGTTGCATCGGTGTTTAATAAAGTCTTTGGAGTCATCTTTGTTATGGACTGGCAGTTTTGAATACATTAGAAACGTGACCTAGCCTCAAATTAAGAACCCAGACCCATAGATTTGCACCTGTGTTTAATAAAGACCTTGAAGAAATTTATGCTATGACCTGGCAATTTTGAATCGATACATGGAAATCACGACCTAACCTCAACTTCAAAAACTAGTTCCATATATTTGGATCTGCCTTTAAAAAAATCTTTGGAGTTATTTATTTTATGACGAGCCAATTTTGAATACATGAAAAACATGACCTAACCTCAACTTCAAAACCCAGCTTCATAGAATTGCATCTGTGTTTAATAAAGTCAGTTGATTAATTTATATTATGACCTAGCAATTTTTACTGCATGAAAAACGTGAATAACCTCCACTTTAAAACCTTATTCCATAGACTTGTTTTGTGAAACACTTTAAATAAATGTTGGATATCTAGAAAGTGCTGCATGCCTGGCTATATTTAGTTATAACGCATTATGAAATCAAATGACACGGTTTCCATCATTTCATTCCCTGATGTGAAAACAAGAAGCAGATCTTCTTTAAAATCCCTTAAGTGTAATATTTTTATGTAACTTAGCTGTGATGTAATTGTACACGTTGCCCTAATGCTTTTAAGTGTAAATAATAATCTGGATAAATACATTGGAATATGCACACTGTGAATAAGTTATAAGTTGTAAATATTGTCTAATACTCTTTTAAATGTTTTCAACCGAATTCAACTGATACGTAACTCAGAAGAGAAGAATAGATTACAACCTCCGCATCAGGAGTTTTTCCTATTCAGCAGGACACAGTTTCATAACTTTCCATTGCAACAGGAGTCAACCCACTATGATTCCGGAAATAAAGTAAAGAGTCTAGTAAAATTGTTACTATGCATGTCCAATTTAGTAATAGTATCTGTAACAATAAAAAGATCAGATCCTTAATCATAGTTTCAGGGTATTACAAGAGAAAATGAGCACAAATACTTCATAAAATCGAATTATTTGTAACAAAACTTCACTTAGCTTTTAAGGAAATTGATTATAATTTTCCTAAAGAATAAGTAAAGATTTGTAACAAATAATTATATTTTATGTAGCTCAAAGTCTTTGTTGACAATTTAACTGAAAATCAGAAAAGTTATTATTAGCTGTTCAAATATTTGATGTTTTCAATTACCTATATTTAGTTTTACGTTGCCTCTACATTTTGGTTTTTTATTGGTTATTACACTTATCCAATAATTTTAGCTCATGTCATGGTTGCCGCTCTAATAGTAATTCAAAGTCCTCAACATGATTTTGGTATTTTCAGCATCTACAGATATTTGTCCATCATGCCATGCAGAATATGGTAATGATTACGCACTTCATGCATGTTCTGCAGCAAACATTCATATATTTGCTCATGCAGTTCCCGATATATCTGACGAAAATGTGTGGACTCATAAATTTGGCATTGGACATTACGTCAACTCTTGACAAAAATATTGATTAATATCATCCAGAAATACTGAGATTTGGGATTCGGACATCTTTATATCTGCTAATACATTCTCTCGCATATTCTGTGCGGAGCCATTAGTTTATATTTTGAAGCCGCAAGAAAAATCCACAATCTTAAGAACGCTGTGTCATATAGCACTTAAATTACCTGAGGTTTGATGGTCTTAATCGATTTACTAAATTTACTGAAGGTGTGCTGTGATGGAATCTTTATTCTGTAGGCTCAGTAATATTTAGTCGATTTCTATCATCTGCTTACTTACATTGGAAATTTATTCAAGACCATATCTTCCCTTTCTAACTGTAATTCTCGAGCACTAGCCTTTATCATTTCTGCTTCTCTTTTAAATCCATACTGTAAATGTAAAATGTAATTTCCTCTTATCAAGTAACTAGTTTTAAATCCTGTATGTACTTGAAATTTGTAGCTTTTGTAACAAATATCACTTATTTAGCAAAAAGTCTATTTTATAAAGAAGGCTGTAGGAATTCTGGAAGATTTCTAAATGGCACTAAACCACAGATGACCAAACTTATCGCTAGACTATGGTGGGACAGCTCGACTGTCACCATGTGGCCCGGGTTCGAGCCCAGAGGAACGCTTGTGGAATTTTTGGTGCAGTGGCTGGTTTTCTCCGAGATCTCCGGTTTCCATTCCATGATTGCTCCATTACCGCATTTCCCGCCATACATCAGCCGCATGTATTGTTCTTATAGAGTGGAGCACAACAGAAAGTAAATTAAAATCATAATGACACTAAACATAGGCATGCATCACTTTCTTATTCTATTGCTACTATCGAGCAAATGAGTCATTCAATTCACAAGTAACATTACTACCGATCTTTTACATTCATATAAATATATTCACCCATTCGCGCACTGGTTAATAGTACAAAAACGTTATTCTACTACCTGCTTCAGGATAATCGAGTGAGATATTTGCAGCAATGATTGTTTTATTACACGCCGTTCAAATACTCTCTCTCGCATGCAGTTTACCTGAAATCATGTAACCTCTAATTTAAGTCATATGAAGCGATGGATGCAATCGTGCTAAATTGAGCCCAGGGACTGTAGAGGTTGGAGTTAACAGACATTCATCTTTCATTATAAGGGAAAATCTCCAACGGACAATAAATGAAATTATGTTCAAGTGAGCCCAGTGCACATAGAGCTTAGAGTAGCCCGAAATTCATCTTTCAGGGTAAGGCAAAACATACAACGTTAAGGAATATCGAACGATTAATGAAATGATGTTCAAATTAGTACAGGATACATAGAGCTCAGACTTACCGGACATCCATTATTCAGGATACGGGTAAGCCTGCAACGCTAAGTCAAATCGGTCGATGAATGAAATGTTGTTCAAATGAGTCAGGATACTCACAGCTTAGAGTTATCAGGTTTTCATCTTTAGGATAAGGAAAACCTCCAAAGTTGGGCCATATCAGATGAGGAAAGCAATGATGCTGAAATGAGTCCAGGGAATATAGAACTTAGAGTTATAAGACATTTATCTTTCAGAATAAGGGAAAACCTCCAACGTTAAGTATGAATGAATGTGTACTGTTTAACGCCCGCTTTTACTACATACGGCACCGCGGTGACACTGATGATACATGAGATGAAGATGGAGCACCGGTGGAATGAGATGGCGGGGGAAACCGGAGGTCCCGGAGAAAACCCGCCCCAGCGCCGTGTTGTCCACCACAAATCTCACTTTGCGGTCGCCTGGGATCGAACCCAGGCCACCTTGGTGAGAGCCAAGCGGTCTAACCACTGAGCCACGGCGCGGCCCCTCCAACGTTAAGTGATATCGGACGATGAAACATATGATGTTCAAATGAGTACAGGATTCATAGAGCTTAGAGTTACTGGACATTCATCTTGTGAATGATAATTAAACCAAAGCGATTAAAAGTATATAAAATAGCCAATTATTAAATTTATGCCTTCCGTTGCTGACTGCCTCATGTACTAATTTGTAAGGTTTTACTGCATTTTTTAATTTCATGAATCAATTACAAATTTCCGATTTTTCTCTGAATATACTTTTGTGTACTTGCGCTGAAAATAATGTATGTACCTTAGAGCATTTCAAATTATTAAATATAACGATTAAGAGAGGTACTTTGTTCTCTTTTGAAATAGATAGTGCCATTTTGTGTACATATTTGTTGGTTTCCTCATTTAAAATTGATATATATATATATATATATATATATATATATATATATATATATATAGTGGTGTTTTTTCTTCTTTTTTTACACTTTTCTTCCAGGGAATTTTTCAACATTTCTGTGTGCAAAGAAATTGCATTACACTTAACCTTATGGTTTCCTTTCCTGTACCTACAAAATCATTATTTTAGGGTTACGTTACCTTTCTTTCAATTATTACGGTAAGAAGCTTTGGAATTCCAACTTGAAGGAAAGGGAATGCAGATGTATTGTATAACCTCAAGATCATCTTGAGTGATCTCACTCTCTCGTTTATTAATGTTTTAATTGTTTCTAAAGACAAAGGTATTAATTTGAAACAGGAATATTAAAGCTATAAAGCTATTCATATTTAACAGGAAAAGTTCAAGTTGACAAGTGGATTCTTGAGATATTTTTTAAAAAATCATTGGTCAACTTCTTTCGAAGTCACATCTCGCACACTGATGATTAGTTTACCGCACATTTCCTCACAATATTTGACGCCTATTATGCTAATATGCGATAGTTGAAATGTGCCGTAAACTATTCATGAGTGTGTGACAGTTCAATTAACTTGAGGTGACAGCTGAGTAAAGGTGCACACTAAATGGAATTAGTGTGTTTCCAATACTGGACGGAGACTGAGGATAATTTGTACATGTACAATAGTTGATGTATGCATCATCAATGGCTCCACATGTATAAATCATACTCAGTCTCCTTTCAGGATTGGTAACAGACTAATTCCATTTAGTTTGCACCTTTACTCAGCTGCCACCTCAAGTTAAAGTCAGAGTGATGTGATTTCGAAAGGAGTTGGATTCTATCAGTCGCTGCGCACGGGAGGGGAAAGGTGGGGGGAAGCGAATGCACCATAGCTTGTTCGCAATAGAACGCCACTACATCACCGACTGAATCTCCTTAGTTTCAATAGCTGCCGGGTGTGAAAGGTTCAGGAGGAGCGCCCTATGCGGCTTCAATCTCCACCACGGAGTTGATAATCTGGTATTTATCTGTGATATTTTCTAATACTCCTTTAAACTTGTTCAACTGAATTCAATATGTACCTCACAAGAGAAGAATGGATTACAACCTACGCATCAGAAGAATTTCCTATTCAGCACAGAACATATGCTTATTAGAAGTGAACCTCCCATGTTAACCGTTGGCAATACGAGGTGATCAGTGTCTCTATTTTCGGGTGACAAACTAAATTGTGATAAGGTGACAAACTAAATTGTGATAAATCGCGCGCCCAAAAATTTTACGTTGCCGGAATACTATACTGTATTTTTCATACTTGCTTAGCTGTCAGCTGCTGATATGCTCCAATACCGCATTGCTACAGATGACGCACAAGGATAATTTACATGAGCTTTGAGAGTTGTTACAGCAGTTTCAAAGTTCTTGCATTTTCTAAAAGATCACATAATTATATTATATAATCCGTAGCAGTATTGGAACATAATCAGCTAAATCTTTAAGTGAATTTCCTGCATGGCACCGGTATTATTTTCTAATTTAGTTGCCTCAACATTTTTAATGAACTTTCAAGGAATTAACAATAGGATGTGGAATAATAACACTGTTTTGACAGTTACTGCTTCCTTTTATTATTCTGGCTCATTAAAATTAATTTGATATTTACTTAAGTAACATGAGTAATTCAACTAAATCAAGTACAAAGAATCCATAGAGCAATACTAACTATAACACAAAACACTTAAAAGTGATGAAACATGGCTAATTCATTTAATTACAAAGAAACTTCAGCAAAACATTCTGTGTAATATTACACACATTTGTAAATAATATGAATAACACAGTAATATTTTTTCATTTAAAACAAAGACACTAACATAAAACTGCAGCTGTTGCACAAAGTGATATAAGTTTTTTTTTTTTTTTGTATTTACGTCCTCCAACGTTAAGTCATATCGGACGATGAATGGAATGGGTGAAATTATGCTCAAATGAGCCCAGGGTCCATAGAGCTTAGAGTTACCCGACATTCGTCTTTTAGGATAAGGGAAAGCCCTGGAAAAAACCTTATCCAGGTAGCTCACCCTAAACGAGATTCGAACTCGGGACCTCTTGAACGTGAGGCAGACATGCTGCCGCCACGCTACCGAGGAGGGCCTCAGAAAGTGATATAAGTGACATGATGAACTTGAATATTTTACAAATAAGCTTTAACGTAACGTTCTGTAATAACACTGTAGGGATTGCTGAAAGGTTTAAAGTGATGAATAACATAATTCATTGTATTACAAGGAAAGTTTAGCATAACATTATAACACTTTAGCTATGTTTTAAGCATAACACATGTTTCAATCTTAATGAGATTATTTGCGCCAAGCATTACCTGGCATTTACCTAAGGTTAAAGAAAAACCTTTGAGAAAGAACCTCAAACATGTAATGAAATACACAAATGAAAGCACAAAAACAATTAAATCAGTGTAATCACAGTATTACACTATACCATATCATTAAGCAGTTTGAGAGGAATGACTGATTTTAGGCAAAAGATTAATAATATTAACCACTAGTCATCCAGAAACTGTAAACATTATACATTAAAAATAACAGTTAAATGCAGCATTTGAAGAAACAACTTTAATTAGGCAAATTACTGCTTCTATAACTGTCTAAATAAATTTGGAAAATTTAAAAATCTGGAAAATAATACCAAAACAACTACCACTTAATTGGTCAATAAAAAGAAATACCAAAAAGGATTGAAATTATACTGACCTCTATATCTTTATTTTTTTCATGGCCAGTGGTAGCTGGCCTTTTTTTCAAAAATGCTAATTTTGTTATCTTTAATGTATTTATACATTAAAAATGGGACACGTGTCTTAATTATATCTATGTGCATTCCATGTTTTGCAGATAAGTCTTATGCTATCTGGCACCTTTTTCAAAATCTTAACGTTATCTCTTTCTTTAGCCACTAATTTTTTAAATTTAGCCAATCATGTCACCGTTTTTCTGTGTATTTTATACATGACACTTTTTCGGAGACAAAGATAATCTAGAAACCCCGGTACCCAAAACACCCTTTATCTTACTTCCTGAAGTGAAAGCCACTGGTTTACTAGGGGACATACTTGAAGAAGCAGCTCACTGACAAGAAAAGGCCGAAACTCCACATCACCTTCACAATTGTCACTATTTTTTGGAAGCTGATTCATTATTGACGTTAACACTTCCATGTTGAAACCTAGCACTGCATGGGACCATTTCCAAATGTTTTGGTACCACTCCGTGCTTTAACATACGTCTCGAACCAACTCTGAAATCTTCTTCCAAAAAATGGTACTCGCATACATGGAAGGAAGCACAACTTTCACTGGAAATTTTACAAATATCTTTCCACTTCTGTAGTATTGCTGGCTCCCGGGGAAATTTATAGAGGTGCACATTGGTGTACGTGCTGCATAGTCCTAGGGGCTGATCATAGCTCCTCCAACACTGTGGGAATTTGCAGGAATACTTCAGTCAAAATTTGACACCGTGACTGTCCTGTTAAGAATGTAAAAACGAACGTGTTGAAATATTCTAAACATAATCCTAAGCAAGAGGGATGTCCAATAATAAATTAATGAATGATAATATAGCCTGGTAGAAAGTGATGTACAATAGCGGCGTAACTCTTAGCTGGTAGCTCCTAGCTAAATTGACCATGGGCTGATTTCAACATCATTTCATCATTATGTTAAGATCAAGTAGGTACTCCTAAAATTGCTTCTTGTACGAATTGCTTCAGACTTTCTGCATAAACTGACAAGTTATAGCTTTGCAATTTCCAAAATTAACATCTACTATTTCATTTTAAGTGGCAGCAACATAAAATACTAAAGAAATTACAGCTTGTATCAGACGTAAATGAAATGGCATCATTTTGTTGGTGGTATTCTAACCTATCTCCTGTAAAATATTCTCATGGGCACTTTAGATGGTCCATACTGCTCTAAGTTTATCCTATTACACGTTTAAATGATTTTGACTACAACCCTCCTTTATTAGGTATGGCATTCATAAATTCCAAATACAGCAACAAACTATTCCAAATGCAATTAACATTGATTTTATACCTGCAAGTGACGGAACATGATTGTTATCTCCAACGAAGTTCAGCTTCAATATTGGAACATTCACCCCTTGATTTTTGTATCTGAAAATATAATCAAAGTAATGTAATGCCAATAAGCTTTTATTTTTCCGTGAATGGTTTTCACAGCAATCCATTGAATTACGTGTTATAGCATCTTACAGTACAACAGATATTCACAGTAGACCTCCAATAATAATGACAATTTTAAACACAAATATCTTATTATTCTCTGTACCTGGAGTAAGTAGCCAAGATCACATGAGCTCTGCTTTCTTCCACAAGAACTTAGAACAATCCTTCCACATTGAAATTTTCAAGATGGCCAAACAACAGAATATCACACAAGTACAAATTTAGAAGTTGCAGCAGAACTTTAATCTCTTGTAGCAATTTTTCCTATCTCGGCTTCACCTCTGTGCTGTTCACCGAGATACACTTTCATAATTTTGAATTTGAGCAGGAATTAGTCACATGTTGAGGTTAAAAGCTGCCACCATAATTCCGGAAATAAAGTAAAAAGTCTAGTGAATTTGTAACTTCCATGTCCAATTTAATAGCTGTATCTGTAACAGTAACGTGATCAGATCTTTGTAATTGCAGGGTATATAAGAAAAATGAGCACAAATTAACACAATTTGAAAAGCAAGATGCAGTTACACATGTCAAAGTCTTTAATGTGTTTAAAATAGAAGCTAGCAACAGTAAAGCAACAGATAATTCTTAAAATACAATTGTTTGTAACTAAACCTCACTTATCTTTTAAGAAAATTGATGTAAATTTCCTTAAAGGATAAATGAAAATTTGTTACAAATAATTATATTTTATGTAGTTCTAGGTCTTTGTTGATAATTTAGCTGAAAATCTAGAAAAGTTATAATTAGCTGTTCAAATATGTGATGTTTTCAATTACCTGCATTTATTTTCACGTTGCCTCCATATTTTTTTTCTGAGTTATCATACTTATCCAATAATTTTAGGTAATATCGTAATATTGTCAGTTTGTGCCATAATTACGTTAGGCCATCTCATAATAGTTTTAGATTCTGCCATGGTTGTCCCTCTAATATTAATTCAAATTTCTCGAGATAATTTTGGTATTTTCATCGTATTTATATAATTGGCCATCATGATATGTAGAGTGTAGTAATGGCCACCCAGTTCACGCAGGTTGTGTATCAAACACTTGTACATTTTCCGATCTAGTTCCCGCAGCATTTGACGAAAATTTGGGGAGAGATAATATACGGAATTCGTCATTATGTCACCTCTTGACAAAAAGTATTCATTAATAGCATCCAAAAACGCTGCAACCTGGGTTTGGGACCTATTAATTTCAGTTGACACATTTTTCTGCATTGCCTGTTCTTTATCGTTAGATTCCATTCTTGAAGTCACCAGAAAAATCCATAGTTTTAAAAATGCGGCGTCATGTACCAATTGAGTAAACTGGGGTTTCAAAATCCTAATCCATATACTAAGTTTTCTGCTTGAAGGTATACCGTGATGGTATCTATCAGACCGTAGACTTAGTAGTATTAAATCGACTTCCATTGCAGTCACTGGAAATTTATGCAATACCATATTCTCTCCCTTTAGTTTCAACGACTCTCTTAGTTCGTCAACTCTGGCTTTCATCGCTTCGATTTCGGAGTTTAAATCCATACTGTAATTTTGAAATGAAAACTGTTCGACAGATTAGTTTAAATCCCAAATGTTGAATTTCGTAGCTTTTGTGTAGCCTTGGTAACAACTATCACTTGTTTAGTGTTTTATAAAGAAGGCTATGGGAATTCTGAAGGACTACGAAATGGCACAACATCAGACTATTTGCTAAACTACGGTTAGACCTCTTGGCTGTCACCAAGTGGTCCGAGTTCGATTTCAGACGATCGCATGTGGAATTTATGGTGCAGTGGCTGGCTTTTTCCGGGATCTCCGGTTTTCTTTCCATAATTGCTCCAATATCGCCTTTCCCATCATACACCATTGGCATTAGAGTTCTTAAGGAATGGGGCATACCAGCAAATAAATTAAAAGAAAATGGCACCAAACTTAGCCATACCTCACTTAAATAATCTATGACTACTATCAACAAATGAGTAATTCAATTCACAAAAAATTGGTAGTATTTCAAAATTCATTAAATGATTTCTATTGCTTAAATTAAATATTTTCTCCCAAACCATTAAATCTGTTGGATCATTTGACTGTTTTAATAATTTAACTTCTGAATTTATTTCGTGGTATTAACGGACTGCTAAGTCAGCTGTGGCAGATCATTTTTGGTCACTTAATTTTGCTCTTTATTCCCACTTTGTATCCCAAACAACCAGTAGTTACTTCTGTAACTGTAAATTCTACCAAGTGATATATCTTATTGCCTTTTTATCTACATATAACACATGCTCATAAATCAGCTCCCCATGATCTTCTAAGGAACACTGTTCCTGCTCTTGGCCGCGCCGTGGCTCAGTGGTTAGACAGCTTGGCTCTCACTAAGGTGGCCCGAGTTCGATCCCAGGCGACCGCAAAGTGAGATTGGTGGTGGACAACACGGCGCTGGGGAGGGTTTTCTCAGGGATCTCCGGTTTCCCCCGCCATCTCATTCCACCGGTGCTCCATCTTCATCTCATGTATCGTCAGTGTCATCGCTTGCAGTGCCGTATGTAGTAAAAGTGGGCGTTAAACACTACACATTTGTTCCTGCTCTTGCCTATGCTAAAGCTTCCCTTTCCTGAAAAGTCGAATCAGAACGGGAAATTTCAATGCCACTGCTAGGATTTTAACCAAGGATCTTCCCTCTAAATGTGGCTTCTGTAAACACTGAGCTACCATGGAAACATGCAATTATGACATCAAATTCTCCAAATCATTCGCATTTTCATGGTAGACCAAGAGGAAATCTCAATTCGAGATTATATAACCAAAGGGTTCTGTAATCATAAGTACTTATGTGCAAGTCATAAATTCTTATGTTCTAGACTATTTAAAATCTTGCTATTAAAGTTTTGCATTGGTAAGGTCAATCAGTAATAGGCAATAGTTAAAACACACAATCTGTGTATAGGTAAAGCCTTGAAGGCTAGAATCATAGCTAAAAAGTTCAATGTCATAGCTGGGATTTGAACCACAGATTACATAAGTCAATGACAGGCTTAGAAATCATAAATAGTTAAGTCTGAGATTTGTGTGAATTGAATTTGTTTGCATTAGCTGTGATTGAACTTATACATCAGAACTTTCATTTTTCTGTGTACTACTTTATTTATTTACTTATTTATTTAGTGCTAAGCTATTACATTATGACTTCTGTTGAATTTGGCCAGTCACTTATCCAATAGAAGTAGAATCTCTTTTCCTTAAACATTCTGTAGGCTGCTATTTACACAAAGGAACTATCATTCTTCGCTTTTATCAAATGACCATTTCCATTTTGATCTAACATTATAGAAATTCCCCTAAATGTGTTACCTGAAACTGATTTGTAAACATTTTCTTTACCGCTAAAATTCTTGTGTTTGGCAACCATTTTTCATTTTTCAGTTTTCTCCTCCTTACATATGTTCCTTCACACTCCCATAAACTATGCTTCCCATCTTCATTATCCGCACAAATCAGACACCTTACATTACCCCTAAGCCTTCTCAGTGTCAGCAAATCTTAGATGCTTCCATCTCTTTTCTGATAAATTTTTCAAAATACTTTTCTCTTTTTTTTTTCTCTTTTAATCAATTTATAGAAGCCAATTGACATTTTGTCCTTGCATCTCAGCCCACAGTGTTCATAGTCCATATCTTGAAATCTAGAGGCAAACTTCCTCCATGTCCTCTATATTACCCATACATCACCTAATCCACTATTCTCCAAGTTATCCTTTATTCTATTCAGCCAGGCATCATAACTGGAAAATTTTTCTTAATAGTGAAGAAAAGCTTGATCACATTTTCCTCTGGCAACATCATTACCCGATACTATTACTTCACTACTCTTTCCATCACCTTTTCTGTCACACTGCATTTCCCCATTTCTAAAAGTGACTATATTTTTGGGCACTCCTAACATAAGTTTACACAATACTCTTGGTAAAAGATCAATATTCTCCCATTTATTTTCTATCCACCATATTTCAATTCCATACTCTCCCTAGATTCTACTAGGGAGCCTTCCAAACTATGTCACCTTTATCATTGGCCCAAATATGAGTTTAAGAACTTCCTTTAGTGGCCCTATTGCTGATCTTGCCTTTGCTAGTGCCCACATTTTCTGCTTCTGCCAAGTACGTTCCATTTAGTTTGATCACCAAAGGAATGAAATTCTCCATTATCCCTTTCCCATTCATTCTTGGATTTCTTTTTGCCCTCCTATTTTCAGATTTCTTCAGTTTTTTCTGTTTCCTAAACACTATTATCTTTACTATTTACAATGCACACTAACAATTTACCTGTGATTAATAATGTTAAAACTGTATCATATACTGATGACACATCTATAATTTGTTGGAGAAAAGATCAGGACAACTTAACTAATAATATACACTCAGGTACAGATGTAATACTTAAATTTCTATTAAAATTAAGAGACTGGGTTGGGCATGTTTTCTGTGTTAAAGGTTGGACAGCAAGGAAAATTTTTAATGCAATCCCAGATGGCACAAGGAAACAGGCAGACCAAAGTTGAGATGGGAGGAAGATGTGAGAAGGGATATAAAGTTTCTGGGAATAAGGAATTGGAGAAGCACGGCTTTGGTGAGGGAAAAATGGCAAAAGCTTCTACAGAAGCCTAGCGTGCATGCAGGGCTGTCATACCAATGATGATGATAGATTTGGATAAACCTCATTTAACATTGATTTATTATGGAATTATTCATTCTCATTTGAATTATGGTATTGAATTATGGGGTACAACAGGTAAAGATAATTTAAAGCGGCTTTTTGTATTACAAAAAGATGTAAAAGCATCATATTCTCACTAAAATCCAGGGTCTCTTGTAAGGAAGTTTTTAAAAATGAAAGAATATTAACTATGGTGTCATTATACATTTATAGCATTATTCTTCTAGACAGACAAAAATATAATATGAAGACTAATAGCAATGTACACACATACAGTACTAGAACCAAAAGTAATATGTATAGGGAAGGGAAAGGAAGGAACTTTTTTTTGACAAGGGTCCATTTGTGATTGGAAAAGTATATTCAATAAATCACCACTCAATATTAAACAAACTTCAGGCCCAGAGTTCACTAAACGGTTAAAAAATTATTTAATCAATGGTGCCTTTTATGACATAGATGAATATTTGTAAATATGCTAAATAAATAAACTGTGATGTACATGTAATATAAGCAAATCTAATTTTAAAAGTATGACATGATAACACTAATCCGAATTTGCAAATTGCTTGTTACGTACGTTTGAGAACTACATGCTGAAACAACAGGGAAGATGATGTGGACGCCTGGAATGTAATGCAATGTGTAGTGTTTAACACTCGCTTTTAGTACATACGGCACCGCAGGCGGTGACACTGATGATGCATGAGATGAAGATGGAGCACCGGTGGAATGAGATGGCGGGGGAAACCGGAGGTCCCGGAGATAACCCGCCCAACGCTGTGTTATCCACCACAAATCTCACTTTGCGGTTACCTGGGATCAAACCCGGGCCACCTTGGTGAGAGCCAAGCGGTCTAACCACTGAGCCATGGCGTGGCCTGGACGCCTGGACCTGCTTCACCTAGTGGAGTATTTATGACTTAAGAGGATGTGTGTCAGTCTTCAAACCATTATTGTACTTATCATGCTAATTGTTAAAAGGACTAATGTATATAGAACTGTAACCAACTTGATATATTTATACTATTTTGACGAAGCCTAAAATTATGTATGAATTCCTTTGGTTAATAAATATGAGTATTAATATGAAATAGCTGTCCAAATTAACTCAGCCGCTCTAATGGTTTAATTGTTGCAATTTTAATCCGTTTTCTTGTACATTTGATAACTGCTTGCCAAATTTGAGAAAACCCTGCTAAGGCAATTTTGGCTTGAATTTCCAATGCTCTTTATCTACCCCATTTCTTTCAACTCTAACAACTGTTTAAGTGTGTCCTTTAATTGCTTCATTTCTTTCCTTTCTTCTCCTACATTACTCTCTCCCCATAACTTTGCTGCTCTTGTCAATATATTTCCGTACTTCTTATCAAACCAACCCTTGATCATACTAACTTTCTGGGTAACCCTTCTCATTTTTGTCCTAGCCCATTTTAATACAAATATGTATATTTCCTGGCTGCATGCTTAGACCACTTGGCTCTAACCTGGGTAGCCCAGGTTCAATCCAGGCGACAGCAAAGTGAGATTTGTGGTGGACAACATGGCACTCGGGTGGGTTTCCTCCAGATCCTCTGGTTTTCTCCACCATCATTCCACCAGTTGCTCCATCATTCATTCATCCCAAGCATTGGGCAGACCATGCAACCCTGATCTGATCTATCAGGTCAATATGCTTTAGCTCCCTCGCTCTGAGGGAACCCAAGTGACTCCTAACACCAGCATTGGTGAGAAACAGAGACTTTTAAAAAAAATGTATATTTCGAAAGGGAGATTCTCTTTAGTCTGGATCACCTTTCAATACATCCCACGCATATACATACAGTTGTACCATTTCAGACCCTATGATTTCATAAAATGCCTCCTCACATTGCTTCACATAGGGCACTCCAATTTAAGGTGAGAAGGTACTTCATTTGGGGTTAAAATTCACTTTTTTATTTTTAAATGTTATTATAATGTCATCCCGTTAAATTACAAATATATAGTTAAAAAGTTCATTAGAGCAATATTTTATACCTAATTTGTTAATTATATTAGTGGATGTTAAGTTTCTGCCATGCCCCTTTTCGTAAGCTTTCAGAGAATCCATCATAACTTCTGTAATACTGAACGGATATTTCCGAACTAAGTGTTTTGTAAGAGATCTTTCAAGCTTTCTGCTGGTACCACTGTAATTCCAATGATGCTAATTTTTCTTTTGTCTTTGGCTGTGTATGTGAACAGTTATTTATTCTGAATAATATTTTGTACTAGTTATTGGTGAATATATGATATGGGTAGGCCAAAAACATTTTGAAAGAGAAAGTTTACAGGCATTCGTTTTATTAAACATAGAAAAGTAAATGTGGAAAATATAAATACAATAGACAGTGAAATCACACGTAGTATTGAGGTTAGTAGGCCCAGTTCAACAATACATGTGCTAATCATGATAGTTATCATATACAGAGACTGATGAGCTATGAGTCCTGAAAGCAGATAAAATGGTTGAAGAACTGGCCAAGAAGGCAAGAAAAATGAAGAGGAACTTGAAAAGAACAAATGAGGATACAGAGGGTCAAGACTGTGCAGCAGGAATGTTCTGACTCATGTGAGAAGTCAGTAATTAATATATAAAATTTAAAGCTGTTTTTCTCAGTTTCATAATTTTTCCGGTTCCGGTACACTTTTTTAAAAAACTGATCAACCAAAACATATGAATTTTTTGTGTGTATTAAGCAGCTTCATAAGAATAATAATAAGAAGGTATTTTCTCTCAGATTCATAATACATGTTTAAAAAATGTAAATTATCTGGAATTTCAGTGCTTTGTTTTTACAAAAACTAAAAAATGATAACAAATGATCAGTACAACATTTTCAAATAATAATGGTTATTCTTAAAGATAAAGCTTTTAAGAACATGCCTGAAAATTTTTGAGGTACATATCAATAATAATTTCTTAGTAATGTGCACCCAAAATCATGGAAACGGCATTGTGGAGGTAGGCAATACCTTCTCACCTTAAACATCCAGTTATCTTCTTAAAATTCACCAGTTCACTTCCTTTCTGTTACAAGATTGTCCCCTTGTACTATTTTCTTCTCATTGGCTGGCCTTCCATCAACTCAAAGCTGGAAGTTATGAAATATGCTTATGCTTGTCATCCTTCTGCTCTTGCCTTTTTTATTAGTTGCACCATTTGGAACCTCAGTGTACTTCGCTCCACAAATAGGTCTCTGTTAATACATATGAGTGTAACCTTTAGCATTTAGATTGACTCAACACTTCATACACAGTTCACATTACTGCAAATCTGGTGATAATTATTCTTCATCCTCTTTGTCTTTCCATGCGGTAGGCATCCACAACTTCCCAGCCTCCAATTTCATCCTAGGTTACTTTCTAAATCTCCTGTCACTCCTTGGATTGGAAAAATGTAATGGGACTCAGTTTATATGCTTGAGTTAAACATATTTGTTTGATTTCTGTTTTCTTTACAGACATCTCCATAATTCTGTTTTGATCATATTTTTTTCAAAATTTTGTATCATCAATTGCTCTGATTCCCTCAATAAAGCCATCACTTACACCTTTTTTGTGTAATTTCCACTCCAGCTCTTCTGTGTTAATAGTGTCAAATGACTCTTCAGTACTTGAAAAAAAGTTTACAATCTCTTTAATCCTTCTATAATGAAAATACAATGAAATTATCTTCATTTGTATATAAAAATGGAAGGTTCTTATCACTTTAACTTTATCTTCTAAACCAGAACTTGATGGTTTGTGAGTCTGTCGTCTCCATCATCACGTTAATTTGCTGCTGCGCTTCCTTCTGTGATTTGTAAATGGCTGGACCATGAACTCCTTTACATCTGAGATGCCAAACTTTCATAAATTATGTTTATTTATAATTTTTAAAATTCTTTTTAGTTCTTTTTTCATTAATAATTTCTTCCCAATGGAAAGTTCTGCTGGATTTCTAAGGATGAAAACTTGGAGTTTCCTTGACCTGATGACCTATGACCAAAAATGTTCTTCTATTGCTGATTTTTCCCCTTGTTCATATTTTTCATGTGTTCTTGAAAACTTTTATCAGTGCTTCTCTTTGTGTTCCTTATATATATACTTTTTATAATCTTTAAATACAATTTTATTAATACAGAAAGATTTCTCCATCAGAGTCTTATTCTTCGTATTTGTTTCTTATTTGTGAACTGTTTTTCTTCTTGTCTACAATCTCTTTGTTAAAACCATTTTTCTTTATGAGTTCCAGTGTTTAGCTGCACTCTCTTTCTCTTTATTTACGTCCTCTGATTTTAAGTCATATGGGACAATGAATGAAATCAGTGAAATGAGCTCAAATGAGCCCTGAGCCCATAGAGCTTAGAGTTACCTGACGTTCATCTTTCAGGATAACGGGAAACCCTGAAGAAAGCCTTATCCAGATAAGTCACTCTGACCGAGATTCAAACTTGGAGCCTCTTGAATGTGAGGCAGACATGCTACCATCTAGCCTACCAAGGTGGGCTGTTATAATGTTAGTAATATTCTTTGTGTTCATAGGAATGTTAACTAATCTCAACTTCAAGCGGTTTGATGGATAGTCAACATGAAAAATTAAATGCCATGCCTGAGATTTGAACCACGGATCTCCTGGTTGCCGTCCAGTCGCTCTAACCCATTGAGCTACCATGGTCAACCTGCCGTCCTAACATAAATTCTCCATTTGACTCGTATATTTCCCCGGTAAAGATCAAAACAAAATTGACTTCATCAATTCTGATACTGAAAATTCTGATTCCGGCATATCTGCCTCTCTTGCTGTATCTATGCAGCTTCCATCTGTGGTGCTGACAGCTAAATAATGGATATCAGCTTCTGTGTCTGCAACACCTGCTGTATCTGTAGAACTGCCATTGTCATCTCCGGAATTTACAAAAGTGACCAAATTATTTGCTTCCTCTTCATCACTGCTATAAAAACCACATTGATTAGTATTACTTCTATTTCTTCTTCTAGCAAGGCATATTGATGCTGGCATTCTTGTTCTATGGTTTTAACTTTCATGCAAACATTTTTCTTGTCCTGTGCTTTGGTACCATTTAAAAATTGTATTATTAGTCATTTAAGTGCATTTACAATAATGGAACACAACTTCTTTGTGCTATTATTTGCTTCAGAATATTCCAAATCACTTCAATGGTACTTAAATGGCAGTGATTCCATCAAACGCTTAAAAATCTGTTGTCACAGAGATGGCAATGTTGGGGCTTTGTTTCCCTGCATGGTGCAAATTTTGTTTGCATCAGTAATTAGGTTCATTTATATTACAGTTCTCATTCTTGATTGGTCTAGCACTTTTTGTCATTTATTTTTTTACTTATTCAGTAGTGAGTAGGCCTGTTGTGCAGTCATTACTACATATAATTTATCAAGTTATCTGGAACTTATGCATAATTATTTCACTGTCAAAACAATTATGGATATATCTGAAAATGCAACAGTTCCTGATTTGAATTTGATGATAGTGATGAGGCCATAAGGGAAACAGAAAATCAAAATATTGTGCATGAGCAAGTTGATGAAGCAACTTTGTCTCATTCTGATGATGGTGGCAAGAGGGAGAAAGAGGAGGAAGGTATAAATAATAGTTTAGTTGAAGATGACTTCAGTACTTCTTACATAGGACTTCTTACATATATGGGGGTGGAAGGTGAGAGTCAGACGTATTTCAGAACTCTTCTCTAATATTTTGGCAGATTCATATGTACTGCAACTTTGAACAAGTTCAGATTTCTGCAAATAACTAAAACAATTAGATTTGATGAAAGATAGGCCTGATATCAATGTAGGAAATGAAATAAATTGCAGCTATAAAAGGGGTATTTGAAAAACTAAACTTAGTGTTGCAAAGGTGGTTTGAAGCTGGAATTCATACTGTAGTTGATGAAATGCTATCATTATTCTATGGAAGGTGTTCATTCAAGGTGTTCATGAAGTATGAGCCAAGGAACTAGGGTATACTTCCTCAAGAGTTTAGAATTCCTTCTGGAAGAGAGTGTATTCAAGAAAATTTGCTTTCACTGATGCTAGCACAGCAGAAGCTCCAATGACAATTGTTTTATATATATCTGTTGTGAAAGACCCAAAAGAAATCTTCTTATGCTCTCTACTTAACATAACGATGATGCAATAGGTACAGAGTGTGATCCAAGCTAAAAGTTATCATCCTGTATTATAATGAAATAAAGGTAAGAAAATATTCTGCAAAAAAGGGTATCAGAAGATGGCTGATGTCCATCTTCTTCGTCCTCATTGATAGTCACTCCAAATGGTTATACAATACTTCTCTTGAATTTTCCTAACTGGAATAAGAAATGAAACCAAAGGCAACTCCTCCTGGGAGAACTAAGATTGCAACTTTTAAAATTAGCTATTGAAGAATGTGCTGTAAATATGTAATTATAATTATATGTAATTATAAAAGGTTGTAGGCTTAGCCTTGGAATGAACTCCTAAAAGGAAGATTGGAGAGACCTTTGACTCAAAGAAAGTGACTGGTGATATGGGACGTAACTATTTGTGTACTGGTGATTGCACTGCACTGGTGACATTCTAAAAAAGAAAAAATTAACAATGTTATTAAAACCGTAATAATTTGCTGCAGTTATCACAGGTACACTTTTAGAAGAGAAGAGTGGTTTGCTCAAAATGTGGAGAAAGTTGTGAGGGTGATGAGTGATTGATACCTTTTCAGTGACTATACCACTAAAAATTAAATTTTGTCGTTACATTGAAGAAGTTTAAAAGCCAGCAGGCATTTTAACTCTATATTAGTTGGTTAAAATACAAATTATTCCATTAGTAATAGAGGCATGTGAATGAAATAAACAAAAACCACATATTTACTAAAATCACAAGTAAGACACTTTGGAAATAAAATTTTTAGGAATAACAGTTGATTAATTCATCAATTAGAAGTCCCATATTCAGTACATTACAACAAAGATCAATTGAAGTTATTACATAATTGCTGTACTAAAAATATTAGCAACCTCAGTACACTAAAAGTATTTGATTATGTTTAATTATGTCAAATCTAAATATGTTGGCACACTGCATGGTCCAATTTAAGCAAAATGATATACTAACATTACCCTATCTATATATTTTAGAAAGTATACGTTTCATAAATAATAGTCTTAATATCTTTAGCTCCAATGATACAATCCATAACCGCAGTACCAGGTCCAGTAAAAAAATACACCTACAGGCAGCTAGTACAACTAAGAAGATTGCCTCAATATTGCATACTGGCATTCTAATGCAGAATATGATGAACTTTTGGACACGCAACTTATTACATTTAGGAAGAGAGTCAAAAAGTTTTTGATAGATCATTCCTCTTATACTTTGCAAGAATATATTGAGTACTTCAAAGATTCTAAATATTGTTATGACTGTAATATCTAAATATAGTCGCTTGTAATTTAGAATTTCATTGAGGAAGCCATGAATTTGTAACCAATTTCCAAAAGGTAAATAACGCTTAATACTACTACTATTATTACTACTTCTACTACTATTATTACTACTACTGTTGTTGTTATCGTTGTCGTTGCGGCGACGCACATAAAAGGTTCAAGCGGAGCGGTAACGCGGCTTGTTTACATAAAGGAACTGATGAAGATAGCACGCAGATAAAAGTCTGCCGAAACAAATAACAGAGATAAATGGAAATTTCTGGTGACGTCTTGATTGATAGAGATTATTCGGTTTCTTGCTTGTTGTAGAACAGTCTGGAATTATCAGATGAGGTATTTAAGGAAGCGACGACTCGCAAAGAGACAGTCGTAAAAGAAGTAAACAGCTGTAAAGAGTGTTGTAACGAGAGTGATGTAGTAAACAGACGTAATCAGAACGCTGTTGTGGTCATCGACCTTGGTAGATTGTAAATGTGTATGTGACGTAATTCTGCTGTAACTTGCTACTGTGAGTGTATTTCTATGCAAATAAAGAACGTTTTAAGTTTCTAGAACTTGGACTTCTATGAAACCACAGTCACATCATCATCGTCGTCGTCGTCGTCATCATCATCATCATCATCATCATCATCATCACCGTCACCGTCACCGTCACCATCACCATCATCATCATCATCATCATCATTAATGATAAGCCTACTGATGGTAATCATCTATTATGGTTGCATTTGAAGTGGATAAAGACATTCTTAGTTTTTTTTTAATTGCCGACTCATTACTTTCAAATGTTAAATACATCACTGCTTCAAATAACATTCTCAGTGTTTTTTTAACTTAAGTTTTTAACTTTGCCTTAGTGCTGTAATAGAAACAAAAATTGTATTTGGACTAAAGGTTTGGGAAAATGATGAATTTTGCCGTAACACAAACTTAGTTTATAGATCACTATGAAAGTATAGTAGTAGTAGTAGCAGTTTATTCATCGGTTAAGTCAATACAATGACATTGGATACGTCAATACAAATATTTAGAACAATACAAATAATATAATTATAAAAATAAAAAATAAGTTGCATCAAGTGTAATTAATAAGATCTAAGCATGAACTCATAAATATACACTCCTGGAAATGGAAATAAGAACACATTGACGCCGGTGTGTCAGACCCACCATACTTGCTAGGGACACTGCGAGAGGGCTGTACAAGCAATGATCACACGCACGGCACAGCGGACACACCAGGAACCGCGGTGTTGGCCGTCGAATGGCGCTAGCTGCGCAACGTTTGGGCACATCCAACGTCAGTGTCAGCCAGTTTGCCGTGGCATACGGAGCTCCATCGCAGTCTTTAAAACTGGTAGCATGCTGCGACAGCGTAGACGTGAACCGTATGGGCAGTTGACGGACTTTGAGCGAGGGCGTATAGTGGGCATGCGGGAGGCCGGGTGGACGTACCGCTGAATTGCTCAACACGTGGGGCTTGAGGTCTCCACAGTACATCGATGTTGTCGCCAGTGGTCGGCGGAAGGTGCACGTGCCCGTCGACCTGGGACCGGACCGCAGCGACGCACGGATGCACGCCAAGACCGTCGGATCCTACGCAGTGCCGTAGGGGACCGCACCGCCACTTCCCATCAAATTAGGGACACTGTTGCTCCTGGGGTGTCGGCGAGGACAATTCGCAACCGTCTCCATGAAGCTGGGCTACGGTCCCGCGCACCGTTAGGCCGTCTTCCGCTCACGCCCCAACATCGTGCAGCCCGCCTTCAGTGGTGTCGCGACAGGCGTGAATGGAGGGACGAATGGAGACGTGTCGTCTTCAGCGATGAGAGTCGCTTCTGCCTTGGTGCCAATGACGGTCGTATGCGTGTTTGACGCCGTGCAGGTGAGCGCCACAATCAGGACTGCATACGACCGAGGCACACAGGGCCAACACCCGGCATCATGGTGTGGGGAGCGACCTCCTACACTGGCCGTACACCTCTGGTGATCGTCGAGGGGACACTGAATAGTGCACGGTACATCCAAACCGTCATCGAACCCATCGTTCTACCATTCCTAGACCGGCAAGGGAACTTGCTGTTCCAACAGGACAATGCACGTCCGCATGTATCCCGTGCCACCCAACGTGCTGTAGAAGGTGTAAGTCAACTACCCTGGCCAGCAAGATCTCCGGATCTGCCCCCGATTGAGCATGTTTGGGACTGGATGAAACGTCGTCTCACGCGGTCTGCACGTCCAGCACGAACGCTGGTCCAACTGAGGCGCCAGCTGGAAATGGCATGGCAAGCCGTTCCACAGGACTACATCCAGCATCTCTACGATCATCTCCATGTGAGAATAGCAGCCGAAAGGTGGATATACACGGTACTAGTGCCGACATTGCGCATGCTCTGTTGCCTGTGTCTATGTACCTATGGTTCTGTCAGTGTGATCATGTGATGTATCTGACCCCAGGAATGTGTCAATAAAGTTTCCCCTTCCTGGGACAATGAATTCATGGTGTTCTTATTTCAATTTCCAGGAGTGTATATAGTTGCATGGCTCTACAACTACACAGTATTTAAAATGCATCACAAATATATACAATTATATGGCCAGCTACAGTATATCTAGAAATTCACTTATATCATAATATGAATCACTTAATAAAATTTCTTTCAACGATAGTTTGAAACACCTCATGGATTTTATGTTTTTCAGATTGGCCAGTAGTTTATTATACAGAGTGACTGCTGAATATCTAACTCCTTTGGAATAAAGTGTAGTTTTATGTGTTATTGTTCTTAAGTCTGTTTTACCTCTGGTGTTATGATGATGTATTTGATTATTTGTGGTGAAATTTTCAAGGTTTTGTTTTGTATAACATAGCAAACAGTATATATACAGACTGGGCAGAGTCAAGATTTTCAACTCCTTAAAGAAGTTCCTGCAGGAGTCATTGCATTAACCCACAAATTTGCCTAATGGAATGTCATAATAAAAAAGGAAAGAGTGAGCTCTAAGAGAATATTACTGGAAGGGTTATTAAAGTACTGGTGTTGAATAAAACATTGGATCAACACAATATGCTAAAACAAATTCTTAGTTATGCAGGAGAAATATACTTATGGTAAGAATTGGACTTGAAGTTCAGAAAAATTATACAGGAAATGACCATAGTAACCTCTAGGTAGAAAGGGAAGAACAACCCAGAGGTTGGAAAGAATTAGGGACTAAGATGCAGGATATAGAACTTTGAATATATATTTATTTAGTTCTAATTTTATAGATTTCGGAGTGTCCTTGAGCATGGGAGACTGCCCTATCTTCTTGGACAGCACTCTGCAATACATTATACACTTATATTTTGTCACTGGACGTGCTTGTATCCCACTCATTTTTGGTATAGCTCTTTATTTATATTCTTTACCTTTCACTTCCAGTTCTGTGTATCTTTTTATTCTTAACCTTCCTACACCTCCTCCCACCATTATTTCCCCTTTCCTCTCTCTACCTTTTCCTTGTTTCTACCCTCTGATATAATGACTTACTAATTATTTGGCACCTTTGTGCTTCTCCTTCTTACTCATTTCCCCTCATTCAAGAATACTTCCCTTCTTCCTTTCCACTTTTGGAAATGCATACACATGCACCCACCCACCCACCCACCCACCCACACACACACACACACACACACACACACACACACACACACTTAAACTTATTTTATTTACCATACCTTTCTACCTTTCTACTACTATTTACAATATTTCAAGACCATGAAGAGTTTCAAAAGAACATAGCCTGCAGATAAAATCATATCATCTGTATTTGAGGATCAAACAGGAATATTGTTGGATACTTCATGGCTTCTGGGACCATAACAAATGCTAACAGGTATTTTAAGACAGTGAAAAAATGCAGATGGGCAATACAGTACTGGAGAGGGGGAATGTTGATTCAGGGTTAGTTCTGAGGTGAGCTCAGCAGCATTGCAGCGAGCTAGTAAGACATGAGCATATAAAAGCTGCCAAATTGCTAACAAAAATGTATTAACAAAAATGCTGATTAGATAGGAAAGTAGAAGAACGTTCAAACTTAATATTACATAACAATATTTAAAATAACCTTTTTACCTGAAAAAAGTAATGGGATCTCATTTTAGGATTACCCTCTTAAGGTTAGTAATAATTTTTTAAACAGAGCTCTCCCTGAAACTTGCGCTTTAATTTACCACTCTGCTATAAATATGCAGGACTTACAATTTTTAGTGGTGTAGAATTCCAGTAGAAAATGTCAGATGGACTACCATTTTAAAAACAAATATTTTTCCTGCAGTGATAAGATATACATCAAATTGATGAGAAAATACTAGTTAGTAAGATTGCTTAAGAAACTGTAAAATTTTGTCATCCAATTTTCCCTTAATCAGCAATAAAACTTAATTATATGGGCTTGTTGAAAACTGCAAGCTGTAATTATGTAGAAAGTGAAGTTAGCTACAGTGAAGCAATAAACTTTACACAAATATAACTATGTGTAACCCAAAACTTCGCTTATGTTAAGAAAACGATGTAAATTTTTCTTATTGATTGAGTTCGATTTCACAAACATTTGTCCGCATCGTCAATCAACACACTTCATCGCCAAGGATATAGGTTACTATCGTTCTATGTTTTTCTCAGTATTACTAAAATCTGAAAAAGAAACATACTGTAATCTACTAGTTATGCAGCTTATGATGAAATGTTGTACTTGACTGTATAAACAGGAGCTGTTGCATGCCATCTACCTGGACAGAGTTGATCTATCGCTGATTCTAAGGGTTCTGGTAGTCTTGGAGTGGTGCTATCTGGAGAGGAGGCCATGGAGTTGTACCAGATTGGAATATTCCCAGAGCTGGACATTCTGGCTCAAAACTGTGAGTATCTACTGGGGTTACTATTCTCTCTGAAGTCGCTGCTGAGCATGTTGCACTGGCGCAGTCAGCCACATGGCTATGCATGTGTCTGGCCATACACTACCTGTGTGAAGAGTTCCAGGCTGTAGTGCAGTCTCCACTGCAGCTAGAGCTAGATAAGACACATCTCACGGAAGTTCTTTCCAGGCATTTCTTATAGGTCAGTGGTAATCCTGTATATTGTGTAGACTTTTTTGTTTTTTGTTTTTTGTAATTTACATCCTCCAACGTTAAGTCATATCGGACGATGAATGGAATAGGTGAAATGATGCTCAAATGACGGCAGGGTTCACAGAGCTTAGAGTTACTCGACATTTGTCTTTCAGGATAAGGGAGAACCCCAGAAAAAAACCTGATCCAGGTAACCTACCATGACCGAAATTCCAACTTGGGACCTCTTAAACGTGAGGCAGACACGCTATCACGACGCTACCGAAGCGGGTATTGTGTAGATGGAGTTACAGTTACAGTATGTGACAGTGTAGGTATTACTCACTCCGCAACAAAATAAATGTTTTTCCTTGCTATTGGGTTAAACATATGTTCTTTATAGTAATTTGCATGCGCTAAATAAGGAACTGCAGTTCGATTTGCCCTGGCGTATCAGACAAGAAAGTTATGTACATGTAAAAGTTTTCAAGAATAATGCCATTGACTATGTTGAATTGCAAATCTAAGAAATGTTGGGGAAATTAATGTGTATGCTTTGGGATGAAAGAACTAAAAATTATTACTAAGAAGTAAATGTTTATTTACTTCTGAAATGAGTCAGGGACCCTTGTTACACTAAGATTAACAACGCCTTGGTTTACAGGTGTGTAGAGCTTCTTGATTTCTGTCTGTGAACATCTTCTGTCCCTCTCTGCAAGAACCAACAGTAATCCCCCATCATGTTCCAATTGAAGTGGCTTTGATATCTTGCTTCCATGGTGGACATCCCTTGATGGATCTTTCACTGTGCTCGTCACTCACTTCTGCAATATATGACAGAAACGCGGGATGTGAATGCAAGAAATGTATCTTCAGGGGACATTCAGTAATCAAGGTGCAGGAAGGCTGTAAGCAAACTGTCCACAATTTCTACTTAGCTGTCAGTTCTGTAGTTCCCAAGAAAATACAAATGCCTCAGATGCTGCTACTTGTCATTTCCTGAGCTGTAATCTGAATTGTGGATCTCGTATCAAGTTTTATGTCCCTGGTCCAATGAAGACTGCTGCTTTCAGCTTTGTTTGTTCTTATCTTTCCAAGCTTGCCTTTTAGGTACAAACAAACATTGATTTGTTTTATCGATTGCTGCAGAAAACTGTTTCATATGACCCAGCTTGATATGGAGTGAAGATAGGCAGATCTTATTACAATCCACAGGAGGTGTGTTGAACAATGTGCTGTACAACTATAAGTATATTCCTGGATGAATATTTTTTCTAACTATTTAGCGCTTCTTGTCATCATGACTATTCCACAGGCAAAAATGCACATGTGTTTTGTATACAGAATCTACATTCCTAACAGAAGGGGTACAACCTTCAAATCACTGCAAATATTCCACTTGTGCTCAGAGTACCTTATCAGCATCAAGAGAGTGTTCATTATTTCGTATGTTTCCTTCATTCTCACAGCATGAGCAATAGGAATTGATGTTTTCTGGTTTATGTTGTGTAATGGTGCAGATTTGAGACTGTTTGAGCTAGAGTCTATGAAAGATCTCCACTCTTCTGCTACATGTTTGTTACCTAGTTCCTTCATGAGTTCTGCTAGATCATTGCAAGCAAACACCATGTTCAACAGCATAGTGTGCTGCAATTTTCTATTGGTGATCTGGAAAATGTGCAACTGTAGTACCTCTCTTGAGGATGTTCCTCTTCTTCAGTCTTGAACCCAACAGTTCAGACTTTTCTTTTGACAAGGACAAATCACAAACCAAATCATCCAAATCGGCTTCGCTGACCAAATGAGGCTTTTTAATGTCACCGTCAGGTTCATTTTTGTATTCCATAGCTCCAGCACCACTCTCATTATTATAGTATCACTTTCTTCATTGTTCATTGCACTGGATGAAGGAGGATTCAATACTGGGTAATCTGTAAGGTGCGACACAGTATTCAGAGAGACTGATAATACGGATACATAATTTTTTACTTGTTCATCTAGCTGTACCCAGATATGATTATCAAGTAGTAATAACAGTCCAAATGATGATCCTTCTGCTCCTGTGAAATCATGGTGACAGCAAGAGGCATTCTATTTCACTTACTGTAAACAACCATTGGGTTATGCTGGAGTAACAGATAGAGCAACAGAGATGAGGAGCCCAGGATTTTGTTTGATCTCGGTTTCACATCCAAAGTAATGGCCGTAAGCTGTATGTAGCTTTCTGGTCATTTTCTTGTGCTGGTCGGGCATTGATGCTTACCACAAATGTAACAAAATCATATCGGACGATTAACACAACTGTGGTCATTTGTCTTTTGTCTATTGAATCTGCATATACCAAATTACTGAATCGTCTTATGCAAAATCACTTAAATGCATATTAGTGTGACTAAAGTTAAATAAAACACAGTACCACGCTATCACAAACTTTTCTCTAGTTACCTCCAAATCAGACTGATGGACAAACAGGAGAAATTGCACATGAACTCATGTATGCATGTAGCTCACGGACAAGTATGAACTTGTCGCGGACTAGTTAGAATTCGCCCAAGTCTGCCTGTGTTTTTACTACTACACATTTATGTTTCCGCGAACACATGAAGCAGAGTAATATTGGCAATACACATACACACACAATGGTACATGAAACAGCTCATTGATGCAGTACATATTGACCCATGCACAGGCTTTTAATAGCATATGATTCATATGACTTTCAGCTATAACTTTATATGCAGACATCCTACAATATTTCTGATTGAAAAATCACAATAAGTGCACCCTATCACATAACATTCGCATTATTTTCACCCAGTAGCAAGATTATTGTTTTAGTGATAATCTGCATAGAGCTACTGTTCTATACCTCACAAGCTGAGCTGATCTTTTCATATATATCAGCAACTAAGGTGCTATTTTTATACAGTTGACAAAAAATTTACCTTTTTATGCATATGACACAGTCTCTTTAAAAACATTTTATGATTTACATTTCTTTCATCTACTTATTGTTAACTGCGAAAACTTTCAGTACCCATTTACAAGTTTTCTTGTAGTTATGAGAAGTACACAAAGATGTGCTTTGTAATGGCACCTTTAAATCAGGTAATTGATAAAAGCATCCTAATAATGGCTTATTGCTCTTACTTTAATTTAGTAATGACTTATGGATTTATGTTCTATAGTGACCTGTAGTTGCCAAAAAGGTATTCATTATACAAAAAAGAAAGTAATAAGATTAAACTCAGAGCAAGAAGAGAGACTCACTGCAAACCGCTTTTCTATAGTTTGTCATCTTACCATTAACTTGCGAGTATATACTAGCTATATTTTAAAAAATGCTGATTTTTACAGTAATGGGACTAGATACAGAGAAGACTTACACCGACTGATTAATAACACTGGGCAACAAAAAAACAATTTTTATTGTTTCCAGCACTTCATGAGGCAATTCCTACTAATTTTGGGCTGAGAAAAACAAATATGAATATGGAAAACTTTATTAGCTCTAGTTTCTATGATACACACAAGGTGGAAATATTACATATTAACGGATTGAGAGAAAAGGATACATTTAAATTACTTACATGCTAACAACAATGAAAGAGTATTTGACTTTTTAAACTGGTAATTACATGCTAAGAGTTCTAAATTTCTGGAAAAATACTTTGCAGATAGTCGTTTCTGAAGAGAATCATGTGGTGGCCTATTGACTTCGTTGTCTTTTAGCTTGCCTCTTGTGATGGAGTTTCGCAGAACCCCTATCCAAAGACAAACAGTAATCCGCAAGAATTTCTTCATTCCAACGGACCTGATATATTTGTTCCATAACGGAATTGTCCTGATGGAATCTCTCCCCATGTTCATCACTAACAGCTCCACAACTAGGAGGGAAAAAGTCTAGGTGGGAGTGGAGAAAGTGGATCTTAAGGGACATATAGCATCCAAGGTTACGATAGGTATATTTGCAGGAGCACAGTCACCAAATGCTTGTAGCTGTCGTCTCTTTTGGTGCCTAAAAATCCATGAACAGCACCCTTGAAGGCTTCCCAGGCTTCCTTTTCTGTCCCCCCCAAAATTTGTTCAAATGCAGGATCCTTTACAAGTTCTCTCATTTGTGGTCCGACCAAAATGCCTTGCTTAACTTTTGCATCACTGAATTTCCAAAATTTCTCTCTGATTGTGTTTTGTTATTTTACAGGTGTGCCAACTACCAAAAAAAATTCCCCCAAATTTAAAATCTTCACTCTAAAAATGAAATGTCACTTTATTTTCAAAACAAGAGCTAAGCTATCATTTTCATGGTGATTTTTTAATTCAGCAGATGGAAATACATGTAAATTCTATTTTTAAGCCCGAAACATTTTCATTGTTGCCCAGTGTAATTTGCAATCATTCCAAAAAGGGTGTACTACAATGGTATAGTATTTATTTAATTTATGTAGTGTCAGCTTTTGTACACCGAAATCTGCAGGAATTGACCCTAGTAACTTGTCCACCAGATGCAGAAAACAATGTTTCTTATACTTAGAGATTCGCTTTTTAACAACCTACTGTAAATATACCTTAAGCACTAAACACACAATGCCGATTTCTACTCCCTTCTCTCATGTGACCATTTACGTTCTGCTCTTACACAACTTAAAAATTCATCTATTTTCCTTACCCGATTCAAATCAGTAAACATTTTCTTTATTGTTACAATATTTTTAATCATCACCAATTCTCTAATATATGTTTTCCTCCACTTGTCTGTTCCTCTGCAATACCCGTTATTCTCTCTCTCTCTCTCTCTCTCTCTCTCTCTCTCTCTCTCTCTCTCTCTCTCTCTCTCTCTCTCTCTCTTCCCCCTCATAATCTTGCAAAGTGAAAGGGGTTTCCAAGACAGCACATTGCCAGTACGTCTTGAAAGATGTGATCACTGTGGTCTGCTTTTTTAAAAAAGGTACGTGAAGCTCATCTGTTTCTCCACGTGGATGGCGAAATGTGGCCCAGAAGCAGATAGGGTGTGTGCGCATCCCCTTTCTTTACTCTCTCAACACTCGAAACTTAAACAAGGGTTCGAGTTATCTCACCTCAACAGAAACATACACAATTAATCTATATTAGTCTACTTTAAGAACAAAAGTAAGTTGTTCACACATGCGTTAAAGCCTCTTCACATATGTGAGTTCTTTTAAATAATGTAACTAATATTCCATACTTACCGTTTTTGTTGCTAAGCATCGTAAGTTGACATTCCCGCACTATGCGGTATTTCTCCATAGCAACACAATTAGGCTATGCACGTTATTAAATCTAACATTTATCTTTAATTATATTTATTAATATGTTAGCTAATATCTTAACTACGAAAATTCATAGTGATATAAATATACATAGTGCGAAAAATAGCATGCGATACATATGTGGTAAGCACATAACGGAATCTGGGGAACAGAAAATATCACGGCGCAAGCGCATCGTTTATTCAAACCTTTCCTCGTTCCGTTACATTAGTATCGCAATATACTATTATTAACGAACTTTTCAATTGCCATGTTAATATCAACGCCGCCGATATGCCGGAATTTTGACCTACAGCGATTCTTTTACATGCAAGCATATCTACTGCTATGGGGCAGTCACTTTTGGTTGAAATGAAAAAGCAGTTCAATGATAAGGAGCAAACCCTGTCTTCCTCGTCAAAGAATTCCAGAAGACAACAGACACGCTCTCCAGCTGGAGTACGCAGTATAACACCCCGACCGTAAGCTGATCTTTGCTTTGGGCCTTGAATCCTTGGTCTACCACTAATCCTACCGCCACTACGTCTTGCTTCCATAACAATGTATTTTAAAATTGTGTTTTCACAAAGTAGGCTAACAATACACAACGCAACTGAACACAAGCAAACTTGGTTTTCCGCACACAGCTAGCGATAGCTGACCTAAGGAGTACATGATTCACCAGTGTAACCAATCTGGCAACCTTTGTGTATGTTTCCATAACAACGACCTTCCCCTCTCACCCTTCGCGTCCCTTGCTTGAAGGCATTCACTTATCTTATTTTAAAAATCAGACTGCAGAGCTCGGAATTTTGCACATCTGCATGTATCAGATGTATTATGAACCGAGCGGGATGGCTCAGGCGGTTTCGTCTGTAATCCGCACTCTGGAGGTCCGGGTTCGATTCCCGTGGCCAATCTACCTGACCCATGGGACTCTTTTGGGGTTTCCGGGGTCGATAGGCGATTGCTTGGTAGGTTAATTGCATTCCCCGAATTTCCTGTCTCTCCATTTCACCTCTATTACCTAAGTAATATGTAGGGACCCTGCTCTCCGCGCTGTAGTGACTCCTTAGGATGGCCGCCAACTGTCTCCTCTCGCCTCAACCTTCCTCCCGTGGCTGCCCCACTTGGGTGCATAAGCTACAACAGGCTAAGACTGGTTGCAGTGTAGAATCCCCTTCGAAAAAAATTATTCCACTTTGTTTAAACATATGCTCGTAAGTAATAAATTTATTCCACTTTTCAAGGAGTTCATTAATGAAGTGTTATGGTGCATATTGTGACTGCGTGGGTTACGTAGATTCGGGAAACTAGTTTGCAGAAATTTAGAACACTGCAGCAAAAAGACGTGAAATTGACAATCAGCTGTCTTCAAGGCTAACCCAGTGTTTTGCTACACGAAAACAAATAATTGAAATCACTGCAGTACACTTTAATCGCCGACTGTCGTAATAACCTAAAAGAACTGCTGCTTCTAACAACTTTCCGGTTTTTATACCTCCCCAGCCATTAATTCTAGAATGCCGCAAACCTTCCGAAAATTTTCGCTGCAACAATATACAGAACGCTCTGGGGCCTCTCTCTGTCTCTTTATGTCCAGTCCACTCGCCCGTCTCCGGCTTATGGCAGCAGTACAACAATGCCACAAGATGACACTGCCCCTTCCTCTAGGCTGGTCGTCCCAAACAGCACCACCGTAACGGGCCAGACGATCCAGGAGTACTACTAACATCTTTTCTCGGGGTACCTTCAGGATGCGATAGACCATGTCTATCTGGTAGGGTCCTTGCCATGGTTGTTGAAGTTTTGGTCAGCGTTCCTTGGTCCGGGAAGAGTGGTATAACAAGGCCACGTCACCTTACTGGAATCCTTGATTGCTGTCTTGCCTGTCGTACTGAGTCTTCATGCGGTTGCTTGCCATCTGGATGTTCTGACGAGCCTTCTCCTGCATAACGTGGAGATGGGCTACGAGGTTCCCCACACACTCGGTTGTTGGCTGCTTCGTCTCCGCGGGGCTTCCAGAGACCAGGTCACAAGGGAGGCGTAGCTCTCGGCCGAATATAAAGCTTGCTGGCGTCATCCCGGTGGTGTCGTCTGTTGACGAGGGGTAAGCCAGCAAGAACAGAGGCACCTTAACGTCCCAGTCTCGCTGATAGCTGGCCACGACCTTCCTCAGGTATTCTAGGGTCTTGATGTATCTCTTGACCATACAGTCTGACCTTGGATGTAGAGGCATTGTGCTGGTTTTGTTCACCCGAAGTATTTCCAGTGTCTCCTTCATTAGGTGGGACACAAAATATTTGCCCTGGTAGCTGTGGAGCTCTAACGTCACCCCAAAATGGCAGAAGAGTTGCTCCACGAGGCATTCGGTAATCGTCTTCGCCTCCTAGTTCGGGATGGCATTAACCTCTGGCCACATACTTCATGAGGCCGTAATGGCTGTTTCCTTGGCAGAAGACGTGCTGGTATCGTCTCAGCAGTTGTCCAACCTTCTTTAGCTGCTCTGCGGTCAGGTGGTCGGCCGTCCTCTGCGATAAGCCTTCCAGGTGGGGTCCCAGTTGTTGCGCCGGGACCGACTGCTGCGTCTTGTCGATTGTTGATACGCTGATAACGGGCTCGCACGTCCATAACTCCGTCCCGGCCTAGATGTCGTGAATTGTGTCTGATGGGTTGAGCAGCCTCACCAGCACCTTCTCTCGTCACGGCAACAATCTCCTGGCTAAACAGTGTTCGTGCACAGGCCTCTTCCGGTCCAGCATCAGATTCTTTGTAGGCTGACCTTCAAGTCGCGCCGTTAACACCACCTTGCTTCTTAAAGGGAAAAGCACGTCTTCTCTCAGAATGAGAATGCAGATTTCAAGGCGTTCTTCGGGTTGCCGGAGCATCACCTCTTCTCCATTGAGCCACAGAGCCTTCCCGCCAATGTCGACCGTCACCTCGTGGCTCCTGAGGGTATCACGCCCTCAGCCACCTTTGCAACTAACACCCACAGTCGCAAGGCACTTCGTCCAAAGGTCAACTGGAGTAGAACCTCCCTTTGCACAGGCAAGGTGTCGCCCGATGCCTTCATTATCTGCTACGGTCGGCTCGGTTTTCTCGATGGCAAACCCAGGGCCACGTCAGATCAGATGATGGTCCTTGCTGCCCCGATGTTCACAAGCACGGGACATGGCCTCCCTTTCACCCAACCGTCCGCGATGAGGCTGTCATCTGTACGTCGGTTGACGGAGCGCAGTGTCTCTCTCAGTGTCTCGCTCCTCGCCACACCGGCACTTACTCTTCTTCCGTCTGCTCTTCATGCAGGATGTCGGCAGTCCCTCTCCAGGTGTCCCGGCTGGACACACCCCAACACACTCTGCTTGGCCTTCGTCGGCGTCCCTGGACTGGTCTTCGGTCTCCATCTTAGCGGATGCTCCCTATCTTCGAGGTTGGGGTAACCGTCACTTTGGCCGTTTCCATCTTCAAAGTGCCTGTTAGCATCTCGTGGATAGTCTTATAGTCGCCGAGCAATAGCCGCTGACGTATCTGGGCGTCTGATACCCCGTCGACAAAGGAGTAGGTGGCGTCTCGGGACACGAATCCGGTTGGAAGGTCGACCAAGGCTTTGCTGGCCAACAGTTCGACTGCCAGGGTGAACTCCTGCAGCGTCTTCCCTGGCTGCTGTCTCCTAAATTTTAGTTGGCTGCGGCAGACTGCGGCCAAGCAGTAGTTTCTGAATCGGTTTTCCAGGGCCTCGCAGATGTCCATGGGCGCCGCCGCTCTCTGGATCGCGTTCAGCACCTCTGGCCCGAACCTGGAGGCTGACTATTAGCTGTGTGGCCTCTTCCTCCGGCGACCACTTGTTGTGCTTGGCCACTGTGTTGAATTGGCGGCGGAAGACTTCAATAGCTGACGTGCCGCCGTACCTCGGTGGTTTGATGCGGGCAGATGTCGTGTCGCGTCCCGGCGCTCTCGGCCTTCTGAACTTTCAGTCTTCCGTCAACGATATCCTCCATCATGGTGTTCAGGGACTTGGTGTTACTGTGGACCTTTCCCTCTAAATTGTTAACATGGCTCACCAGCGATTCGGCGTGCTCGTTCACTGGACCCACCGCTTGCCCAGTTCCGTGACGTCATCCCTCACGCCGGCCAACTCCTCTTCCAATTTGACGGCGAGCGCTTCGTTCGCCTCCTTCATTTCGGTCATCGTCAGCGAGGTTATCGTTTGCTGTTCTCATTTCCTCCATCTTCACGGCCAGGTTGTTATTTGCCGTTTATATTTCCGTCAGATCTTCTGTCTTCATTTATTCCATTGCCGCATTCATTTCTTTCAGCTCTTCTAAAATCTTCGCTAATGCCGCTTCTATCGTCGTGATCTCGCTTCTGACAGCTAATGTGACTGCGTGGGTTAGGTAGGCTCGGAAATATGGTTTGCAGAAATCTAAAACAACATCTGTTGCAGGAAAAAAACCCTTGAAATTATCAGTCAGCTGCCTTCAAGGCTAACTCGGTGTTTTGATGCACCAAAACAAATGAATGAAATCATTGCGGTACACTTCAATTTTCGACTGTCGCAATAACCAACAAACAACTGCCGCTTCTAACACCTTGCGCGGTATTTATACCCCCAGCCATTGTTTTTAGAATGCCGCAGACCCCCCCCCCCCCCGAGAAATTTCTGCGCAACAACAATAGACCGAGCACTCTGAAGCCTCTCTTTGTCTCTTTCTCTCCTGCCCACGCGCCCGGTTCCGGCTTGTCGCCGCAGCTCAACAGTACCACACGGTGACAATATCTAATTGTTTATTGCAATAAACACGACTAATACTGAAATAGACTGAAATAGAGACTAATAAGTATTAATCAATTAGTGCCTCTATTTAAGAATTTATTGTTTGATTTCTGCATGGTTAATAAATCTGAGAAAGGTGAAATAATTTACTTGATTTTAAACACATATTAGAAAGTTTTCAGAGCATACTTAGCAGATTTTTAGTGCATGTATTTATACTTTATACTGCATAAAAATCCGAGCTCTAATTTTCATTATTCACTTACAACTCTTCATTGACAGCCACAAGGATTGTAATTTATACTGAATTGTTTTAAATAGATCACTAGCTAGGTCAATTTCAAGAGCTATTATTACCCCAGAAGTACTCGTCAGAAGTGATGAACTGGCTGCTAGTGGCATATGAATTGTAATAGTTAGGTATTTATGATGACTACGTTATGATGAAATTCTATTGTGGACTTGTTGGCAGCAATTCAAAATTCATTAAGTGATGTTTGTGTTTTATGATTAAGATCTTTATAGCAAATATGCATATCTGCTGTATGTTATGCAGGGATTAGGAGTGTTATGTCAGGTGTGATGTTACGATTGGTTGTCCAAATGTGCTTTGAATTGCAAACTTATTCTGTTTATATTTAATCCATCTTTGTTCTTTTAATCTGGTTTTTAAATTTGCCTTAATTTTACCAATATAAATTTCAGCATTTCTGGGCAATTTCTTTGACACTTTTGTGAGGTATGCATTCAATGATCATTACAGAGTAATTTCTTCATGATGAATTTGTTTGTAGGGCTAAGTAAATATTGCAGTTGTTTAAAATATTCGGGTATTTGTAGTGAGTCCACAGATGGAATGTGAACTTCCTAAAAAAATTTGTTCTTTTGCTAGATGAGATTTGTGGTATGCTTAATGTGTTTCTGATTTTTGAATGTTGTGATTTTGTTGTCAATTATGTTTTTAGTGAACCCATGCCTTTTTGCTTTTTGACTATTTATACTCCTTCTTTATGGGAGTGTAAACCAGTCTTCAGGTTATACTGTATAAGAGTGCATATTTGTGTGGAGTCGGACTGAAACTGAGAATCACAGCAGTTAAAGAAAAACTCAGTTCAATTTACACTACATGCATATCTAGACATTCTGAAATGCTTTTTGTTATTCAGGGAGCGCTCAAAAAATATATTTTTTGTGAAATGACAGTATAAGGCATCGGACAGTATCTAATTAGTATGGGAGTACTATGATTATGGGTTCAAGAGATTGCAAATTGAAATCCTAATTAGAGTAAATTACTCTGATAAGGATTTTTCTGGGTTTTTGCTTTATCCTGAAAGATGATTGTTGAGTAATTGAAGTGCTTTATGTGTTCTGGGTTTATTAGAGCTTTACTTCACTCATTTTATTTATGCATTGTCCAATATGATATAATAGATTAAAAGACATTAAGCTTAACTAAATTATTTGCAATTCTTTAGATGGTTGGTGAATATAATGTTTTAAATGTGAAACACTTTTTCCTGCAGTGCAAGATGATAATACTAATGTTGAACCATGTTGCACACACTGACTTGTTTTTGATATCATCAATCTTTGTTGTAGATTTTGCACATCAACACATATGCACCACTTATATCAACATGTTAAAAAACTAAATATGGTTGGAAAACCTATGCTCTCATCAATTGGCCAATTGGAGCTTCTAACAATGGTTAGATGAGTGATTAGGAGAGTATTGCCATTTATTTCATAATGATGAATATCTCCCCCATCTATGAAGTACGAATGGTTTCTTGATATGTTTATCCTATTTAAACTTAGGGTTGGAGTTCTGGAAGTTGTAAGATACAACATACTTATCCATTTGTTAAGCTTTATGTTCTTTCATTTTTAATTCTAGGCTATGTGCACTTTAGCAATATGTATTTTGTCACATTATAAGCACTTGATTTTATAAATCCTAAAATTCTCTTAAGTATTCTGTCTTTTACTGGTTAAAATACTTATGCTGTATTAGTTTTATGGTGCTAATTTATACTAATATCTTAAATACCTTTTTTTTTAATTTTTGGAATAGTTTGGGATGGAGAGTAAATGCACTACAGCATGAAGTGCAGATGTTGTCCATTGGATTAGGAACAATATGATGCAGTGGTACCAGACTTTCACAGACCTCTCTTTGGCAGATCCTTATAAGCAGCAAGCAGCCTACAAAATCCTTCTTTATCTGAACATCAGGTATACTAATGACAGTCCAAGTGGTATGAAATAAAATGTACGTTGAACTTCCTCAGAGCAAGACTTCAGGATGAAAGGTTTGCAGCCCACATCTTTGAAAACCAACTTGATGATGTGGAAGTCTTCAGGGGTATGTACATATCTGCCATACAGGAGCTTATGGACATTCTGGACAAAACAAGCAATCTATTGGAATATGTCCATTGAGCAGAAACCTTGAGCTTCCTGATTGGCTGTTAGACACATATCATGAAATATATAATAGTGAGAAGCCCATTATAGAGAAGCTGAAGGCAGCAGCAAACCAGTGCATTGATTGGCTGCAAGACAAGTACTGGATAAACCATAGTAAAATGGCTACAACGTGGATGGAGATGGAGATCAAAGTGAAAGATGATTTCCGAGAAATGATGACAGCTTTGGACAAGTAGTTGGGTCATTACTTCAAAGGTAACGGTCTCATCTACAGTATTCCAGATGAAAACTTTTGCAGACATGTCGAAGAAAGATGTAATTAGTATGACTTCCTTGAGCTGAGTAACATGAGACAGAAGTTGATAAACAAGAAAATGCTAGCAGAAAAGGAGATAAGTGTTTCAATTATTGTATTGTTGAAGGATATTACAGCGTACCTCAAACAAGATAGATGCATGCATGTTGTGGAGAATCTTCCAGAAGTGCTCCTAGAAGGAAACTGCTTTCTGCCATCTCAAGAATTGTTGTGCACTCTAGATCCAGAAAGATATGTCATAGATCATGGTTTATCATTTCACTTTCTCAAAATCTGGAATGTTGAGTTTCTTCCTCAGAAACAGTTTATTGCTGCATTGTCTGGTAAGCTTCTAGAGCTCACAAACACTGGAAGAGAGAGGTAAGAGCGTTAAGGAATAGCAGCTATTTGGATAAAAACACTGGCAAATTCACTGATAGCTGTTAAGAGATACTTTGTAACTTGTGAAACATAAGCTTGTATCAAGTAAACAAGACCAGGTGAAAATTAAAAGAGCATTTGACTGGAAACCAATGCACAAGGTGGCAGATGAAGGAAATATGATTCATCTGAAGCTACAAGAACTGCCAATACAACTTCAACAGTCAATCAACTTTAAGACACTATTGCTACAATTACAAAATAACTGGACGAGCATATATCTCCAGGAGCTGATATTTCTGCAGGAGAAAAGATTACCTAAACAGGTGGAAGAAATGATTGTCGAATTTCATGGTATTTATACAGGTGATAATAAATATATAGGTACGGAAACAACCATTCATTCAGCATAGGAAGCTGAAGCTCTCTGGATGCAATTGTCCAAATATGTAGATAAGGATGATGGTGTCAACAACTACCATGTGAACCCATGGGTGCATAATGTTGAGAAATGGGGTAGAAATCCAGTTCATCACCAACTGAAAATTCTGACAGACAATTTGCCTGGGACATCTCTTTGGCAGTCAGAGCTTCAGGAGTAAACATCTGATGCTACATTGAGGTTATTGACAGATAACTTTGATATTTCAGGAAATCGTGTTCTCTGAATCATTCAAGTCAAACAAACTTTTAAAATTAGAGGGTAAACTGAAAATTGTCATATGTGTCCATGATATATGGAAAAACTGAAGTGGTTTTAAAGTTTACAGAATTAATACAAAGTGGGTGAGAAAACTTAAGATAAGATTAAAATTCCTATCCCACCGAGTAAATTTAATGAAATTTAAATTAAATTCACCATATTGTCACCCAATTATCGGAAGGCATGACCAACTGACGTCTGAGTGAGGGCCGGGAAGCATTCACCCACGCCTACCCATTTATCTTGTAGCACTAACGAGGGGATGGTTGGAGAAACATCACTAGCGATCTCCTTCCCCTCCCCCTGCCGTCTGGAACCTTCGGGATGATTCACTGAACCGCGAGACTTCCAGAAACAGCGATATCCCTATAAAAGGGGCTGCAGTTGGCGAATCAGTTGAGTTCTTGGCGAGAAACTGTGAAGAGCGCGGTGCTAGTAAATGGACTGGAAGACTGTGTACCTGTGTCAGAGGAGTTGTACGTACAAGCGAGTGCAGGGTGGACCTGTGACAGACGAAATGGTGAATTGTAATTGTGTGCGCTAAGTAATTCTGTGTAATCGGCAAGTATTCCAACTCTAATTCGGTGGAAATAAAGAACATTTTGAGTGTGTGCAATTGGACTTTTAATTTCACAAACCCACAAAGACACAACTGGTGTCAGAATGGGATATTACAGCGATGAAGGCTGCATTGGCACTAATTTTAGAAAAGTTGGAGACGGCAAACAACAACCTGGCAGCGGAACTGAAAGAAATATAGACGGCGAATGACAACCTCGCTGCGAAGACGGAAGCTGCAAACAACTTGACCGCAAAGATGGCCGAACTGATCACGGAAATGAAGGTGGCGAACGAGGCTCTCGTCGCCAAAATTGAAGAACAGTTGGCCGGCGTGAGGGATGACGTGACGGAGCTGGGCAAGCGGATGGACCAAGTGGACGAGCGCGTCGAAGACCTGGCGAACCGCCTCAATGACCTAGAGGAAAAGGCCGACAGTAACGCCAAGTTTCTGAACGCTATGGTGGAAGACGTCGAAGACCGTGCTAACTGCTTAAACAACCTGGAAGGAAAGGCTGACTGTAGCGTCAAGTCCCTGAACGCCATGGTGGAGGACGTCGTTGGCAGGAGGTTGAAGGATTTGAAGACCGACGCGCAGGGACGCGGCACAACATCTGCGCGCGTCAAACCTCCTAAGTACGACGGCGCGTCAAAGTTCGAGGTCTTCAACCGACAGTTCGACACGGTGGCCAGGCATAATAAGTGGTCACCGGAGGAAGAGGCTGCGCAGCTAATAGCGAGCCTCCAGGGACGGGCCGCAGAAGTCCTAAACGTGGGCCAGACAGTGGCGGCTGCCAAGGACATCTGGGAAGCCCAGGAGAACCGGTTCGGGAACCACCGCCTAGACGCAGCCTACCGCAGTCAGCTGAAGACATGGTCGCAACAGCCCAGGGAGACGCTGCCGGAGTTCACTCTGGCGATTGAGCAGCCGACGAGCAAGGCCTTGGTTGACCTGCCACCGGATTTCGTATCCCGGGAAGCCACCTACGCCTTTGTCGACGGGGTACGAGACACCGAGATACGTCAACGCCTAATGCTTGGCGACTACAAAACCATTGACTAGGCGCTGACGGCAGCATTGAGGGTGGAGGCGGCCAAGGTTACGGCTACCCCGACGTCAAGGATGATGAGTTTGCGCTACACCGGAGACAGAAGACCAGCCGAGGGACGCCGGCGAAGACACAGTGGCCTGTGTTGGGGATGTGGACAGTCGGGACACCTGGAGAGAGACTGCCCACACCAGGAAGAGCAGCCGGGAAACGAGTAAGGGCCACCGTGGCGAGAGCATGCCGGCGCCATCACAACCATCCCCACGAGTAATACTGCGCGCCGTCAGCCGGCGGATGGATGATAGCCTCATCGCGGATGGTTGGGTAAGAGCGAACCGTGCCGCGTGCTGGTGGACAGCGGGGCAGCCGTGACCATCATCAGACCCGACATAGCCAAAGGTTTGCCATCCAAGAAGCCAAGCCGACCATGCCAGCTGATGATGGCATCGGGCGACACCTTGCCTGTGGAGAAGGAGGCTCTGCTGAAGCTGACCTTGGGATGGAGTGCCGTGCCATTGTGGGTGTTCGTCGCGAAGGTGGCTGAGGAGGTGATTCTGGGACTGGATGTCCTCAGGAGCCACGAGGCGACGGTCGACGTCTGTAGGAAGGTCCTGCGGCTTAACGATGAAGAGGTTATACTCCGTCAACCCGAAGAGTGCCTTGGAATCTGCAGGGTCGCCTTGAACGAAGACGTGGTTGTCCCCGCGAGGAGCGAGGTGGTGGTGACGGCGGGACTGGAAGGCCAGAGAACCAGGAACTTGATGCTGGATAAGAAGACGCCTGTACACGGACTATGTGTAGCCAGGGCATTGCTGCCGTGCTGAGAGGAGGTGCCAGTGACACTGCTAAATCCAACGGAGACCGATCACGACGTCCAGGTCGGGACGGAGTTGGGAACGTGCGAGCCCGTGGTAAGCGTAATAGCAATCGACAAGACACAGGAGCCGGTGCCGGCGCAACACCTAGGGCCCCGGCTAGAAGGCCTACTGGAAAGGGCGGCCGACCACCTGACCGCAGAGCAGTTGGAGAAAGTTCGACAGCTGCTGAGACGATACCAGCGCGTCTTCAGCCAAGGTAACAGTGATTACGGCCGCACGGACAAAGTGCTTCACCGCATGGACACCGGGGACGCTCGGCCTATTCGGCAACCACCTAGACGCGTTCCGCTGGCAAAGCAAGGGGCGGTACGAGACATGCTGGAGGACATGAGATCCAGGGGAGTGACTGAAGAGTCTGACAGCCCTTGGTGTTCCCTGTAGTCTTGGTGACGAAGAAGAACGGCGAGCTGCGCTTCTGCGTGGATTACAGGAAGCTGAACGCTGTCACCCGGAAGAACTGTTTCCCCTTACCCCGGATTGACGACACCCTGGACACGCTAGCTGGTGCACAGTGGTTCTCGACCCTGGACCTGAAGTCGGGCTACTGGAAGGTAGCTCTAGACACGAGAGACAAGGAGAAGACTGCGTTTTCGACAGGCCAGGTCCTCTTGCAGTTCACAGTTATGTCGTTTGGCCTCTGCAACGCACCAGCTACCTTTCAACGCCTTATGGAGTCAGTGATGAGAGGAATAACTTACGACGCCTGCCTGCTATACCTGGACGACATCATTATTGTCGGTAAGACTTTTGAGGACCATTTCGAGAATCTGAGCAAGGTGCTACAGCGACTGCAGGCGAACAACCTGAAGCTAAACGTGAGGAAGTGCCAGCTCTTCCGCAAGGAAGTAAACCACTGGGGCCACATAGTCGTAGCAACCGGAGTGGCCACAGACCCGGAGAGGACACAGGCTGTGAGAGCCTGGCCTCCCTCAAAGGATAAGAAAGAGTTGCGCAGTTTCCTGGGGCTGTGCAGTTATTACCGAAGCTTCATAAAGGAGTTCTCCAACATTGGCAAACCCCTCACTCGCCTGACAGAGGAACAACGGCCTTATTTGTGGACGGAGGACGCCGAAGTCGCTTTCGAGCACTTGAAGAAGACCCTGTGCAGTGCTCCAATTTTGGGTTTCCCACAACCGGGTGACGCCTTCATTGTGGTCACCGACCCCTGCGACCATTGCATTGGAGTTGTCCTATCGCAGATCCAGGACGGCCATGAACGGGTGATAGCCTACTACAGCAAGACGCTATCCAAGGCAGAGAAGAACTACTGCCTCGCCCGACGAGAATTACTGACGGTAGTAAACACCTTGGAGCACTTCTACAAGTACCTGTACGGTCTGCCATTCCACTTGAAGACTGACCATTCCGCCCTAACCTGGCTATTGCGCTTTTAGAACTTGGAAGGCCAGACAGCACGTTGGGTCCAGCGGCTGCAGGAGTACGACTTCACTTCGGAACATCGCAGAGGGAAGAGCCACGGTAACGCAGACGATATGTCCCGAAGACCCTGTCCAGAAGAGTGCGGCCAGTGCACAAGAGTGGAAGAGAAGGAGCATACCGCAGCAGTCCGAGTAGTCACGGTAGTGCCTGCGGACGGCTGAGATAGCGCAGGCCTGAGGAGGGAGCAGCTGGCGGACGCAGACTTGGGGTCATTATTGAGGGAAGTGGAGGCAGGGACAACCCAACCTGGGAGGACATCGCATCGAGGAGCATAACATACAAGTCCTACTGGGCCCAATGGGACTCGTTGAAGATCAGAGAGGGCGTGCTGTTCCGGGTATGGGAATCAGCCGATGGGAAGACGCAGAGAGAACAGTTGGTACTTCCCCGGAGTAAGGTCCCGGAAGTCTTGGAGGAAGTGGACGCCGGTGCTTCAGGAGGACACCTGGGAGCGAATCAAACGATTGACAAACTACGGCAGCGCTACTACTGGCTGAGGCTGCGAGCAGACGCTGAGAGGTGGTGCCGTCAGTGTCACGTGTGCGCGGCGAGTCGCGGCCCCCAGACTAGGAACCGGGGTCGCATGCAGCAGTACAACGTCGGAGTGCCATTCGAATGGATCGCTGTTGACATAGATGGGCCATTCCCAGTGTCCGACCGAGGCAACAAGTACTTAATGGTGGTCGTGGGCTATTTCACCAAGGGGCCGGAGGTGTATGCCATCCCGAACCAAGAGGCAAAAACAATCACAGACTGCCTCGTGCAGCAAGTGTTCTGCTGATTTGGGTTGCCGTTTCAGCTGCACAGCGACCAGGGCACAAATTTTGAGTGCAACCTGATGCAGGAGGCACTAGAAAGACTTGGGGTTAACAAGACCCGCACAACACTTCTACAGCCCCAGTCGGATGGCATGTTCGAAAGGTACATCAAGACCTTAGAGGAACACCTGTGGAATGTCGTGGCCAGCCATCAGTGGGACTGGAACGTCAAGGTGCCACTGTTCTTGCTGACCTACCGCTCGTCTACACACGACACAACTGGGATGACGCCAGCCAGCTTAATGTTCGGCCGAGAGTTACGCCTCCCTTGTGACCTGGCTTTTGGAAACACTCCGGAGGCGAAACAGCCAGCGACCAAGTATGTTTAGTACCTGGTGGATCACCTCCAAGACATGCACGAGATGGCTCGCCAGAACATCCAGACCCGATACGACAGGCAAGCCAACAGCCAAGGGTTCCAGCAACGTGATCTGGTCTGGTTGTACCGTTCTACCCGGACCAAGGGACGCTGCCCGAAGCTTCAGCAGCCTTTGCAAGGACCGTACCGTGTGGTGAAGAGGATTAACGACTTGGTCTACCGCATCCAGAATGTGCCCCGAGGAAAGATGTTGGTGGTACACCTGGATCGCCTGGCCCGCTACGATGGTGCTGTTCGGGCCGACCAGCTTTGAGGAGAGAGCAGTGTCACCCAATTATCTGAAGGCATGACCAACTGGCGGCTGAGTGAGGACCGGGAAGCTTTCGGATACGCCTACCCATTTATCTTGTAGCGCTAACATGGGGATGGTTGTAAACAGATCACTAGCCATCTCTTTTCCCTCCCCCTGCCGTCTGGAAACTTCGGGATGATTTACTGAGCCGCGAGACTTCCAGACACAGCGATATTCCTATAAAAAGGGGCTGCAGTTGGCGAATCAGTTGAGTTATTGGCGAGCAACTGTGAAGAGCGCCGTGCTAGTGGATGGACTGGAAGACTGTGTACGTGTATCAGAGGAGTTGTACGTACTTGGGAGTGTAGGGTGGACCTCTGACAGACGAATTGGCGAATTGTAATGGTGTGCGGTAAGTAATTCTGTGTAATCGCAAGTGTTCCAACTGTAATTCGGTGGAAATAAAGAACATTTTGAGTTTGTGCAATTGGACTTTTAATTTCACGAACCCACAAAGTCACAATATTCATCACCTAATATTTCAGAAAATATTTAGAATATTTAACTGAAATTTTTACAGGATGTAAATGCACGAGTTCCTTGAATGTAATTTTATGCAATAATTTGGTTTATAATAAAAATAGCATATATATTTTTCAATAGACCTTCCTTAGATTGAAGTTTATTAACAGTAATTTACTTAAAATATCCAAACATTTTATTAACAGGAAAGTATATCCACAACAGTACTTAGAGGCTGCTCTTATCACTCCTAAAATTTGATTTAGCTGTCTTGATAGTTTCCAAGGAAACCACTTATTCCGAGCTGTTAAGAGCAAAACTATGGAAAATAAAGTTTTGAGATATTTGAAAAGAAGTAACCATGATTTGAGCACTTAGGTGTCAAAGTATCCCTAAGACATGCCTTCATATCAATGAACATATTTGATATGGGTAAAACCTTTTGGAGCGCCCACTTAATTTTCAGAACATAGAAACAGAGCACAAGATCGCAATTGTTCATGCTAAATGAATATACTCTCACATTTACTGTGAATGAAAGCTAGTACGAGTTACTCCTCTTTTACACCTTTCAAATGACTGGCGGAATGGTGATGTAAATACTGGGAAGGATAAATTGTGAGAAACCACTTGGACAGGTCTAAACGTTTGGAGAAAGAGGGTGATGTTTACTAAATGCACGTTGTTAATATTATATATTCCTTTTTCTCATTTCTAGTACTTATCTAAAATACTCCGAGAGCATGTAAAACTTTTAATGAATATTTATTTATATCCAAAAATGATAGATAATGTATCCAAGCGAAAAATGAGCCTACTCAAGAACCCAATAAAACTCATTTTGGTTAAGTGCTTTCCATGTGGTCGCTATAAGTGGGAACGTTGCCTAATGTGGATGATTGCATCGTCGCATGCCTGCTTGCACTGGAGTACCTTTGGTTGAGGAGTAATCATTTTTGAGTGGCCATTTAATGTAATTTTTTTCTCTTTGAGCTGCCTAGCGTGATGTAAACCATATAAAACATAATACTTCAGAAATATATAAAGCTGAGAATTTGAAGCATTATTAATGTAGGAAACATGAGGGAGTCAACAAAAAGCATTATAAACGATTTAAAAATGCAACAAAAAATTTTGAGAATCTAAATGTCAGTAACACTGTATATTTTTTAATGTAAATTTATATTGAGGAATTAATCCTTAAAGAATTAATCCTTTTAAATACATTACTCCGGTATATGGGTGATTTTTGATTAATTAGAGCCAACTGAAAAATTCAATGCCAGGGCCGGGATTTGAACCACGGATCTACTGGTTTCCGTCCAGTCGCTCTGACCCTTGAGCTACCATGGTCAACGTGCCTTCCTGACATTAAATTCTCCAATTTACTCATTATATTTCCCGGTGGACCACTTAAGGTTCTCATATTTGAGACAACTACTTGTGGCGACTTACTATTGTAAGTACTTAATTACCAGGATTTTTATCGGCCATGGCATTGAATTTTTCAGTTGGCTCTAATTAATCAAAAATCACCCATATACCGGAGTAATGTATTTAAAAGGATTAATGCTTTAAGGATTAATTCCTCAATATAAATTTACATTAAAAACAATCTACGATAAAAATCCTGGTAATTAAGTACTTACAATAGTAAGTCGCCACAAGTAGTTGTCTCAAATATGAGAACCTTAAGTGGTCCACCGGGAAATATAATGGGTCAATTGGAGAATTTAATGTCAGGAAGGCACGTTGACCATGGTAGCTCAAGGGTCAGAGCGACTGGACGGAAACCAGTAGATCCGTGGTTCAAATCCCGGCCATGGCATTGAATTTTTCAGTTGGCTCTAATTAATAAAAAATTTAACACTGTATATATTTAGTTTTAAAGGTTCATTCTGTTCTCCTGGTTAAACGCGTGTTCACTTCTGAGCACACGTTGATTTCCTTTTATTTGGAAATAACTTTAAGAGAAATGGCAAACTATATGATGTATATAGTGCTTATGAAGAAATATATTAACCTAGACATGGATTTTGAGGTTCAGAACCCTCTGCTGCTTCACAAAGGCATAACCTAGAAATATCATTGAATTACTAATTTGGCTTACTAAATAAAATTGTATTCTTAAAATTGAACTGCTTGGGAATTTAACAATAAGAAAACTGTTAAAAGAGTTTAAACGTTCCAGAAATCTAGAAACATGTATAAATTTATGTCAATTACATGATCGACTACGGCTTCACGCTCTATGAGTGATTTCTTTCCCCCTTAATTTTCATAATTTTTTTCATTCATTCATGCTATCGTACTTACAAGAAAATATGGCGTGTCCTTTAGCCCAGGCATTTTGCCTGCCATACTCTTTATATTTTTCATCTTACGCTGAAGTGCTTGAATTGTACTTTCTCTCCCACCTTAAGGCTATTTACACTGTGAAGTTCCATATACTTATCACCATATACTTACCTATCCTTACTAAGCCATTTATGAACATTAAATACTTTTCTTCATGTCAGTTAATTTCTTTATATTCAACTTTGATGATTTGCTCATTTTCATTCTACATGCATATGGGATATTGGTTCTGTGTGCAGTATAACTGCGTGATCCTTTTACCTTATATACCCCTTTTCTCAGTCAAACAATATATATCTCTGTTATCCTCCTTACCTCTCCTAATAAATGTCATTCACAAGTTATTCTTAAGGCTGTTAGCCTAGGAAGCAATTCTTGATATTCTAAGCATTACGTTAACATATTTCTCTCTTCAAGGATGAGAATTCAACTCTAATATTCCAATGCTCTTTCCACAACCACTCCATTTCTCACCTCTCCCTCTATTTTGATTTGTCTGTCTGTAACCGTCGTTTTAATTAACATTAAATATAATCAGTCCTAACAACGGGTTATCTGTACTTATATTCCCTCTGAGCTTAAAGTGAGGATGCACATAAAGATTGCAGTCTGTATAACTTCACCGATAAACATGTGTTGACGTTCTCTGCTGTCAGCTGTCGTAACCATCATATCTTTGACAGAAGCAGCATAGAGTTAGGAAAAGCCCCTGGCTCATATTAACTAAATAAACTAAATGAAGTAATTAAAGAAACTGTTAAATAAAAACGATGTAGTATAATTATGTGATCATAAACTTGCTAAAGCAAGTGCCTACTCTATCTGTAGTGGGTGTCACATTGTTTAGAAAGAAACTATACACTTACAAGCAAACAACACTTTTATGAAAATGAATCATTTGCCCTAAAACAGTAAATGGAAGATCCATTTTATTTTTAAGGGTTTTTGCATTTCCTGTTTGTTCAATTTTGGTTTTCACATATGAAGCAATATTCACAGATACACCAGCTTCAAACATCAGTTCAATTAACTTTTTCACTGCCATGGCGCCTTAAAGTTAAAAGAAGAAGTTGAACGAGATTAATACAGTAGCCCTTTCACCAAATTTTAGACGATTTTTACTCTTATGTTTCTGTGCACTACTTTGAGGAACTGAGCACTCCGCCAAACTGATTTCTCGTACAAACACACAACTACTAGCAATAAGTAAAGCATTGAGTACTAGTTCCACTCAAAATTATAATTAACTATTTGTACTTCCGCTTCACAGTTTCGCTTGCTCTAAAAGTTGTGCTTGGCATACGTCCGTACACACTTAGGGCAAATAGAGTGTAGTTGTCCAGAAAGCTGAAGGTTACTAATGGCTGGTAGGGTACTATTGCCCCTCCCAAAGTCCCCTAACTCGGTCGCGATAGCGCGGCTTGTAGTGACGACGGCGACGAGGCGACGGTCGACGTCGGCAGGAAGGTCCTGTGGCTCAATGGAAAAGAGGTCACACTCCGGCAACCCGAAGAGCGCCTTGGAATCTGCAGGGTCATCTTAAAGGAAGACGTGGTT